>CM077462.1:26546491-26901809 GCA_039654755.1 Calcarius lapponicus | reverse complement strand
TGGAATCACCTGGACAACAGCACAGCCCCTGAGTGGTGCAGCTAAGTGGGAAAGTGTCTGACTCAAAGGAAAAATGTTCTTTGAGGAAAATCAGCAATTTATCGCTGCTGCTCCTACTCCTATTTGCCATCTCCTGTCATGTGGCATGGTTTAACCAAACTGGAAGGAGAATCTGGTCTTTCAAGAAGAGAATCAAAATTTTCAGCTAAAGAACAAAGTTTTCATATTGGGAACAAAGCGTACTATCAGGAGAATCTAAGTGTCCACAGACAGAGCAAAGTCCTTTGGAAACAGAATAAAATCCTTCAAAGGAAGCATAGGGACTCTTCAGAGGAAACAAAGAACCTTGAGAAACAACAAAAGGCTCGCCAAGAAAATAAAGCCCTCAGAGAAGAGATTAAGTCTCTCAAAGGATATGAATGAGCATTTGCATTGAAGGGAAAAGCTCTTCAGGATTTTAGCTTTCTGAGAAAAACACAAAGCCTTCAAGGACCAGCTTAAAGCTCTTCAAGTGGACAACAAAGCCATTCAGATGGAGGAAAAAGCTGTGAAGACAAATTCTCCTCACTCAGTGAGCAGAAATTTGCTCTGCAAGAAGGGAACATGCCCCTTCAAAACAAGAAAAAGGCCATTGGAGGTGAGGAGAAAGCTCTCCAAGAACAGCACAGAGACCTCCATGAATGGAATATGATAGTTCAAGAGAAGGAACAATGTAATATAAGTAAAGAACCAAGTGCTTTGGGAGATTTTGCAGCAGGACTGAAGAGTTACAAAAAACAGTAATTTTTGTTGTTAGCCATTTAGGCTTAGTGCAGAGGTCTTACAGAAGTGCTGAAGCATGGATGTTCGTATTTCAGATCCCTGAAGCCTAGTAAATCAATGTTGCAATACATAATGAATATCTGTAGATGTCTGCTATATTGAGGTATTTGAATATCACAGAGAACAACTTTCTTATTTTAGTATTTCAAAGGTTAGATTAATGCTTTTTACCATTAGAATACTAGGAGACATTAATAGGAAAATGGATTCTGATGTAATTAATATTAAAGTCATATACAAGTGAGATTGTCACAGATTTAATTTTTGCATCTAGATTAACCAGTAATATAACATTTCTGAAATAATTGGTATGAATACTTTCAGAATATGCTAACAAATTCTTTCTTTTGGAGGTTTTCCTTCAAAGATCCAATTTTAACTTGAATTGTGAGGAAAATATTCAGTAATCTGTGCTACTAAAAAAGAAATATTATGAAACAAGCTGGGAACACTGTTTCCTGGACAGTCCACCACACTACTTTTCTCTCCTTCTGCTTTGTGCAATTTCAAAGCCAGTATGCACAATTACTGCCAAAAGCAATACTTAGATAAGCCAGTGTTTGTCTTTAATGGCATACGTTCTTCAAATGTCAGCCACATAAGCTTTGTACCCTTTGGCACCTGTACATGTATTTATATCACATTTCAGTCACCCATAAAAAAAGTTGTGTTATCATATGATTAAAACACTGCCCTTGTGGTGTTCAAAAATATTATTTCAAAATCTTGAAACCAAAAAACCAGACCAGAATAAAACAACACATTGAGACTACCTGGTGTGCATTTAGGAAATCAGGGACAAGAACTCATTGTGTGGATGTGACCAGTCTGCTTTTGTTAAGTCTAACCATAACCAGACTGACCCATAAGTGAAGTACTCGACACATGACCTTGAGTCCAGGTCTTTGGAAAATATTTCTTGTTCACCCAGAAACTGAGTTAGCAAAAAAATGTGTTAAAATACAGAATACCTGTTAGTGAGGAAACAGTAGGGGTTGCAAAGAAAGTCTTCTAGTCATGGTTCCAAAATCTCAAGGAGATGGAGTATTTCAGACAGTAGAGCAAGGATATGTGTAGCTAGCACCTGAGAGACAAATTCACAGTTTCTTTCTTTTGCCAAAAGGTAAAATCTTGATAATTATATCTCTGGCTTTAAAGACCAGATAGGCTTTGTAAAGTCGAGCACAGTGTTGTACTAGTGGACATCATGCCTGAGAAAACTGATACAATTTGGAATATTGGATTGGAGAATCATCAGGAATTCTTTTCTTGTACAGATGATTTCCCAGTGAGAACACTGACAACACTACTTTACCCTCAGTTTAGAGATTTTTTATTCAGTCCTTTCTTTTGGATACAGACACTTTGGGTGTTAGAGGCATTGTCAGCAGATGTCTATCGTGCTTGTAGAGATCTTTTTTTGTGATTTGAGTGATCATAGAAGAGAGAGCTAAGGAGAGGATGAACTGTGGACTACAGTTCAGTACTTGAACCTTTTATGAATGCAGGCTAAATTACATGACTGCTTATGTAAATACTGTATAATAATTGTTGATTATCATGTAAGCTAAAAACAAAAAAAGTCAACAAACCTCTATAACCATAGAAATATTTAGGTTGTATATGACCTTTAGAAATCACTCATTGAAAGCAACAACAGATTTCAGGTTACTTTACATAAGAGGAAACATTAAACAATGCTACTTTAGAATGAGGGAAGGAAAACACATCTATCTCCAGTATTTGCCTGGTTCCTCTGCTTGGTTCATTGGTCCAGTACTGGACATGTCTGATGGGTCCTAGCTGCAGAGAGAGATGGCAGAGCCGCAGTATCTCTGGGGGAAGTGGTTTTCGGGGGAAAAATGGTGAATCTACTCTGCAAGTGTCCTGCAATTATCTCTAGAGGTGTTTTTTTTTTCATTTTTTTCATGCCTCCAGTAACAGGTGCTCTTTCCTGAGCAGGTATAAATCAGGGCGCTGGGGGCTCCCTTGCCTTGCTGCATGCTTAATTGAAGATGAGTTGCTTATGGCAGTGCCAGAGATTGCCAAAGTCTACTGGTTCAGAGTAGTTCAGAGTCTTCTCCACAGAATGCACCCTGCAGCTAACAGAAACCCAGCCAGCCTACCAGTTATACTCAATACAGTATTCCTATACCTTTATTACATCACCAGTATGAGAATGGTTCTGTCCCCTAGCCTGGAATCTTGTGTCGGATAACTTTTCAACTAGGTATAAAATGGACGTGTGGGTGCATTTCAGTCATGGGTTTTTTCCATATTGCATAAGTAATTATAGTTTCTGTGCCTTGTAACTCACAAATACCATTTTCTAGATTAATTTTTTCTTCTATTCTGCCCAGTCAGAGTTGAATTGCAGCAGGTTTCTTGGATAATGCTCCTAATCATGATTTGCAAAGCCCAATGACTCATAGTTTAGTCTGCATGGCAGCAGAAAATCCTAAGGGTTGGTTTCACACAATAGATTGAGGAATTTGTGATTGCAGTGGACAGAATTTATAAAACTTTAATGCAGAGGCAAATTGTTTTCTGGACAAGGAGTCAGGGCAGTAAGCTGGGGTAGTTCAGACACATTCTGAGTCAAATGTCAGACTCATCCATACCAGCTAGACAGTCCTGGTACGCACATACTTAAGTGATAGCTTATGCTTTGTCTTTCAGACAGGATATCTGTGTAAGGAGCAAACTTTTACATAGACATAATTTGCTGTTTGTGCAGCAGAAAGTCTCACCTTTGTTCTTTACTAGATGTGTGGTGACCAGCTGAGGGAGAACTACCACTTTCCCCAGAGAAACTTGACACACATAGCTGTGTGACCTGTGAGGCACTCACACAGAACTTGCACCTAAACTCATGGCTCCCCATACCTGGGAGGAGAAAGAAGTCCTTCCTGTTTTCTGATATTCTCATATCCAAGTATGTTTCAAGTTCTGTTGAAGTATATGAAGGTGTTCTTCTAGAGCTACTTTCTCTAATCTTTTTCTTCCCCTGGTCCCCTTGGAATTTTATGATGTGTTTAGTCAGAATAAGGGACTATGATATAACTTGGCAAGATTATGTGCTAGTAATGATAATATGCCTTTTGGAAAATACTGCATTAATTTCTAATTGCATTTGGATGTATTTAATTCTGGGATTGGATACTTATATAATGAAGAAATATGGTGCTTTAATTTGTCTTTATTGCATTAATATGATTACATTTACTTGCATACAAATAAATTAATTATTCCATAAATACATTATGTTTTAAAACATCACAAAATTATTGTGTGTAATTAAAAACTTCAAGTATGATTAACAGTGTTTCAAAGTATTCTAAATTAGCTGTTTATTTCCTGTGAAAAACTGAACACCACAGTGGTATAAGGAGTGATTGATAAAGCTTCAGCTAAATCTGTATAATGATAGATTGACTTTTGTGTGATGATGAAGGTCTTGGCTGTAACAAACAGGAATTAAGTCCTGGAGGTTTGGTGGGTTTACTGTGATTTGATGCCAGGTATCCATCAAATCTGCTCCATTACTCCCCTCCACTGCAGGACAGGGGAGAGGAAATATAAAAAAAGGTTCATTGAGTTGAGATAGGGACAGGGAGAAATCACTCACTGATCACTGTCACAGGAAAAACAGACTCAGCTTGAGAATATTAAATTAATTATATTGCTGAACATATTCAGAGAAGGATAATGAAAAATAAAATAAATCTTAAAAACACCTTCCCTCCTTATGGGCTCTACCTCCTCCCTGATAGAAGCGCAGGGGCATGGGCAGTGGGGGGTTACAGTCCATTTACCACATGTTTCTGTCACTGCTCTGTCACTGCAGTCCTTCCCCTGCTCCAGCATGGCATTCCTGCCACAGGAGACAATTCTCAATTAACTTCTCTGCAGGGAGTCTTTCCCACAGGCTACAGTTCTTCATTAACTGTTCCACTGCTGGTCCCTTTCCCATGACATCCAGTCCTTCAGGATCAGCCTACTCAACATTGGGGTCCTTATAATGTCACAAGTCCTGCCAGAAAATCTGTTTCAGCATGGGCTCCTCCCTTCATGAGTACACAGATCCCTCCAGAAAGCTGCTCCAGCATGGGTTTCCCAAAGGTTCACAGCCCTTTTTCAGGGATACATCTGCTCTGGCTTGGGTCTCCACCATTGACCTCCACAGGCTTCATGGGGACAGTTTTACTCACCATAGCCTTCACAACAGGCTTCATGGGAATCTCAGCTTGAGCACCTCCTCTGCCTCCTTCTTCACTGACCTTGCTGTTTCCAGAGTTGCGTCTCTCATATATTCTCACTTCTCTCTTCTCTCAGCATGCTTAAATCTGCACAATAATTTTCTTCTTCCTTCTTAAATTTCTTATCACAGAGTTGCTGCTACCATCTCTGGCTCAGCCTTGACCATCTGCAGATCTGTCTTGTAACTGATTGGCATTGGCTCTGTTGGACATGGGGGAAGCTTCTGGCAACTTCTTAGAGAAGCCAGTCTGCAGCCCAACCCCTCTACCCTGGCCATGCAAACCCAATACAAAGAAAACCCCCAATCCCAAAGCCCCGTTACCAGCAGTGTGCATCAGGCATTAATACTGAGGCCCATGCTGCTTAACACCCTCGTTAATGGACCCAGAGAATAGGATGGCATGCACCCTCAGCAAGTTTGCAGATGACTTAAAACCAAGAGGAGTGACTGATATTCCCAATGGTTGTGCTGCCATTCAGATGAATGGACTGGAGACTTGGACAGATAGGAACCTAATGAAGTCAGGCAAAATCAAACACATATTTCCCCAGGGAAATTCCTGTGGAGGAATAAGCTCATGTACCAGTAAATGCTTCCAGCCTGACCATCTGGAAAGCAGCTTTGTTAAAAAAAAAAAAAAAAAAAAAAACCACTGACCTGAGGCACTGGCAGACACCGAGTTGAAAAGGAGATGTCAGTGTGACCTTGCAGTACAGAAAGTTAATGGTAGCCTGGGCTGCATTAGGAAAAGTGTTGACAGCAGGGAGGTGATCCTCCCCCTCACTTGTGGATGAGGCCACAATTAAATAGTGCATCCAACTCTAGGCGCCTCAGTACAAGAGAGATGTGGATTTATTGGAGAGAGTCAAGCAAAGGGCCACTGTCTTTCAGTTTCAGTCATTGAGTAGAGGCTGGCAGACCTGGAACTGTTCTGTTTGGAGAAGATTCGGGCGAATCTTATGCATATGTATAGATAACTGATTTGAGCAGGGGAGGAGAGCAGTAAAGAATTTGGAGCAAGAACTCTTGTCTGTGTTATCTAGTAAAAACCCAGAGGTAATGGACAGAAATGATGATATAAGAAATCCAGGGAAATTTTTTTATATTATTCAAATCCCCCCCACTTTTTTAATTGTAAGAGTTATCAGACCTTTGGATAGGATGTCCAGTGAGATTGTAGAGCCTTCATCTCTGGAGATATTCAAAACTTTAATATCTTGGACTTTTCCTGGGCCACCTCCTGTATCTTGTTCTTTGAGCAGGGGGCTGGACAGCAAAATTTGCAGTGGCCCCTTCCAAGTTCAACCATTGTGTGATTCTTTGGTTACCATTCCAGCCATCGAGACCACTGATGTGTGCTAAGCACCTTCTACTTCTAGCCTACCTAAAGATTTCTTTCCTGCCACAGAGTTTCTTTAAATTTTTCAGGAAGAAGACAAGCACAAGAATCTCAGAAACAAGTGTTGCACTGAGTACAGACAATGTATTTAAAGAAGGATACTATTAGCAGCAGCATCATAATCCAGATCAGACTAAGATTAGGAAAAGAGTATTTCCAGAGGATCATTTCCGCTGGGCATTTAATAGCTATCAAATTGAATGGGATTTGAATAGCAACTTTTACAGCAACAACAACAACAACAAAAAAAAAGATAAAAAGACAAAGATAAAATGCTACTGGAAGTCTTTAAATGTAATTATAATATGCAAGGTGTTCAGTATTTAAAATATTTTGAGAATACAAACCCTTTAACATGATCATTTTTCATATTGTTTTATCCTTTATCCCTTTTCCTTCTATCCTTTTATCATTTTCTACCACAGTTAAAAATATGAGACAAGGGATAACTAGCATAAATTGAATCTGCCTCATAATAGATGCTTTCAAAAATTGTGAAAGTTCAGATCTATAGGTAAACAATATTTTTTACATACTTCCATTGCCGCAAAGAGAAAGAGGAGTTAAAGGGAAAGTAATTGCATGAAAATATCATTGCAATTTCCCTTATCAGGGTGGTAAATTCAATGTCCTTCTCAGTTTCTTCCCCACCCATGTCTCTAGGATTTTAATGTGTATGTAGATGACTCATGAACTTTTGGAGCTACCTGCACAAACACCTTTAACATACTGGAGGGGATAATTTTTGGTAGCACATTGCCTGAGTGTGCTGCTTTTGTCTGGGGTTAATTTCTTCACAGTGTCTGGTATTGGGGCTGTGTTTTGTATTTGTGCTAAACACAGAGTTGATAATACAGAGATGTTTCTGCTATCACTCATCAGGGCTTACACAGAGCCAAGGCCTTTGCTGCTCTTCCTGCTGCCATGCTGGCTAGGATTGTAGGGGTGCATGGGAGGTTGGGAAGAGACAGAGCTGGAACAGGTGGCCCAAATTGGTCAAAGGGATATTCCAAGCCATATGGCATCATGCTCTGTATTTAAAGCAGGGGAAAGAAAAAGGGAAGTGTGGGAGGATGTTCAAAGTGATGGTGTTTTGTCCCTCCCAAGTCACTGTTACATGTGATGGGACCCTGCTCTCCTGGAGATGGCTGAACCCTGCCATGCCCATGGGAAGCAATGAATTAATTCCTTGTTTTGTTTTTCTTTGCATGCGTGGCTTTTGCTTTCCCCTATTAAACTGTCCTTTATTTCAACCCACAAGTTTTCTAGCTTTACCCATTCTAATTCTCTTCCTGATCCCACTGGTGAGGGAGTGAGAAAGCAATTGTGTGAGGTTTGGTTGCTGGCTGGGTTAAACCACAGCACTCATGGACAATATGGAGATGCCTGCACGACACTTAATATACAGGAGGGACATTTTTTTGGTCAGATGAGCTACATAAAGACGATGCTAGCTACAGTGACTGCAGCCACATAAAACCAAGATAAATATACTGTGAGTATAAGACACAAAAGAAATAATATTGAATACTAACATTGGAGGGAAATGTGAAGCAATCTTATTTATGATAATTCAAAAAATATGTTTGTATTTTGGATTCATTTTCCAATGAAATATATCCTCAAAGAATGCTTCCAGATGATGGAAAATTCTGTAGTGCCAAAACGCTCAGATTTGAGGGTTGTGTGGTGACCAAAATTAATATAATGGGAGGAAAAACAGAACAGATTTCAAATATCAGCAAAGTCTTATACATTCTGAAGCAGTCTTAGGTGCTCAAAAATTATCTCACTCTCCAGAACCCTTTGAGACATAAAAGGAAAGTTAGAGGGCTTTAAGGTCCCAGGAAGAGGTAGCGCCACTAGCAGAATCACAGCAAAGATACAGAGAGATGAATGCACATCCCCTGCAGGCTTTACTGAAGAAAACAAACATGCCAAAGAAAATGAAAGTACAGTGCTGTAGAGGACTTGTAAGTGCTTTGCAAGGAGGTTTACAGGAAAAGTACATCATTAAACTATGTAGGGAGGAAATCTTCAGAAAGGCATTACCTGAAAGTGGTATCTCTGCACATTAGTGAGTTCCAGTCTCAAGCTACTCAGCATCTTACTGCACTCTTGGTTCCAAAAACAGAACAAATGAAATCCTCAGCTTGATACCCACCATGAATGACCTTAGCTCTGTCAAGTGTTTGCTATGCAGTAGTGAATCTAATAAAAGTCAGAATCTTCCAAATGTGAGAATAATTGCTGGAAGAGGTCTGGAATGTATTACTAGCTGATAAGCAGGAACAATTTCTTCTGGATAAAAATTGCATGCCTTCCTTTGCACTGTAGAAGAGATCTTCTGTTCTTGTCAGATGTTAGGGAAAGTTCCAGTTACCACAGCAGAATTGTGTTCGGCTCAACATTTAGCTCCTACAAAGGAGTCTTTTAAGAAAGTTTGTGCCAGCTTAAGGCAAAGTGATGAAATATGGTTTTGTGTTAATTGTGTGGAAAAAATATTTCTACCCTTTGAAAATACTACATTTTCAGTTGCCCAGGAGATTTTTAAACTAAGTAGATATCTCATTCAAACATTCTCATGGCATTAACTTGGAATATTAAATATGATATAAAATAAAATATAAAATTGACAGGGGCCCAGAAGGCAGAACTATCTGTTAGAATAAGGATTTGAGGCTTATTAAAAGGATCAAAATATTGAAAGTCAATAAAAGGAAGACAATTGATGTATAAATTCAATATATAATCTCTTTGTACTAGGGAATACACATATCTTGGGTTGGCAGAGCTGCAAGCTTCAAAAATTCTCTGAGCCAGATGCATAGTTTTTCTGGTTTTTCCCTACAGGTTACAGACATTGGATATGCTTCAGCTGAGTGTACCCAGGAGTTAGTAGACATACTAACTTTTTAAGGCATGCTTTTATAACTTAGGATGAATTTTAGAAAATGTTAAATTGATGGGTATAGCTTCCACTGAAGTTCCACTTGCTGGTTGTTTCACCTGGAGCATAATATTAACAACATCTCTGGGTAAGGAAAGCTTTTTAGAAACAAGCTAAATAAGACCAAAAATAGGCAATAAAATAAAATAAAATAAAATAAAATAAAATAAAATAAAATTTTAAAAGAGGGTTCTTTTCCTACAGTTCATATTGCTTGAAAATTAAAAACCATGGGAAAAAAAAGGAGGTGCTTTAGTCTAAGGCTACCTATAGGTGAAAAGTTTTTCTTAGATCTCCTGTGGAAGAGCAAAGAATTTAATAACTACAGTTTTCTGGCACAATAAGAGGTAAGATTGATTAGAAAGTTATCTAGCAGTCTCAGGACATCCAGTGTCTACATTTACAGTAAACTGTTTCAGGATGGCCACTTCCCTGGGAAGCCTTTTCCCATGCCCAATCTTCCTTTCAGTAAAGAAAAATTTTCCCTAATATCCAATCTAAATATCCCCTGGTCCAGCTTGAGGCCATTTTCTCTGGTCCTGAGAAGTTCACCTTAGGATGATCTTATCAATTTATATAAATATTTGAAGGGAGGGCCTAAAGAAGACAAGGTCAGACTCTTTAAGGTGGTCTCCACTGTCAGGATTTCTGAACATCAGGAAAGCCTTTTACTGTCAGGGTAACTGAGCACTGCTAGCAATTTGCCCAGAAAGGTTGTGAAGGCTCATCTGTGGAGATTCTCAAAAGCTACCTGCACACTCTCCTCAGCAAGTGTCTCAAGGTGTCCTCCTAAGGTCAGCTCAAACATTCTGTGATTCTGTGAGTGTATGATCAGAACTGTTGTGACTCAGAAGTTCAAAAAGTAGCAAGAAAATTAAATGAAGGGTGAAAAAGTTCACCCAGATATATATGGAAAGAGGATGAAAACATAAGTTGGACCAGAGTCTGTGGAAGGAAAGATAAAGATCAGGAATGATGTAAGTGTTGCTAACCTACTAAATGCATGTTCTGTTCTTGTTTCAATAAGGATGATGATGCATGTAATACCAATGAAAATGTAATCTAAAGGACAATGATAAAGAGGAATTAGAAAATCATATGTGAGCTGTAAAGCTGTAAATTTTTGTCTGCTTCTAATGATTTTATTGAATATCTGAATAATATATTCCCCCAACTACTTAAAGAACTAATTTATTAAATAAGACAATAACAGATCCGGGCAATATAGCAGGAGAGAAAACACATTATTCAGATTAAAAAAAAAATAAAATAAAAAGAAGAAAGCAGAATGAGACAAGTATAGCCAGTTACTTTATTCTAAGGATCATGTTTTGGGTTCTTTTAATAGAGTTTTTATTAAGGACATCAGTATTATCAGAGACAGAAGGAAATGAACAATGATATAAAAACATAAATGGACTCATTGAAGACATATCACATTAGAGTTATTAAACATCTCCCCTAATAGATTAATTTCCAAGATAAGGTAATTGAAAAGACTTGATATCTAAACAGCATGATACTATCATGAAAAAGTTCAAGTTGGAAATCTTCCATCAGTTAATAAAAAATTTATTAAACGGATAAAGAGACAATTTTGGCTATTATTAAATGCACATTACTGAAATGGAGGGAAGATTGCAGTGTTTCTAGGGTTCAGTCTTGTAATAAATACTTATTATTCTCCTAATTGGCTGTCTTTTCAAGTATAGATCCTGAAGTCCATGCAAAACACAAAGTCCAAAATTTTGACCAGCCCTCTGAAGGAAAAAATTGCATTGAAATATTGATATCACAGAAATTGTGTTGTATTTGAAGCACATAATATAACTCTAAATCAGGGGTTGATATTTTTAGGGTCCATGACAGATGGAGAGAAACTGAGATGACAATAATCTGCTGATTTCTCAATGAAGTCTTAGAACTTCAAAGTAAATAAATGTCTGAAAATCTCGGTAATATTTTTACAGAAGGTAATGTTAGTCTAACTGTAGCTGTATTCATTTCTGGTCACGTGGTCAGTAAGCACAAATTTGAACTTGAAGAAATGAAGATTAACGGGAAAATATATTTTACAATATGAGAATAAAAACCTGTAGCTAGCTTAGTCTAGTAAGATAAGTAATTGAAAAACATGGTTCATCTGAGTGAGAAAACGCAATAGGAGATCTATTTAAGTACAGCATCTGTGGACATACATTGCTCATAAACAAATTATAGCAATTATTACAAAAGTACTTCTCACTGTAAAACAACTCGGTGAATCTGTCAGCCATGATAGTAAGATGCTAGGAACTCATTGCTTCACATGTCCTTAGATCACTTCCTGTAAATGATTTTGTTATTATTACTGCTCTTAATATCCAGGATATGGGGTTTCTTCTGGTTGCTGAACAGGATTAAGAGATGCTCTACTTCTTACCTCTCATTAGCACAACTTTTCTTCTCTTTCATTGCATTTGCATCAAGAGCTTCTCCACATTCACAAGAGGGAACGATCAATACTTGGTTTTCACATCATAGACTTTGCTGTTGGACCATATATTCATGTGATAGTTTACAAGTAGTCTGTGTCAGCTGTATGGTTCCCAGGATGACACATTCCTCTCTAGATACATTCTAGAGAGCCAAGCCCTGGAGGACCCTTCATGGTGCACTGTAGATATGTCCCAGAAATGAGTTGATTATGATTCCGCCAGGAAGGAAATCACTTGGGTGCACCACTGCTGTGCTCAAACACCTACTGGAAGACTACAGATAACAGGTGCAAGGCAGATTCACACCTGAAAACAACGTGACACAGATGCAGTTATTGAGGATGGAAATTTCAGAGCCTGGCCATAACTAGAAATTAATGAAGACAAAACCCAGTAATGTTATTTAGAATTATTACAAGCATGTTTGCACACATTTTGTAGGTAGGCAGGAGTTTGCTTGACTGGCACTTAGTGTTCTGAAAACAGCTTCTGCTGGAGCTGAAAAAGTACCTTGAAAGCAGGCACAAGAGAAGTGACTTGGAAAAATAAACCAGGCCTTCTCTATCTGAACATCTTCGCCATAAATTTTAGTAGTTACCATGGTTTAGCCTGGACTAGCTTGGAAGAATTTTAAGGCTCAGTATTGGACCTATAAAAGGGCTTAGGATCATGTCAAGAGGACTTGAAGTAGATGCGCAGTTGCATTTCTGAAAAAGAAAAGTTGTTTTCTTAATTGAAACCCAAATGAACTTTTTTTTTAATGTTAAGTATAAGGAAATATGAAAGTACTATAAAGTTTTCTGGGAGGAGAAAGGAACCTGCAGTATAGTTATGTATGTTCAGTAAACTTATGGAACATAGATGACATATATAACAAGGTATTTTCTATAATACTCTGATTAAATGTGTACTTTTTATTCATGTCTGTAGTTACTGGGTATCAATAAGACATGCAGTCTTGTCTTGTCTGATGATTCCATCTGCTACTCAGTATTAGTTATGGATTGAAGGGTTTTATTTCCAGGCTTAGAATTTAGTGATCTGTACTTAGTTAAGAAGTCTCTGTTAGGGAAAATGAAGCCTGGTGATGTTTTTATTAAAAGAAAGAAAAATAATTTTCTTTCTTTCCATTTAAATAATAAAGCCCAGAAAGCCAATGTATTGAACACAAGTGTAACTTTAAATACATTCACAATAGCTGTGAAAATTACAGCATTAACTAGAAACATCTGTTTAAGGTACTTGGATTGAATTGTGGCCACCTTGGTCCTAAAGGGAATGTTGACAATATCTGATCTGCAGATTAAAGGTGCAAAAGTCTTTTCTGTATTACATCAAATGACAACAATTCTCCATCATTTCCATGCAAGAAGGGCAAAACTACAAATTCATTCTGTCTAGACAGAAGAAATAATGGTTTTTTTATCTAAATTGTCTTGGGCCACTGCTGGGACGTTCATGGAAAAGCTCTACTACTAATGAATAAAAAGACAATTTTTTTACAATAAATGAGTCATGGATATTTTAAGCGCTGTAATTTGAGGACAGAAAGCTATTAGATTTAGAGAAAGAATGGAAGAAAATAATGAGATCAGAGGGGTGAGCTATTTTGGTACATGAGAAAGGTTGTTATTCTAATTTAATATTTATCATGCAGTAGAACAACTTTAAATGAAGAATCTAAAGTAAAAGATGCTTGAATCTTGGATACCATCTGGAAAGTTCAGCTGAAGAGAATCAGGGCATAAGGAAAGTAATAACATTAGTAAGTGAAAATATGTCTGTAAAACACATTTTTTCAATCAAAACAGGGGGGAAAAAAGCAGATGGTAGAATTTGGAAGGGAAGATTAGAAATTAACATATTACATGGCCAGATCCTGCAGTGACTGGAATAAAAAGAGCTTTCCCATTGATTTTAAATGAGAGTAGAATAAAGTATGTTATCAGAAGTGGTGAGAAAAAGGTTGTAAACATAAAAGACCACATTCTCCAGTTGATGGCAGTTTTCTGCTTTGAAAACACCAAATTCAACTTCAAGGGGGCTAAACATAATCACAGGCCAAGCCCTCTAGTCAGGGGAACAGTCCTCTGGAAAACAGTTAACAAAGTACCTTCATTTCTTTGGATTTAAATGAAGGAAAGTTGTGACACAAGCAGATACCTATCTGTACATAAAGTACTGCAGCCCTATACTTAGATCTTCAACAAATCTAGGTAGCTCAAACCAAAAAGGAAGAGCTAGCTCCCCTGTAATCCCATGTTCTCTCTACAAAGTTCAGTTTGAACAAGAATAGGGTATCTGTCACCAAGAGTATAATTACTGTTATATTGCAGAACTCCACTGGTTTACAACTATGTGTACCACGCTCTACTCTGCATTTACAAAGCACCCTCTTCCAGGACATGGAGAGATATGTCCTCTAACGGCCCCAAAGCAAAAGCTTGTATTTAGGCACCTAAAAAGGTGTATTTTAACCCAAAAAGGGCATGAAGAAGATTTTCTGAGATGTAAACCTTATTCTGTAAAGCAAACACATTACTGAGAGTGTAGCTGCATTTTCATTTGAATTGATCTGGTTTGCCTCTAAGGGTCATTGCACTGTGCAAGCAAAGATCAAGGGATCAAATGTTAAAGAAAATAAGATAGCATAACGGTAGTTTGTTATTTCAAAAAATATGTAGCTATATACATTATTTACTAGTTCTTGGCTTTAATTAAAAACAAATAAAAAGGTGAATATAACGGAATTGGGAATACAGCGCTAATTTACATCATTGTTTAATTTCCTGAAATACAATAATTAAAGTAAACACTAATTACTAAAACTATTTTTCAATTTTAAAAGTGCAAAATTGTACTTATTCTCAGTAGCCTTATGTTTTTACAAGAGCTCTCCCCCCCTCTTGTGGTATAGCTGTTTCTGCACTGTAACAAGTTCGGGTATTTGAGGACCATTTTAAAAATAATTTTTTATTGCATTTGAGGTAGTAGGAAAAACAATACCAGAATTCGGTCTGGCTGTGCAGTAGAAAGGAATAATATAACTATAAATCTGGAGAGAAATAAATTCTTATTCTCCAAAGCATAGGCTATTGAAAATAATTTCTTGTATTTTATTCTAATAGGAAGCTTAAAATAATAGCCAGCCTAAAAAGAGGGCAAAAATTATTGCTGCAAAGCAAAGATAGAACAATCAAAATAAATGTAACATATGAACAGGAGTACTGGCCACACAAGACTGAAGAACTCCTTAAAAACAATGAAGAAAAATAGTAACTGCTATTGCTTCTGCCTCTTATTGTGGGTTTACCTCTGGTTATCCTCTGCATAACAAGGATACACTTGAAGCAAGTGAGAGGTGTTCAGAAAGGGATTTGAGCCAAGTTGTTCTGTGATGTTGTGCTCAGTATTGGTCATTTATATAACAGGTACTCACTTAAATGAGCTGTGCCTGCAGACCTGCTCCACACCGTCTACTGACTGCACTCATGCCTGACCCCAGAACTTTCACCTGCAACTTCTTCATTCTCATAAAAGGGCACTTCTGGGAATCCCTTAATGTATGGCCTAGATGTCTGAGCAAGCCTCCCTTTTCTGCCCAGAATGAAGGGATTTTCAGTAGTACCTCTGCTGATTAGGACAGAACAGGGGTAAAACAGCTTTGGGAAATGTGTACTGCAGGAAAGGTACTGTGATTGCTATCAAGGATTAGACACTTCATGTTTAATGCAGAATTTGGACATTTGAATAATGGAAGCTAAATCTCTGTTAAAGGGAGAAAATAGATGTCTGGAGTTTAGTACTAATGGGAGTTACGCTCACCAATGTTTGGCAAGTAGATTAATAACTCTCTACTAACCTGCTCTCATCAAATGGTGATGAAATGTCTTTAGGCAGGCTGTGGGACTTGTTGGACATGGCTTTTCTGCTTCTCAGAGGCATGTACTGATATGTAGCTGCAATAATAGTAAATGATAAATCCAGCTTTCAATTTTCCCTAGCTCACTGCTATGCTACAAGGTTTTACTGACTCCCTTATTAATGTTTAAGAATACTTTGAGATCCTTAGATGGAAGATGCTGTATCAAAAAAGGGTTATTGTCTCATGAAAAGTATCTGAAGAAAAAAAAAATTAAAATATCTGCAAGCCCTTGCATGATTTTTGTATGCTTATAACTTTCCATACAGCTAATAAATGTTTTATTAAAAAGGCAAAAAAAATTACCCTTGAAATCAAAAAAAGCTGTTCTTGCAAATTAGTCAAACTCTTTTTAAAGTGCACCAACCTCTAGTTTGTATATCACCAGAAGAACATGATGGATGAAAGTCTTCAATCTCAGGAGCTAAAGCTATGTCAATTGTTATGTCAGATTAAACAGAAGTCAGAAACCTTTCTGGGCATGGGGTTAAATTGAATGACCCAAATCTATTATTAAATGCTTTTAACAACAAAAAGAGAGTGGCTACACGTAAAATGCCAGCTGACATTAAGACACAGTAGTTGGAATACTCAACTTGCTAAACCATATCTATGAATTAGTTAAGAGTTTGCTATTTGACTCAGGTCAAAAGTATTCCTGAGAATAGTCTAAGAGTTTAAAAATACAGACAATTGCATTGCCTGACTGGTTCAGCTTAAGTTACCAACATAGATGCAGTCTAGAAAGTGATTGTGCATGACATAGATGTAAACACTGAGGTGACTCAAGAGTGGAAGGAATTTATGGTGAGATTTAAGTATTAAAGCTTATCAAACTAACTTGAAAAAAAACATGTCATTACATTCTTGGATTACAGTAATTCCTTTATCAAATTTGGAGTGAAAAAGACAAACGGACTTAAATATAACTATTGTTGAGTTTCTCAATATTAAAAAATGACATGCAAAACAAGTAAATTTAATGTCACAGTTCTCAAAATACACTCTGATTCAACAATAGATAATAACAAATTGGCAGCAGATTTATTTGAATGAGTTGTTTAACTGACTTCAGAGGCTGAATTCTTAGAGATTTAACATGTTAAAAAAATAAGACTGACTGGCCTTAGCCCCCAAGGCTATGTGAACTCAGCATAAAGCCATGGCCTGGTACTACCAATGGCATGACTCTATTTACTGCACTGCAGGACAATGCTCTCAGACTCCACCCTCTGGCCCTAATTTATCATTCTACTGCACCTCCATGTAGCACCTCCTTGGTGTGGGGAGATCATTCATGGGATGTCCTGATCTCTACAGGAGGGCAATGAATAGATCCAAGCCCCTCTCCTGGCGCACATAGCTTTTCACTCATGTTCTTTATTTCCAAAAGTGTTTCTGGTTCAGTTTAGAACTGGGCCATAAATCAGGGAATAAGAACTGGGAAAGAGCATTTCTTGTGAAGAAATTACATACATTTTGAAGCTTGTTTTGCTTACACTAAGTCAAGGACTTCCAGTTTCCCATACTCCATCAGTGACCAAACTCACAAGAAGGTGGGAGGGAGCACAGCCAGAACATCTGACCTGAACTGGACAACATGATAATTCATATACTAGGACATCATTCCCAGTATATAAACTGGAGAGAGTTGGCCAGAAGGGGCTGTTCACGGCTGGGGAATGGCCAGGGCATCAGAGGGTCAGGGGATTAACAGGCTGGTAAGCAATTGTATTGTTCATCTCCAGTGTTTCCTGGGTTTTATTCTTATCTCACTTTTTTCTTTTTCTTCTTTTTTTTCTTTTTCTTTTTCTTTTTCTTTTTCTTTTTCTTTTTCTTTTTCTTTTTCTTTTTCTTTTTCTTTTTCTTTTTCTTTTTCTTTTTCTTTTTCTTTTTCTTTTTCTTTTTCTTTCCTTTTCCTTTTCCTTTTCCTTTTCCTTTTCCTTTTCTTTTTTTCTTTTTTCTTTTTCTGTTATTATAATTTTAATTATTAAACTGTTCTTATTTCAACTCATGGGCTTTAGCTGTTTGCTGGTCTCTCCCACATCCCAGTGGGGGAGGTGGCAGAAGTGAGCCAGCAGCTATGTGGTGTTTAATTGCTGACTGGGGCTGAACCACAAAAAGTCCTTTTTAAAACACAAAGTGGGATGTGGAGAGTTGATATAACAACAGATCTGTTAAGGGCATGTTAAAACAATTTTTTTATAAGTATATATAAGTTGAATAGTTTCTGGTTATAATATTTATTTGCTCTCAGAGTTGTGCTTGTTCTCAGAGCTGCATTTAACTTTACTTGGAGTGTGTGTTCCTTATCACACTCCTGTGCTATTATCACCTCTGGGCGCTGGACTGAGGTTATCATGTTGCTGAACTTTGTAACGCTGCCTTATGATATGATGGAATTACTGGTCCTGAAACTAATCTGCACTCGGCATTGCCGTCAGCTCTGTACTTCGGGAGCCATCTATCGGAAATGGTCCATAATTACAGCTTTTACCTGCCCGGAGAGACGGTCTGCAGAGGAGACAGCCTCCCATATCTTCTCCTTCTCCGGCAGGACAATTGCAATAGTGTTTAAGAATTTTGAATATTTTGAATTTCCTTGGGATGTTAAAGCCAACACAGTCCTATTGCTAGGAACCGTGAATGTGGTACAGATCTTGTTTATGGTTTAGCAACTCTTTGTGACTACTCCAACCCCTGTGACAAACACTGCAGCTACACAAAGCCTGATGTTGAGAGCTCTGGTTATTCAAACCCTGCTTAGGGAAGGGCGCTACAGCTACTCAGACTCTGGTGATGAGTGGTGCAACCAAACCAGAGAACCAACCCATGCCAGCATCAGTAACCTCTCTCTATATGCAGAAATGGACATGAAAGTCAGATTGCTGCTTACTAAGGAAAGCAAAACATGGTCACTACGAGAACAGGGGGAAGGAAGAAGAAATAGAGTTAAAACCAAAAATTCCTATCTCTAAGTGAGTTATAGGATAAGTGAAAAAACTTCAACATGTTATCACCTGGTTTGTCTGATGCTGTGATAGCAAGGTTGACAGGCTGCCATTAGAGGATAGAGAGGTCAAACATATGGCATCACTTGCTAGGGAAAGAGGTTTGGATAAGCAGTTGGAAAAGGGACACAAGTCCTGAGTCTCTGGGGGCAACTCCTGTCAAGTGGGAAAGAAAGGAAATTCTTTCAAGGAAAATATTGATTGCCACACAGATAAATGGGCCAAAATGGAGAGAGGTATCTAGCGCCTGGGGGAATTAGCTGTGATAGAGATGATCTATTATGATTTAAACAATACACAGTCACCTGCAGGTCCAGAAGTCCAATGTAGATGAACCATGTGGTGGAAATTCAAGCAGAGCACACAATTGTCACATGCCAACCCCATGGCAGTAATGACCTGGAGAGACAGAGTCACCATCAATACATGAATTGTCCCCCCAACTCTGGAAATACAAACAAAACCTCTCTTCTCCCTAAAGGCTGGCATCTTGGCAATGGAAAAATTGTCAAAAAAAAAAGTGGGGAAAACTATCCCAGGGGTTCCAGCAAACCAAAAGAGGATATGTCCCATTTCCCACCTTTATGCACTTGCATCTCAGCAGTGAACAGTAAGTATTTTTTTCGTCCAGAGCAAGGATATGGAAGGTACACATCATACAGTCTCCTTCCTGTGTGGCCAAAGAGACAACATGAGGATGTGGGATGGAAAAACTACCTCTGTCCTAGAAGCATAGATGTGGGAATCACAGGGAAAAACAATCACAAATGGGAGGGAAGTTGCTGCTCCAGTCTCTGGTGGGCAGCAACCCAGAGAGTGTAGAACTGCTGATATTACTCCTGATTCTATGGGAAAAGATTTGAATCTGTTTTTACATGAGGTAAGTGGAGATTCCTATGATTAGTACTAGTGAGGCCTGGCCTCTAGCCAGGTGGAAGAGAGGGACACCCAGATTTGCTGGTATGCATGGATTTGATGGCCTGGCACATTAGACTCACAGAGATAAAAGGACCCAGTTATGTACTGCTGCACAATATACCCTTATACCTTGAAGCTATACAGGAACAGGACCCATTTGTATTTCCAGAGTCACAGGAGGATCTCAACAGCTAAACCTGTTGGAAGCTGAAATGAGCCAAACTAGGAATGAGTGGAGAAAGCATCCCATTGTGTTGGCCCAGAGGTTCCATGCATCTTTGGCATAGACTAATTATCTCAGCAAAGGGTACTTCAAAGGCCCAAAAGTAAACCATTGGGTTTTCAGTATAGTTGCCTTGGAGATGGAAGAAAATAAGAAGCTGTTCTGCCTTATCTGATCTCTCCCTTTTGTTTTGGGGTTGCTGAAAGCAAAAGGATGACAGGTGCCTATCACTACCAGCACAGGGCACCAGTGAGAGTGTTGCACCAACTAAGATTTAACTGGAGAGCCAAGGAATGATCAGCAGGACCCGCTCACCCTATAAGAGTCCCACATGGATGGTGAAAAAGTCTTAGAGTGTATCCTATTCTGTCAGTTTGTCCCCAAAGGCTATGTGGGATGTTGTCAACTAAGCAATTATTCACCCAATTTTAACTTTTGAATTTTTTTTTTATTCTAGAAGTTATTCTGTTGCTTCCTTTTTCATTCTTCATTTCAGATGGATATTTGGGGACTGGATACTTCCCCGTGAGAACTGAGTCACAGAAGACACGGGATTCCTCAGCCTTTCCACGTCATTTTGAACTATCTTGCCAGCCCTGTTCAGCAGAGTACCTACATCTTCCAAGTACTTCCACTGAATTTCTGAAAATGAAAAATAGCAAATAAAAAGGCAGAAATAAATGAAAAGTACATATTGTTGGCAGGTTTGAGAATTTATGTGTGGGGGGTTTTTCCCTCCATGTGCAAAACAAAGTTTTCTCACTGTCTCTCTTCAAAACACCAGATGTTTATAATTTCATACTTTAAATATTACACTTTTGGTTTTATTTTCAGCTGTTACCATGTAATGTGATCATAGAACAATAAATAAAGACATGGTAAACCAAAAGGTTGTCTTGTTAGACCAAAGCTTTTTTTTTTTCTGCAATGTAATTATATGTATTATTTCACTGAAATCTTCTGCTTTAGAAGACATGTAACTACATTGAACTCCTTTCAATATAATGAAAATTAAACAAAACAGAATAACAACAAAAAGCAACTCAAACAATAATCCCCTCTTAAATTCTTCAGAATATTTGGAACAGAATTTAAAAGTAATATGCCTGAATCAAGACAGTCAAAAGACAAAGCATCTTTTGTGGTAAAAGATGTATTTTCCTTGTAATTCTTATGACTTTAAGACAAGAATGTCAACTCTCTAAACTAACTGTATAATTTTAATTGAATTTTCGCATGGAACTATAAAAACCCATCTCTCCTTATTGTGGAAATGAGTGATAGACTTTGCCAAAAAGGAAAGGCTTGTGAGTTGAAATTCTGTGAATGGAAATTCAGGATTTTTTAAATTATAAATACAAGTTATCTCTTAGTCTGAGCAGCATATGCCTTCAAGGATAAATAATTTATTAGGTCCTAATAATTTTGCAATCTTTATGAGATAGAATTGTCTTTTAAAAGCTGATTCTTATTGTTAAAAAAGTTTAAAAAAGCATAACAAGTTAAGCCGTTAAAATTGATTAGATATTTTTTCCATGCTATGTAGATGAAAACAGGCTTTTTTATGTTATATGAATATTGTGAAAGATAAAACATCATCAGAACTTAAATGAAGGGCACACACTACAATAAAAATGTTAAATTAGCAACTCCTCTACTTCTTACATTTTCTTGTTTGTTTCCTATCAAAGATTCAGTAGATTTTTAAAAATTGTTAATAATTTTGTTCTTGATTCTACACAACTTTTTTAACACCCAGCCAGTTTATATAGCTTGTCTGTTCACAGAGCAGTTTGTGAATGACATATATCATCTGTCATCTTCTAATATGGAAACATTAATGGCCTTTAAACTACATAGGCAGCAAGTAAGGTTTTTATGCTTCATCAGTGGTGGATGTTGCACTGATTTTATCAGTGTGAAGCAGAGCATAAGAGCAAAAA
This sequence comes from Calcarius lapponicus, assembly GCA_039654755.1. Classification (NCBI taxonomy): domain Eukaryota; kingdom Metazoa; phylum Chordata; class Aves; order Passeriformes; family Fringillidae; genus Calcarius; species Calcarius lapponicus. Next base: position 26,879,883 of record CM077462.1, on the reverse strand, counting down.
AGATGGAAAATTAAGTCAGAACTTTGAAGGAATGGAGGTAGAAAATGAGAAACTCGGCAGTGATAAATGGAAGACCAGAAAGAAAAATTACTTTTGAGTAAGAAACAACACAACCCCACAACACCCCCCACATACAGACCAGACATTCAAGAAGATGCAAAATGAAATTACAGTTGCAAGAATTCACTTTGTGGATTATCTGTTTGATCTGTTGCAAGCAAAGAAAGAGGAGAGGAGAGGAGAGGAGAGGAGAGGAGAGGAGAGGAGAGGAGAGGAGAGGAGAGGAGAGGAGAGGAGAGGAGAGGAGAGGAGAGGAGAGGAGAGTTGAAGGGATGTACAGCAGTGCTATACTCCACCTGCCTGACCTGTTCAGGGCTGATTAAAAGTGGAAGTATGTTCTTAAGAGAATTGTCCAAATGCCTAGTAAAGACTGACACTGTTGGGGCATTGACTATTTCTCTAGGATGCCTGTTACAGGGTTTGGCCACCCTCTCAGCAAACAAATACTTCCTGATATCCAGTCTGTTTCTCCCCTGGGACAGCTTTGAACCATTCTCATGCATTCTGTCACTGGATACCAGGAAAAGCACCTTCCTCTCCACTTCACCTCCTGAGGAAGCTGTAGAGAGCTGTAGGAGTTGTGAGGTCACCCTTCCACCTCCCCCTCTAGACAACCCCACAGAATATTCCTCAGCCACTCTTCACAGGACATTCCTTCCAGGTCGTTCCCCAGATTTGTTGCCCTCCCCTGGGCACAATCAAGCACCTTCACATCCATCTTAAATTGTGGGGTTCAGAACTGCACGCAGCACTCCAGGTAAGGCCTCACTGGTGTTGAATACAGCAGGATAATCACCTCTTTGTCCCAACTGGTTATGACGTTTTCAATGCATCCCAGAATGTGGTCTTCCCCCCCAGCTTCCAGGGCCCATTGCTAGTTCCTATTGAGCTGCTGTCGACCAGCACACTCATTTATTCTCGAACAATATCTGTTCCATGAAGAGATTGGTACTCATTCAGCACAGCCTCATGGACTAGCAGCCAGCAAGTGCTACAATGTGGGGGTGTCTGAAGTAGAGATGGGCTAAATTCTGTCACATACTGCCTGATGGACATATGTGAATATAGTCATGTGTGTCTAAATGTTTTGATTGTGCTGTTGTATATATTTTAAAAGGTGCCTTTACTTACAAATAAAACCAGAAAATAATTAGACTTTCTTTGGAAACATTCTCTTCCCAAATAGCATGGTAGAAACAGAAATCTTGACGTTGAAATCTTTACTGGGGTTTTATTTTCTCCCGTAGGTGTTGTTGGAAAGATGACTCAGAAGTAATGCAACGAAACCCACTCTAAGTACTTTCTTTGAATGAGCATTATGTAGATGCAGGGTTTTATTGAGGTGTTTGGTCAAATGTCCACCAGATGTCAGTACATACTTGCACAATCACACAGGTTGAGGAACAGAGATGTTTGACACAAATCCGGTCCTGATACATAGGCCAGTAGTGCAGTGTTGCATATCACTGATGCTGCTGAAAAAAAAAATGCAAATGAGTGCACTTTTAGAAATCCTTATACGTTCTAAATGACAGATTAAAAAAATAGAATTTTGATTCTGAATTTTTCTATCTCAAGCACTGTGGCTGCTAGCTAGTTACATCTTCTCTGAGGTTTCATTTGTGAAAACAGAAACTATATGGCAAAAAACTGCTCTGTAGATATTTTAGCCATTAATATTCTTAAATATGAAAGATTAGGAAAGAAAGAAAGAACTAGACTTCTTCAATCATAAGAAATGAAGATTAAAGAATAATTTTATGGTTGCCTTCAAATATATATACTGTCTTATAGTGTGAAAGAAGCAAGACTGTTCTTGGACAAGTTCAGGTATAAGGTGTAAGACAATAGATACTTGTTGCAATAAGGAAAATCATAATTTGTCAGGAAAAAACCACAACCCACAACTGGGTCACACAGTGCTTGTTGAATCCGTCTTCAGATATTTAAATAATCAATCAAAAAAGATAATAAGCAACTTTATGAAACTTTGAAGTTAGATTCAGCTTCAAAGTTGGTTTGACAGGGTTTGGACCAGGTAAGCTCAAGAGATCCTCTCCTGTGGTGGTGTTCACAGGGGTCCCAGGAAGAGGGAAGAGATGAGGATCTGACTCATGTTTCAGAAGGGTTGATTTATTATTTTATGATATATATTATATTAAAATGATATATTAAAACTCTACTAAAAGAATAGAAGAAAGGATTTCCTCAGAAGGCTAGCAAGGAATAGAATAAGAATTGAATCATAATAAAATCTTGTGACTGACCACACAGTCTGAGACAGCTGGACTGTGATTGGCCATTAATTAGAAACAACCACATGAGACCAATCAAAGATGCGCCTGTTGCATTCCACAGCAGCAGATAATTATTGTTTACATTTTGTTTCTGAGGCCTCTCAGCTTCTCAGGAGAAAAAATCCTAAGGAAAGGATTTTTCATAAAATGTGTCTGTCACACTCTCCAATCTAAATTATTTTCTGGTTTTATTTCAGTGGTATTTCAGAAGCAGGAAACTTAAAGGTACATGAAATCTCATTAGGCTCCAGTCTGTAGTCAGATTTTTTCTTTTTTTAAGATAGTTTATGGAAATCATCCTCCTGACTACAACAGTCATCTATATCTTTACTATCATGTGATTGGCAGCTGCACTGACATACCTCAGTGATTTTCTGTATTTTTTTGTTTGAAGCATCTCCACACACAAAATTCATTATCATGAAAACTCTTCTCAATGACAGTTTAGTTTTTGAATGTCATCATTTGGTTTCATATCATTATAAATCTGACAAGTTTGTTTTATGTCCTGACATAGTATTAAATACTCCGCGTAAGTCCAGTGATTTTTGATGACAGCTTCAGTTAGGAAGAGTTTCAGGACATAGCTTACATTGTTGGAAGAGTTTAATAGAATGTATTGCAACACCACCAAAATAGAAAAAAGGGGGCCTAAAGTTAATATCTAACTTAAAGAAACAGGTATTTTCTGAGTTCACTAAGCAAAATTGAAAAATTATTTTAATGATAATTACTCTCATTAATCAAATATAATCTCAGTAATTAAATATATTTTTCTAAAAATCTATGAACGTATTACAGAATAGTCGCATTCACTTTCACTTTTTCTGCAAAGCTTCTCTTAAAAATTCTTCAGATAAAATTTAAAATTTTCAATACACAATTACTTTCTCATAATTTTCCAGATGCCTGTCATCCTCAACAATCTTATAATACTTAGCATGCAAACTAAGACAAATTACTTATCATGGCTTTAAAAACAGTGGTACATGTCCCAAGAAGTTTGATAACATTTACCTTGACAGCATGACGCTGCAAGTGACTAGGTTGGGTGCTTGATCCCTGTATGGGCCATTCACTTAAGAGCTGGGCTTGATGATCCTTGTGGGTCCTTTCCAACTCAGAATATTCTCTGATTGTAGCATTCTTATTGCTTTCAGTTTGCCTTTTGTTTATTTTTGTGAATGAATGTTTCATGCTATACTTAAAATAAAACTGCTATTTTACTCACAAGATTAATCAAAACCTTACACAACCTAAGACCTGATACACAGCCCTTAACTGAAATGTAAAAGAAACCTAAAGTATTTTCTTCTAGAAAGAAATGGAAACTGTGTTCCATATATTGTTTCTGAAATAATAATATAATTTGCTTGATTCCCTGTTTTCTGATAATGATCCCTGGAGGCGCAAAGTGATGTCCTGAGGCCTAAGGCTGCTCAGCACAACAGTTAAAATGTTTAATACTGGCTGACAACAGCGTGTTGTACTCCAGGGACATATTGATATAACATCTAAAGGCTTTCGTTGGTAAGCCTTAGGCAAAAATTAGAGGTGTGAGGATAGTGTCCTGACAAAACCAGAATCTACTTCCCCACAGGGATGGGTCCCCACTGGTGCTGTATAAGATGAGAGCCATTTTACCTCATTTATCATGTTATTCTGTTTCTCAGGATTCCAGCTAGTGCCTGTCTGCTGAATTGTCAGCAGTCAAAAGAAGTATGCTTGAGTATTCATATTTTATGGTTTGGAGATAGAAAGTGTTTGGGAGTATTTTTGTTTAATATTCTGCAGTTTTTTGGGAGGTTGCTTTCATTTTTTGGTTGATTTTGGTTTTTTGGGTGTTTTTTTTTGTTTGTTTGTATTTGGTTGTTTTTTTTTTTTTTAAACGACTCCGCAGTTTTCATTGCTTCCAGCACCAGGATAGTTGAAATCCCACATGATTACATGCTCAGGGTATTTCACCATCTCTGCTTATCTGCATAAACAATCAGAGCCTACTTCCTTATTTCACCCTGCAGTTAATGCTTGAAATGCTTCTCTATTTTACTTCACCATTTATGTCGGACCAGTTTGCTTTTACAATATCCAAGAACATTCTGCTACATAATAATACTCTTATTTTATTATTTTATAAATTCCATCACATCTACAATATATTTATTTTCTACCAAAAGGAAGTTTCTCTGAAGAATTGTACAGCAATTATAAATAGAAAAGTCTAAAGAGTAGACTTTTGAAGTAGACTTTTGAAGTAGAGTTTAGGACACAGGAATATTACTTGTTTTTTAGGGATATCTTGTAACACACAGGTACATTTTATGTGTCTTTACCAGTAATTAAAAATAAATATGTATAAATTGTGCTCAAGTGAGATGAATTAGACCCAATAAAATAGGAAATCTAGTCAAAATATTAAAATTTGATAACTTCATTTTGAGAGGTAGCATAAATAAGTCAAAGATAAATGAGCCAGTTATTATGTAGATTGTAATATGAAGACTTCCTGAGCCACATTATGGTAACTCCCAGTTTTCTTTCCTATCACGTAAATGGGAAAATGGGTCTGCATGCTGAAGTAAAAGAGACCTTTTTTATTGGCATGATAATGTCATTCGGTGTAAAAATGAAACATATCACTTCTTCATGACTGCTGAAACTGGTGACTGTAACGGGAGGGACTGACAGCTCAAGTGAGAAAATATGCCTATGCTTTGGACAGTATGGGGGAAAAAATATATTGTTTCACAAACATTCTGTGCTCATTAGGATTCCAGCTGTATAACAGCCTATTAACAGGAGTATTTGCTTACAAACCAAAATATCATATTTCTGGCCCTCCAGGCAAAGAGACTGTAACAGCAACCAAAGTTAAGGCCTTCCCAAACACCAGTGTGTCCTCCAAAACATCCTTGTATGGTTTAAATTTTTTGTTCTGGTTTCCTTCAGACTCCATAATAAGAAGAATTATTCAAAACCTGGTAATCATTAAGCATAATGAGAGGTCACTTACTGATGCTAGTGAAAAGGACATTTTAACATTCACAGGTTTCATTTCCATTTCTAGATCTATGGAAACAGCTACAAGACAGTGCTTGTTTACTGTTTCTCATTGAAGTGACTTTATAGATATTGTTGTATTTCACATGTTTTGTTAGAAAAATTGCAGAGTGGAGAGGATTAAGTAGTAGAATTAAACAACAATAATTCTGTATGAAAAAAGAAGAAAGAAAACCATGTGCAATTACTGGAAATAAAACTAGGATATAATTATACTAGATTGGATATAACCCTAAATGGTTTAAAGAATTTAAGCAAAGAATGGAAAAAATCGCTAAAATAAAATAAATATGATAAAATAATTTTTTCCATTACAGATAAAATGCAACACAAACTCTAGTTTCACAGGGATATATGTACAGAGACATATGAGGTGTCATGTAGAACTCTTAATTCAATTGGCACATTGTACAAAACCAGGAGTACTTGTTCACAGGGATCTGGGACCCTTTAACCTGGTGAAAAAAAAAAAAGCAGAAATATTATTGCAAAAGAATAATAGAAAAGCTATAATCACAGAATGGTTTTCATAGAATGCAAAAACTACCTGTGCTCCATAGTCCTTTACCACTCCTGTAACCCTGTCATTCTTCTTGATGAGCCTCATACTGCTCCTGGCTGTATCTCTAGTGCCTACATGAAACTTTAGCAGTGAAAAATAGTCAGAGGCCTGTATGAAGCTTGGTATTCTCTTAATGAAATCCCTGAAACATGCCCCTGGTAAGCAGCGCACCTCTTACATATCAGGTTAGCAAGTAGGTGTTGGCACACAGCTTGTGGTGATTGGGAGTGGGGCTGCGGCCGAGCCTCATCCCCAGTGGGCTACAGCTGTGCAGGGCAGGTGAGCAGCACTGAAGGTCATGAGACCTGGAGTACCCAGGGGCACTGACCAATCATGAGAGAGAACATAAGACATACAGGTGTAAAACATGTAAGATAAAGGATATAAAAGGTTGGACTAAGAACAAGAAGGAGAGCTGCTTGAAGCTTTCGGGTGTTGTATGGGGTTATTCTGTATGGGCTGAAACCTTTTGAAGTTGTGTGGTGATACTCTGTCTATTGTGACACGTGCTGCGGCATATACTGAGACAGATCGGTGCCTCTGCAACTCTCAGAAGATAGTTGCCTGCTACTATCACTCTAATGATAAAAATAAATAGAGCTACTTATGTGTTTATATAACTCCATTGATTAGTGATTTCATTGATTATGAAGTCTAGTGACAGTTCCTATACCACCAATCCTCACACATTTATCTGCTGAATGTCTTGTCTACTAACACTTTTCATTTTTTCTCTGCATGGCAACATGAGAAATGGTTTTCACTTACCAAATTGTCATCTAACAAATCCTCTGCTTTCTTAGACTGTAAAAATATTTGATGTGGTGGAACAAGCAGAAGCTCATGAGAAATGAAACCCTAAAAGAAATATCAACCACTTTGCAATGAATAATAACAAGAAGTTCTGAATGTAATTTTTTTACAGGTATCATTCTTCCTCTGAACAACTGTGTTGAGAAAGATCTAAAGATACAGATAAGTGCGTGAAGTTGGAGAGATCACATACAGGGGCATTATTTCAAAGTAATATATGCATATGGGTTAAAAAAGAAACAGTATTTTAAAATATCAGGTGAGAAGAGAGTAAAACTTAAGATTATAATAACAATAGCATCAATAGCAATAATAATAGTAATAATAACTACCAGTTATTTGTAGAAACAGTGAGTATTAAACTGAACTTGAAAAAAATTCCTTCAAATGAGCTTTCACAGCCAATAGAGTCTCCTGTGGGAAATGAAGTGTGTTATTTCTCTTGAACATTTAAAACTAAATCAGGCAAAACTCTATTGAAAACTTGACAAGGGGTAATTATGAATCACCAGACTGATGAACCATTTGACATAATACATCTTCTCCTCTAGTTAAATTATATTATTCTGTTACTGAAATTATGTTTCTTCTCATTTCTAAGCAGATTTTTTTCTTGTAATGCGTGTTTTATTCACTATGAAGATGCCAATCATTTTTGTTTGAAATGGCAGCTTTTCTTATGAAGTCACATTTTTTCATTTATGTATTTGGACTTGACTGAAAATAGCTTTTATCAGTCTATTCATTCTGTAAGGCTCAGCAGACATGAATTTATGGTGCAGTATCATGCACATGTTTAATAGAAGTCACTGTTAAGTATACTATTTGACAGTCATACCCACATTGGAAGCAAAGTGTTAGATATTTGTTAGTTTAAAGGAGAACTACAAAATAATTTTTCTTTTTGTTTGTCCTTTTATGCATTTTACTAAATCATGAAACAGGCATCAACTATTTGTACGGTTTAGAGATAATACTAAGTCATAAAATCAAAATAGCTGCAATCTGGTTTTGTTCTCACAAAATCTGTATAAGATACTATTAATATTTTTTTAAGAAATATTCAGATTTCAGTGAAGTAGCAAAAGTTCTTCAGGAACAAAAGTTCTTCTCAATACATTGAGAACAGTAAATGACTGTTCGCTCCAGCCAAAAACTGAGCTCAAATTTTTAATTTTTCTTTGCATAGATAACTTCCAAAACATGAAGTCAACTGACTAAATTGGATCTTTCTGGATGGGGATTCATCTTCCTAGAGCTAAAATATTTTCAGTGCATAGTCTACATTTAAAGGAATGGCTCTTTGTCATTTTAGATTTGTCTAATCTACTTTAGGATGAGAGCACTCGTATTTAGTTTGATTGACTATAAAAATCAAGTAAGGTAATAAGTTCAGGAATTTATGTTGAAAGTAGCTGAAATTTAGTGAGAAGGTAGAAAAAAAGTAGTCAGATATAAAAATGTTCTTCCTGTGTTTTTTCATGAATCTGGAACATGTATCAGAAGATTAGCCTTACGATAACAGGCAAAAAGGGAATTAAAGAGATTTCTGGTTGAACCTCCCAATAACTGCAGGCCAACTGTGAGGTTACATCAGGTTTCTCAGGCCTCAATTTAATCACAGCTAGGAATCCTTCAAGGCCTGATACTGCACAATACTTCTGAGCAATTTATTCCATTGGGAAAGGGGGAAAAGGTGCTCCTTATATCCAATGTAAACTTGTCTCATTCAGATTTATGCCCATTGTCTCAGATATTTTTCTGATACGCTGCTGTGAAGAGCCTGGGTCCATCCTCTCAGTAACCTCCCTGTAGGTAATGTCAGGAATCCTGTGAGGTCCTGCCACTGAGTCTCTTCTCTGAGCTGAACCAGCTTCTCTCTCACAGAATCTTCTCATGGACGAGTTTCTCACCCTGACCAACCTGCCCTCTACCTGATAAACTTCCTTCACTTTACTAATGTCTCTCCTGGAATGGGAGGGGGTGTTCAAAATTAGTCGTAATTTTCTAAATACGGTCCGAGTGCTGAACACAGGAAATAAACCCTCCTGTTATCTGTTACCTAAGCTCCTGCTAACACACTCCTGGAGACTGTGGGCTACCTCTACAGCCGGGACACAGTGCTGACTAACATTCAGTCACTGCCTGCCAAGGATTCCCAAAAGCCTTTTCCACAAAGTAGGTCACTTTCCCCAGTCTGTATTGGTGTCAGGGTATCTTCTTTCCCAGGGATGGGACTTTCTGTTGTTGCTGAACTTCATTAATTCCTCCCTTCTGTCTGTGCTGAAAAGTAGCCCTGCCCTGAAGCATGTGCATCCTCCAAGATTCATGTCATGTGCAGGCTTGCTGGTAGCACACTGTCATCCCCACAGGTCACTGATAGAGATGCTGAACAGGACAGGCTCTACTACAGGCTTCTGCAGCATTCTCTGACTACTGCATCCTAGGAGAGTGCAGACCAATAGTCAGCTCAGCCTAATCATCTAGCCAGGTCTTTCTGAGATTTCCCATCCATGCTATAGCATCCTAAACATTATGGGAGGTTGTGTTGAAAGGCCTGATTTTTTAAACTACACCTTCTCCACTCCGTTCACCCACAAATTCAGTCATTTTGTCTTAAGAAGCAATCAGGTCATTCGGACTTATCCTTGGCAAATCCATACAAATTGTTCCCAGTAATTTCCTTCTTCACTGCTGCAAAGCGTGTTTGAAGAGGTTTCACTCAAAGATCCTTCCAGGAAACAAAGTGAAGCTACAGAGAGCAGTGTAAGAACAGGCAAGAGAATGGTTTTACATCTCTGTCTCTTAGAGATCCAATATCTACATCTAATCTAGAAACTTTTACAGCCAAGACCTAGAAACAGAAACTCCAGGTGATTGTTTACTTTGCAGTGCCTTAGAAGCAGACAAACTGCTCTCTGGAGCTTTCTATTACTCTCCCTTGAACAGAAAAGGACTTTGTTGTCTGTGTAAGGCAGCTGATGAGCTGATGTAGGATGCCATTCATAGACTGTCAAAAGTAAAACTGCACTTGTCTCCCTGATTATATCAAATGAAAACTTAAGAAATCAGTATGACTCCTCTCATGTAGTGGTATTTTAACATATAAAATGCCCTAGAGTATATGGTTATTCGTAACCATGTATAAGGCAGGACCTACTTTTGTATTTGTATCCCTCTCATGTGGCAGTTGATGACCAAGATACCCCAAGGCATCTCAAACAATATTAAATGACAAAGTCTAGAAAATGAAAGGAGTCACTAATCAACAATAAAAGGATCCAGAGAGCCATTAGCCTAATCTAAAATGGAGAATTCTACATGCAGACATTGACATTTAAATTTCTAAAGTCTGAAGATGCTTTTCCACTCTAATTTTCTCATGTCAAAGCAGAGGTATCTCAACTATAGAAATCCTAAGGGCCATTAATGTCCCACATCAACCCTCAATACTTCTATCAGTGAAAATAATACACCATAAAATGTTCATCTTGAGATAAAATTCTTCCCTTTAATTCTCCCTCATTTGAAGGATCAAACTGACAATTATCTGGGTCAACTAGATGGGGAAAACCATAATTTTCTGAAATTCAAAAATGGAAGATGTCATAAAAAATCAGAGTCATAGAATACCCTGAGTTGGAAGGTACCCAGAAGGATCATCAAGTCCAATTCCTGGCCTTGAACAGCACCATCCCCAAGAGTCACACCAAATGCTTGAGAGTGTTGTCCAAATGTTTAACTCTGTCAGGCTTGGTGCTGTGACCTCTTCCCTGGGGAATCTGTTCAACCACCCTCTGGGTGAAGAACTTCGTCCTACCATACAACCTAAACCTCCCCTGACACAACTTCAGGCCGTTACTTCAAATTCTGTTGCTGGTAACCAGAGAAAAGAGATCAGTGCCTGCCCCTCCTCTTCCCCTCCCAAGAAAGTTGCAGACTGCAATCAGGTCTCCTCTCAGTCTCCTCTTCTCCAGGCTGAACAGACCAAAAGACCTCAGCTGCTCCTCATATGGCTTCCCCTCAAGGCCCTTCACCATCTCTGTTTTGTCTTGAATGCTCTCTAATAGCTTAATGTCTTATTCTGAAAGCCAAAACTGCTCCCAGCACTCGAGGTGAGGCTGCCCCAGTGCAGAGCAGAGTGGGACAATCCCCTCCCTTGCCTGGCTGTGATGTTGTGCCTGATACACCCCAGGACACAGCTGCCACAAAGCTCCAGGCTTTCTGGCAGTTTACAATTGGTAATTAGAAAACTGGACAGGGGGTTAAAACTCACAAACAGGTAGAACAACCTTCAGATCATTAACCAAAGTAATGCTGCTCTTAAAATAAAAAAAAAGAATTTTCTCCTTAGTTTTGGTGTTTCCTGTGGGGCTTTTTTGTCATTGTTTTTTGATTTTTTTTTTTTCAAATAATGCTTTTGTGGAGTCTAAATTGTGGAGTTGCTAAGAATTATTTGTAACAAGCAAAAAAAAAATCTTCAAAAGAGAGTGTGATTTTAAAAAGTCATAAAATGTAGACATGAGGAGGTATGTTTCTGACATGTTATTGTTCTCCTAGAGAAGGTAGATATGAGCTTTATCTTTCTTTTTTTTAAAGATTTGGAAAAATGATTTAGCAACATATTTTCCAGCTTATTGTAGACAGCAAAATCAATTAATCATAAGGCATCCTGAACAGAAGAGATTTATGGATCAGCATTTCTTGGGCTATGGTGGCCTAGAAAAAGCTGATATGACTGATGTGGAAGAAAATCTGCTATCAGAACAGTATCAATCTTTATGAATTTAGCTCTGCATCATGAAATGTATCAGTTTATTCTGAATCTTAGCTTGAGCAAGCCTAAGTCACACTTCATATCTATGACAGAAAGTATGGAAGGCTGTTCCTCTATAGTCCAGGTTTCCCTGAAGTAATTAGTAAGCGTGCTGGATAGAGCCCTTACCACAAGACCTGAAGAAAACAAAGTATGTTGGGATGAAATAGAAAATTGTTCTACAATGACTAGTGAAAAGACTGGAGACAAATTTGTAGGAGCAGATAGCAAGCCTCATATTGAAAGAAATTAATCAATGGAATGCCATGAGGATGTTTGGGTGCTAAGTATTGGCATATCTGGCAAAATATGCATTTAATAAGTAATGATTGGGAAGAGGACTACTAAAGACAAAATTTATGTATTTTGTCAAAGGCTAAAGAGTTACTGAAGGATTTAATGCTATGGATTTATCAGAAAATAAAATGGAGACAAAACATTGTAAATATAATTCCCAAGAAATTCATATTAAAGAACATAATCCAGCTTTCTTGAACATACATCGAGGAGCTCTAAATGGGCTTTGTGACCAAAAAAATAAAAACTACTTTATCCAGGAAAAAAACAGAAAATAAAATATGTTAATATGTCTATGTTGGTACATAATAAAGTGTATGCAGTTCTGACCCTCTACCTTGAATAGAATCCAGAAGGTATGAAAAGATATGAAAAAATATAAAGACTAGCAAAGATGAAAACAGACTTGGAAACGCTTCTGTAAAAACAGCAATTAGAGCAGAACTCTTAACCCCGAACAGTAACAACAATTGTAGAGTCGGTAAAAGTCTAAACAAAATGTTGCCATTCATTTTCTGGTTAAAAAAAAAAAAGATTTGTTTCTATCAAGCAGAAAAAAATCCCTTATTGTAAGTACTGTGTGTCCTGGTATTCGTTTGGGATTTATTTTAGTAGTATGGGACAGCATAGCCACACCAAACATTTGTTGCTTTCATAAAGTTGGTTTCCTAGGGAAAAAATAATTGCCTTCCCTACTGCTGCACTGTTTAGTATAGAGATGTACTTGCATACTAAGTAAAACTGATAAGAATTAATTTGGTAAGTGGGAAAGGCTGAGGGAAGTTCTTTATGCCTTCTTTGCCTCAGTCTTTACTAGCATGACCAGCTGTTTACTGGGCACCCAGACCTCTGAGCTAGAAGATAGGGATGGGGGCACAATGAAGGTCCCAGCACAAATTTGGGTGGGGTTGTTGATCTGGAGGGTAGGAATGCCCTGCAGAGGGATCTGGACAAGTTGGATCTATGGGCTGAGGCAATGGTGTGAGGCTGAACATGACAAAGAACAGGATCCTGCACGAAGGTCCAAACAACTCCATGCTATGGACCTAGGAATGTGCGGTTGGAGCTGGTTGAGTCACCATCCCTGGAGGTATTTAAAAGACTTGTGGATGTGGCACTTAGGGACATGGTTTAGTGGTGGTTTTGGATGATTGTTTGACTTGAACTTAAAGGTCTTTTCCAACCTAAACAATTCTTTGATTCTATGTGGCAAGGTCAGCTGCAGATATAAGAAAATCACAACAACACAGAAGGAACAAATTAGTAACAGAATACTCCAAAATTTTCTTCTGTACAATTTTAGGCATGCATCTTACACACTTTATTTCATATTTCTATGAGGTGAGATTCACCACTGACATAGATATATTACATTGCATGCAAGAGATTTATGAGGGGCACAAGAGAGCTGCTTTCGGACCCAAAAATAAGAGGAACATAAGTCTCTCCTATTAAAATGTCCTCCAAAGCTATTCTCATGCTTCAAACATAAAACAAAGTCTGATTTTTTTTTTTTTTTTAGTCACTGAAAGTACTTTTAGAAGCTATGAGTCACTATCGTTCACTTGGAAAAAAATTTGTCTTGAGTTCACATGGCTTCTATTTGATGTTTCTTACAAAAAACTCATTATACAAATGAAATAAAAATTTTAAAAAGTAGCAAAAATTAATTTTCTTCTTTAAAAATCTCTTTAAAATTGGACAAGGGAATTGGACTCAATTTAAAAAAAAATATATATATATTTATAACAAACTGACTTTTAACATGGATGTTTTTCTTTTGAATTCTTTACAAGACCTTTAACAGAAATATTACTGCAAAGCAGACCTCACAAGTTATTTAAATAATGATAACAACACCAAATTCTGTTAGAATTAATTCATGTTTTACTTGTTTTACTGAGAAAAAGTATATAGGAGCTGATTTCTTAGAGAGAACAATTATTAAATATTCTACTAATTTGTGATAGGTCTGTATCTCTGCGTTCTCACTGTAATTATTTTTGAAAACTTAATATCTATTTCATTTCCTTAGAAAGTGCAATCTTAAAAACCTCCTGAAGAAAGGGCCTCTAGTAGACCATACTATAACAACAAGAAATATTACTGCTAAATTTGCTAAAGACTGAAATGCAAATGAAGACATCTAAAAGCTTGTCATTTTCTGGATGTCTGTATTAAATAAAACAAGGCACAACAACACAATCTTCTGATAATTTCGTGTTTAAAAACACACTTGCATATTGTTTAATATTTTCACATAATTGTATTTTCTTATCTCTGATCTTGAAATTTACTTAATATTCTTTCAAAACCACACAAAATTATACTGCAAGATGGTGAATTCCACTTCAGCTAGGTAATCCTGCAATTTACATCAGCCAAGCTCTATCTATTTCTCTCTTTTTTTTTGGTGGTGGTTTGGGGTTTTGTTGTTTGTTTTTTTTACCCTATTTTCTTGTTATTTAGGACCACTAGATTTTTGGAATTAAAATTGGCTGTGTTGACACAGTGAAAAATACTTATCCTTTCGCAAATAATAACATAAATTGTTCAGCTAGTTATTAGTATTTCTATATTTCTGAGAAATCCAAGACACCCAAGGCTGTGAAAGCAATTGAATAATTTAATCAGTAACATTTAATGTACTGCTTTGGCATTCTTTAAAATGAATCTATTTCCCACACAATTGCAAATTCTGATGGCTCTACAGATTGTTCAACAGTATCTGTAATGAAAAAGCTGGATCTAAAGTAGCAGCTGCTATTTTGTAGCCCTTTGAATAATTACTAGGGAATGTACGAACCTTTTTCAAATATAGTAGTACAGTTCACAAGACAATCCGTGTCTTTGTAACTAAAGGCACGCTGGATAAATCCCTAGTCCTCCAGCTAGAAAGTAATAGAATTTCTTGTGTCTGCAGTCATCATTTAAGGTCTATCAGGGTGAACTGGCCATATTCAACTACAAAGAACTTTCCCAGTGAGTCTCTGTACCCTCAGGAGCAATCATCACTTTTTTAGTACTTTTTCAGTTAAGTGCTATATCACAACTCACTAGGACGATATACCAAAAAATGTACATTACACATCCTGAAATGACATTTGAGAGCATGTAGTGTTTTTTTCAGGGCACATAATTTGCTAATCTGCATGGTAAAGGGAATAATTTGGGGTTAGTTTTTCCATTTTGTTTACATGGAGGGTAATTACATGGAGCCTGAGGAATTAATTTTCTGAGATCTGCAGTTGTGTTGTGTCTTAAAGATAATGTGATCCTTCATTAAAAATGGCAGCTTAAGAGCAAATAAACATGCACTGCAACTGACTGGGAAATGAGAGCCCAAGAACAGACTCCAGATACATATTACCTGATGGTATGGAAACCCACAGAATATTTTAAAATTATTTTATGAAATATTAAAGTTCTAATAAATAAATGTTATTTTCTTTAAACACTATGAAATTATATATAAATTCAATTAAATTACTTAGACTATTTTTATTATGTTTTATTTTCCCGTACTTTTCCAATCTAAGTTTCACTCTACAGAAGCAGGGTATCAAAGCATCCTGAGACTAACTGATAGATTTAATAATTTATGTCTGAAAATATTTATATTTCTGGGATTAATACTCATGATTGTAGAGAGCAAGATTAAATTTCTGAATTGTGTTGAGAAAACTCAGCAAGAAAATGTCACAATGGTATATTATGAAAGTATATTTTATTTTTTAAATATGTTGAGTGAAATTTAGCAAACTTCTACATTGCAAGATTAGACATTATTTAGTGTTTTAATTATGCCACCATTTCCTCTGGCAATACTGTATTAAAATTTTAAATAACCAAAGGGGTTTTTTTCCTTCTGTTAGCCTAAATAAATAGCCATAGGGAATTTCTACAAGATTCATCATTATCACTTTCATTTTGTGAAGTAAAATTATTCAGCACAGCAGATGTAGAGCAGGAAAACTTCTGAAGGCTTCTCCTCAAAGAATGAAAAACATTCAGCATGCCTTGGAGTCACTTAATCAATTACAGTGTTAGCTGCATTGCCAAATGCATTTTGAAAATAGAGAAATAGGCACCTTGGAAAGACATTACAGAAAACTTAGTGCTTAACCACGATCAGATTTCCTCTCCAACTGAAAAACCATACCTCAGACTGATAAAGGTGGAAATTAGAAAGCTTATAAATTTAGATAAGCCTGACTATTATAGATAAAACCTGCACAGCACATAAGACAACCCTCAGAATGACTGGAGACTATACATAATATTTGCTTATCTAGAACTTTTGTGTACATTTTTTGACGAAAAGAACCCTAGATAAGGTCTGGAAGTTATGGTGTATGCTAAATAATATGAAAGTATTAGGTTGTAGCAGTAAGTTTACACAAATGAAATCAGAAAAGAGAGTGTCAAATACATGACAAATCTGAGTCAATCAAACTTTATGGTGCAACCATGAGATCTTTCTGAATTTCTTATTCTATGCTCAGATTATACATAGATTCAAGGATATTTTACATGCAGTGTGTCACATGTGTGTGCTTTTTTCCTAAGTACCACAGTGAAATGGACAGCATGAATTGACTTGCACTCACGGAAGGAAAAAAAACAAGCTGAAACTTAAAATGCTCTGCAGCTCTTAACCATTTTGCTTGACACCTGCAGCTGCTTGGGATTCACAGATCTGCAGGGAGCCTCTCAGACATGTAAGGATCTTCTTCAGTGCTTTTCATTTTATCATGACAAAAGAACAGGCTGAACAGGTATTGCCTGTGTATATTTAACAGACTCAACAGAAGCACAGCTTACTTTAAATGTGATGACAGAAGATTGTCTCACCCAGCTGGGGTATGCGCATCTGAAGGGCAGATAACTTATGCCCCTCAAAGACTGTAATTTCTGTCTTCACTGCTTTTATGGATAAAGGGTGGCAATCTATACATCTCTAAAGTAAACCTTTCTCTATTTGTTGAAATAGTCTCTTCAACTGGTTTGGGATATTAATTAGTATCCCTATGTAATATTCACTATAGCTACATCTGTACTGATAAATGAAGTGAACCCAAGGGGCACACACAGTCTGGCAGATCGAAGTAGTTTCCAGACATATTTCTCAGGTAGTCTCTAAAGTCATATGATCAAACTACTGGACATTTGGCCCTGAGTCCTCTCAGACTTGTGGCATTCCTGGAACCCTAAGGCATAACTTCTTCAGTTTAAAATGTCTAAAATAAAGTAACACATTTCCTTCCTTCCTTGCTGCCTTCCTACTTCGTCTCTGTCTGCCCATCTGCCTGTCCTTCTCTCCACCTGTCTTTCCTTTCATCTTTCTTGCTCTCCACCTGTTTTTCTTTCAATCTTTCTTTCTTGTCTTTTTTCTTTCTGTCTTCATCTGACTGTCTGTTACCCTTTTTTCTCTTCTTCATTTTCTCCAGCCACTTGCTTTTCCTTGCCTTCTTTCTGCACAGCACTCTTAGTTGAGAGGTAAATCATATATTTAGTATCCTGGGGCAGTTTCTTAGTACAAGTCCATTTGTTTATTTTCTCAATGGCTTTTCTTAATGTATTTCTAGGAAATTGTGGGTAATATTGTAGAGAAAAAACCCCCTACACCAGGTTGAAATTCTTTTTTAGTAATTTTAGAGAATAATTTTTGGTGTGAACTATGTCCTCAAAGTAATCTTTTTGTGATTTGTTTTGTCTTGAAGAAAACTACCATGCGTGCAACATGGATGATGGATTGACATCATCAAGAAAAACGATTACAATGAAGAAATTTGACAGTGAGTATATGCCTAAGTTATCCCACCTTTGTTTCCTGTAAGCGGTGTGATGTTGTCTGCTGGGGCATGCTATTACACTGCAATTCTAGTATTTCTTTCATAGAATCTGGAACAGGGGAAAGAGAAATGGAGAATGAAATGTGGAGTCAGGACATTACCAGACAGTGGAAACTCTTAATCCCAAACACCTGGAATTCCTGGGTTTGGTAGATGAATTTAATGCACAAAACAGATTTACAAAAACTATACTTTTTTTTCTTCCTTCCTACCAATAAAATCTTTGCTAGTAAATATCAAGCTGCTGCCTGAGGTAAGTATCTGAGATTTCAGCAAACATTAGAGGACCCAGAGGTAAGGGTAAACATCATTCCAACATTTCTGGCTAAGCTGTGAGGTTTTCTGAATTATTTGATTTGTCTCTGAACACATCCCACAGGTAAAGTAGGGCTCAGTCATCTCAACAGGAAAGATAGTGTAATATATTCAACTTGGATCATTAAAACTTTGAAACAGTGTATTCTTTTACCCGCTCTTGGTCAGGGATTAGAAAATGTATTATCACTTCTGCAGATTCCAAGCACTGTAGCTACTGTTCTATTCATACCTTGAAGCTTTCTGTCCCTGAGGATACCTTCTTTACGGAAACTATTGATTTTTTTCCTTCTGATGTACAGTCACTCACAAAGTATTCCAGTCGTCTGTTTGCCTGCACGACTTTTATGAAGGGAAACATTGATTTTATCTTTTTTTTGTAATAGGTTTTTAAAATAGTTCTTTTAAAAGTTACCTTTCTTCCTCTTCTGTGTCAGTAGAAAGAAGAAAAGTAAAGAATATAGAAAGGAACTGAAAGGAACTGTGTCGTCATTGAATTTATGATGCATGTGGGATCCATATATACAGACTTTATAAAGCTGTTACACAAATTGGCTGCAGTTCTCTGGAGAACAGCCTATTTTGTGAGGAAAATATTCTCTATAAATAAAACTGAAGTTAATAGTTTGCAGGTATTCTTTTTTTTATCGTGTAAGTTTTGTAATGGTATAAATAAAAAAATCCTTTTGTATAGTTAGGACTTGCTCACTATAAATTTCTATAAGTGAAGTTTTACATCAAGATTCTTGTTAGATAAAAATCAGAACTGTAAGCTTGTGTTCAATTTTAAGTCAAACCACAATCTTTTTTTTCTTCTGGGATTTTTTTCCCAACTCCCTAGAATGCCTCTTTAGAACCAGTGATAGCACATTTGTTTTATTGATTTTATTCTCTACTGACACTGATTAGCATCTTCTGAAAAGAGCTCATGTGTACACACTATTTTGTGTACCAAAATAAATAAAGGCTTTTCCGGAATAATTTATTAGTTACTTTCTTACTTACATGTGCATGTGTTTACATGGATGACTTAATTTGTACGAATTACTTTTTCTGATATATACAGACCTGATAGTTTAGCAATATTTTTGGTTATGAGTGAAGAGAAAGGATGAAAAGTCAGCTGTGTCATATTTCAGAAACAAACCCCAAAGACTAATTAAGTAGGCAGACCAAGCTCCTTTTACACTTATCTCTAAGTTTTTAAAAACAAAAAAGTAGAGGTTTATATACATACACATTTACAGTATTAAAAAATTGTTAGTTATACATTGTAAATCTTTGCCTAACCACTCCAAAATGCTATAATAAACTTTAAAACAAGTAAAAATATCACCATGATTTTTTTTAGAGGAGTGCAATTTTAGATTATTTAGATGAATTATTGTGCTGCAGCAGATTACTATAATTTACATTACAAGGCACTGACACTTAATACAACATTGTATTGTAGCACAGATAATTCACATAAAGTTGCCATGAACAGTACTCTTATTTGGAATTGCATTCCTTATTCTGCTAATGACAATGAGAGTTTTCACATAATTTTCAGAAACATAGGAGTTTCATTTGGCAGTTTGAGCCACTGCTTGTTTATCCATTGGCTATGAATGTGATCTGAAAATTCTATTGGAGAGATGCATATGACTCAGATAGTTTTCAAGTTTGTTTACAGAAACTGGTAAATGTTCATACCTTCTGTCCATGTCATATTTTCAACTTTAACTGCAAAAAGGGAACTTACCTAGTCAGACAGAATTGAGGATTTTTTCATACTTACCTGACATTTTTATCTGAGAATAGAAACACAGAAATAGATTAGGAAGTCCTTTAAAATTCCTCCAAAGATAGGGTGAAATACTAATGAATGGCTAATTTAAGTACAGATCTTTAGTCTGTTTAAAAAGTGCTTAACTTGCAAATGTAGTCAAAGGAAAGAAGCAGGTATCTTTGATGGTATTTAATGGAAAAACCTTCCTTCCTGTTTGATTTTTTTTTTTTTTTTTTTTTTTTTTTGTATCCTAGGTTAGACATTTAGGGTCAAGGGAAATGGATTTTTATAACGGAAATTAAGTTAATGACAAATTCTTATCCACATGAAGAACTATTTCAAGCCTTAAATGTTCTAACTGAAACATTTATGAGATGTCATAGTAGAAGCAGTACAGTAAATGCTAGTTTTCTCCTCGGATAAATAATTGGATTGATATGGGTGTGCAGTATTTTCTTTTTATTTATTTTTTTGGTACTAATAATTCATCGAGGTTAAAATATACATAATTTGTCCTGTTTGTTTCAATGAAATTGTACACAGGTTTGAATCTACTGGAGACATTTCTGGTTTTTTGACAGTTTGACACTGACTTTCAGAAGACTTCAAAATGGGTTAATAATATCCTCCAAAGATAGGAGTGAAAGAAGTGACTGAATTTGTTTTAAAAGCCATGAACTGCAGAAATTCATCTGGGAAAGACAGCTACCTGCACATTTTATAGAAGGAGGCTAAAGTAATTTGCAAAAAGGCAATCTGAAACTCTTCAGTGAAATAAGCCCTACAGAGAATTCTTCAAGCCATTAAGACAACAGTAATTTAACACAATTCAGAGTAGAAAGGCCCTGCTGTTCAAGTTATTGTCTATCTAAAGGTATTTTAAATTGTAGCCTGTGTGGACTGTAGCCTTCTTAAAGATCCAGAGTCCTTAACACACTGGGAGTTCTTGGGAAAATGCATATTGCAAGAGATGCAGAAATAGCTACATTTAACAAAGTTGAAAAATTAAAAAAGCATATCATCAAAAAATGAAAAGAAAGAGGAAAAAAAAGCCAGACCTCTGATTCTACTTTATTTTATGCCTCAAAAGGCTGCAACTTCACCTGTTAGGTATCTTTTTACAAGTGCTGTATCTGTGCTATAGGGTTATTAATCTCTCTTTTCACTAATGAGAATTGTTGAAGTCATTTGGTCCAAAATCTTCACTGAACTGTAGAAAGGCTTTCTTTTCACTATGTTGAATGTCAATGAAAATAAACAGGTGATGAACAATTTACCTGATGATTTAGGTTAGGTTAAAGACCTGTATGCCATTCACCTCCCATGTAGATAGATGAAAAATAGGTAGATGGTTAGAACAGTAGGTCTTCTTCCTCACAATGTACATTGCATAAAAGCAGAGTTCCATCCTGAAGTTTAGGACATGCTCATCCAAATTTCTGTGTGATTAGGGAATAATCACACAAAAGGCTTAAATATTTGCTCAACTTTCAGTGTGAAAATATTTGCTACTAACTGGAAAAAGGAGATGTGTTAAATGATGAAAAGACCATAGTAAAACAAACCTAACGATTGAGTTCTAAAAATATTTTTTTATCCCTAAAATTAAATTGTATTTTATTATAAAAATAGTACATACTTTTCACTATGAGAAAGACACCTAACTTTCTTTTTCTTTTAACTAGATAGCTCCACTAAATGTTTTCCACTTAAAAAGAAAGGGGCATGTCTCACAACAGTTTAACAGTTTTTGTCTCATTGAATAACAGCTAAAAAAGACAGAATTAAATAGATTAGATGTCTTTTTTGTAGTTGGTTCCTTGTGTATCAATTTTATGTAATGTGGCTTATACCATGTCCCTGATTCTTCATTACTTCTTTGGCTTCTTCTGCCTTGTGGGTTCAAACGAAGTTTTTTCACACTATGCTCTGCATACTTAGTATTTTATTTTAATTTCTCAATATTTTGCACAAAAATTCCACTTTGTGCAATTTCTTCTTTGATTCCTACTTTTCTGACTGCAAAATATACATGCACATGGAAGAGTTTGTTCCAGCAGGCTTTGCGAAGGTGGAGCTGGGATATCCTGAATGGAAATACAAGGGAATTTTTCTAGTATGATTTGTCTCTGCCAAGGAGAAAAACTGAAAACTACTATGTTCTCATCTTAATGTGATCTTTTCCTAATGTTGCATTCTGCAAATCAAATATATTGGAGTTTTTTAGAGTGGATGTAGCCTTGCAAGTTGTGGTAGATTTATCATATTTTTATAGAAGAAAGAAAAAGCTATTTACAAAAGGTAATCAGAAACTCTCCAATTAAATAAGCACTACAGATAATTCTTCAAACTAATAAGTCAAAGATAATTTTGCACAATTCATGACAGAACGACCCTAGTGAGGAAATTATTGTCTATCAAAAGTAATTTTAAACTGTACTCTGTATGTACTGTAACCTTGTGAAAGATCTGGCAGCATAACATATTGGGAGTTCAGATAATTTTCTAGTTTTTCCATGACTGAGGATTCACTGGTGCTCCTTCATGGCATGGTATGTTATTTGAGGACTTAGTGTACCAAAGGGACATAAAAATCTGTTATTAAAACTCCCAGAGAAATGTTCACTTGAGGCAGTTTGAGGAGGCAGAAGGGATGATTCAATGGCTTCAGCAGAAACTACATAACCTACACAACCTCCTCCATACCCTAATCTCCACTTGTTTTCTCTCTGGAAAAATTGAATTTTTTGGTTTTCACTATGTTTCCAATTCTACTTCAATGCCAGAGTAGCACAGGTTTTTTCCTCCCAAAGTTAGAGAAATGGTAACAGTAACATTCACAGAAAGGAAACAACATATAACGCAATACACAGACATTAAATTACTGCCCAATTCTTTATCTGAGAGTTGGATATAAGTCTGATGATGTTTCTCTAAACCACTAATAGATGAGAATTCTGTCCCTTTTCTAGACATATAGATAAAGATATGAAAGATGATTTTTTAAATATCTTGGCAGTATGAAAACCAGTTTGTATATAACCATTCCAAGTCCTTTTTTAGTGGCTACATCACTGGTGCTCTCATCAGTGGGGGTTGGACAAGAGGGCTGAAAGGTCCTGAGAAGGTCACCTTGGTCACCACTCTCTTTCCAAGAAAGTTTGCTATGTAGTTTGACTCCAATAAATTTTGTCTTTAGTCTTTGTGACAGTGACAAATGATGGCCAGGTGTTTGCATGAAGTCTTGCACACACACACCCACCCTGGCCCTTCCTGCCACCTCTAATGGGAAATGTGATTCCTCCTAAGACGAGAACACCTGGAGATGGCACAAAAAAACTCTCTGGCCATGGTATTGCAGGTTATTACCTCCTTGTCTTTAAAGAAGTCCTGCTGTGTCACCAAAACTTTAGACATTTCTTGCATGCCCTCAAAAAGGGATTAGTTTAGATACTTTTTAAAGGTTAGTGATCTATTTCAAATCTGAAAATGCAAGGACTCTTTAATCAGGGACAGGATTCTTTAGTAGTTCTTTGCTTTCCCTTTTGAGAAAACTTTTCTCTTTTTTTGCTTTTCATTTAAATGAGTGAAATCCCTTCTTTATCTAAGCAATTTTTCCTCTTGACTGTTGAAAAAATTCAAAGCTAATATACTCTAAGTGTTCTCCAGGTATAATTGAATTTTCTATTATCTTCCAAAGGTGAAGAATCAAGTGTCCATGAAGTATAATATATATTTGATATAGCATTATTTCTATTTGAATTGATACTTAACATTATGAAGACCTTTCCCTTGTGTAGCAAAAACTACTGTTTGATTATAATTGCCATCCTACTGTGAATAATCGCTTCATTCACTCATAAATGCAATTAGAATATTCATATTCTATTAGATGTTTGATAGGTAGCACTGGCTTAATTTCATATTCCTTAGGATAAAATCTGATAAATGAGACAAAAAGAGTAAATTAAGCAAGTTGTATGCAAAATAGTTTAGTACAAGTGTCAAAGTTCAAACATTAGATAGTATAATCATAACATGCAATCTATATACTATTTTTCATCAATTTTTACAGTGTCCCTATCAAAAATTATCCCAAAGAAACTTTTTTTCTGAGGAGTGGGTATGAGTATAAATAAACCAAAAGACTAAATATTAAATACCTTTTTGTTATCTTTGCGCATTCTGTTACTTCAGAACAAAAAAAAAAAAAAAGGAGGAAATGTATAGACAGCAAATAGCAATATTGACAAATAGCAGTTCAAATATGGCAATACCTTAGATATCTCTAGACTGTGTTTAATTTGTGTAAATTTCAAGATTTATTACTTAAGCAAAAGACTTATTTCAAAGGATATTTTAGGGAAAGAAAATTATGTTTTTCTGAGGGTTTTTTGGTTGAATTGTTTCTTAAATTCTGATTAAATCACCTATGTTTTTCACAATCCTCCAGCTGCAGTTAAGCTTTTCTCTGGGCAGATCTTATTTTTTTTTAAGATAGAGTCCACCATCATCTTTAAGCAATTTCCATTTTTCTGTTTAAGGATGCCAACTCAAATAACACTTCACATTACATTTCATATGCACAGCATTTCTCATAAGAATGTCACACCCCTAAGAAGAAAGCAATCTCTTGACTTGTTCCTGCAAAATTACTTTTGTCTGGGGAAAGGTGTGTTGCATGGAATTCTGTAAGAGCTAGAATTCAACTTCAGAAGCTTGATATCACTCTTCATTTCCCTTTTTGGTCATAATTGTTCCAGTCCAGAACAGCTGAGAACCTTTTGTCTTCATCTTTTTCTTTAGATAAGGAAAAATAAATAATTTCCCAAAGGATTAAAAGGATATATATTTTGTGGTTTAACCGTACCTGGCAACTAAGTCCCGATCAGCCACTTGCTCACTTCCTACCTCCTCCCAGGTGGGGGAGGAGAATCAGGAAAAAGGTAAAAACTCTTGGGTTGAGATAATAACAACTTAATAATTGAAAATAAACCAACAAACAGTAGCAACAACAGTAACGATGAAAACAACAACAGCAATACTACTACTAATAATAATAGTAATAAAGAATGAGAGAAGAATAAAACCCAAGAACAAATAATGCACAAAAGAGTGTTTCACCACCTGCTGACCAATGTCTGTCCCCAGGAACCTATTGGCAAAATTATGGAATATACCTTCGAGTTCTTCATCCAAGATATTTGTGAAGATTTTGAAAGACCATTGGATCTAAAATTACTTCTATATAGAAACTTTTTCACTAACATGAAAAAATACAAAAAATTACTGCCCGATGAAATTTCTTTGACCCAGACTAGATCTTTATATATCATCTGAAAACTAAAAAATATATACAAATCTCTATTTTTAAGCATTTCTGCTCAGCTAATTCTTTATAAATATCCCTTTAATTTATTAATATTAAAGAGTCTAGTGTATAACTAGACTTTACCTATTCCACCAGCATGCTTCTGGAGAAACTGGTTTACCATGGTGTATACAGGTGTACTCTTCAATGGGTAGAAAAATTGGATGGATAGCTGGGCTCAGAGTGGTAGTGACTGGATACACATCCAGTTGGTGGCCAGTCACCAGCAGTGTTCCCCAGGGCTCAGAATTAAGGCCAGTCCTGAAAACAACCTGAAGAGGCCATCAAGAGCACTCTCAGTCAATTTGCAGACAACACCAAGTTGGGTGGGCGTGTTGCTCTGCTGGAGGGTAGGAAGGCTCTGCAGAGGGACCTGGACAGGCTGGATTTATGGGTCAAGGCTGGTTGGTAGAATCATTTTCCCAGGAAGTGTCTGAAAAATATGTGGACGTGGAACTTGGTGAAATGACAGTGGTGAACATGGTAGTGCTAGGTTAAAGTCTGTCTCAATGATCTTAGAGGCTTCTTTCCAACCCTAAATATTCAGAGTACTACTTATCTTAGAATCCCTCATTCTGGAATTCCTCAGTGAGGTATGGCATTGTACTCCCTGTGAGTATGATGCCACTTTAGGCTCTGATTATTTCTGCAATTATAGATTATCAATTTATGATGAGTGAGTTTAATTTATAGATACAGGCTAGTCCTGCACTAAATATTTCAGTTATAGATGACATCTAGACATAAACTGACATAAATTTTTCATTATAGGTGACCTTACTATTTCTGGCTTCTTCATCTTTGACCTTCTGCCAAAATTTTCTCTCCCTTTTCTATAGACAATATTTCTGTTTTTTACTATAAAACTCTTTACTTGGTTTTATGATATTTGTAGAATAATAGGATACCATATTCTTCAGCTGTGTTGCACATATACATTTATAATTCTGTTATGAGAGAGATATATTCTGTTGAAGACCTCCAAAGGGTGATTTAATCCATCTAAATTAGCACTTCATCTGTCAGTAAGTTAAACATGCCCAGAATGTTTTTCTGGCACTCAGGCCAACAGCCCATATCTGTTCTATTAATCCATCTTCACCTCAGAAAAAAACCTGGCAACACCCAAACTGAATATGGAAGATGATCCTGGCTCATATCAGCTCCTGAACTGTGCCCAGAAATTGTCAGGCAGAGTGTTACTTGTTCCAATCCAAAACTATGCTAGGGTTTGTTCCACTTTCACTTAAAATATACATGACTAAATTACATTTCCCCAAAAATGCTCCCCTCTTCTGTCAATGTACTAACAGAGCAAATATAAATTGGAAAGAACAGTGTTTGTTTACTTGTCTAGGAGGTGGCAATGATCAGAGTCCAGTTACTTGGATGGATAGCATATATAGCAACTTGTAAAGGCTTGTTCACCGGCGCCTAGATGGAGGACTAAATAGGAGAAAGATACTTCTCTTCAAATAAAAGAATTATCATCTATTTGGGATTAGTCCTTTAAAAGCAGAATCCATTACTAATTTCAGTTTGTTATCTGATGACGTTATCTATCTATATAAAACATATGATATATGACATATGATGCATGATATATGTTATATTTCCATTATCTATATACAGTACCAGTATTATATCATATTGTAGTGGGTTCACCTTGGATAGATGCCAGCATTCCACAAATCAGTCTCTCTCACTTCCCTTCT
Organism: Calcarius lapponicus; assembly: GCA_039654755.1. Lineage (NCBI taxonomy): Eukaryota > Metazoa > Chordata > Aves > Passeriformes > Fringillidae > Calcarius > Calcarius lapponicus. The sequence goes on along the minus strand of CM077462.1, from coordinate 26,852,951 downwards.
CAGCTGCATAGGGGGAGAAAAAAAATGTAACAAAAGGCTCAAGATTCTCAAGATTCAGGATAACAACAGGGAGAGATCACTCACCATTTAATATCATGGTCAAAAGGAAGTTGATTTGGGGAAATCAGTTTCATTTCTTACCAATTAAATCAGGGTAGTATAATGAGGAATAAAACAAAATATTAAAAATACTTCCCACTCATCCCTCCCTTCTCTCCAGGCTTAACTTCACTCCTAATTTTCTCTACCCCTTCCCCTCCAGTGATGCAGGGTGATGAGAAATGGGATTTGTGGTCAGTCCATAACACATCTCTACCTCTTCTTCCTCTACAGGTGGAAGTCTCCTCTCTCCTTTTCCTCCCTTTTCCTCCCTTTTCCTCACTTTTCCTCACTTTTCCTCACTCCTTTGCCAATGTGTAGTCCCTCACACAGAAGAGTGTAATCTATTAACTTCTCCAATGTGAGTCCTTCCTGTCAGCTACACTTCTTTCAAAATTGTTCCAGCATGGGTCCCTTCCATGGGGTGGAGCCCTACAGGACAGAGTGCTTAAGTGAGAGACCCCCACAGGGTCACAAGTCCTGCCAGAAAACCTGATCCAGTGTGGCTCCTCTTTCCATGGGACTACAGATTCTGTCAGGAGCTTGTTCCAGTGCAGGCTCCCCACAGGGTCACAGCCTCCATCAGGCAGTCTCCAGCCTTTAGTCCACCATGGGCTGCAAATGGATCTCTGCTCCACTATGGACCTCCATGAGTTGCAGGGGCACAACCTCCCTCACCATGATCTTCACCATGGGCTGCAGGGTCATCTCTGCTCCTGTGTTGGAGCACCTCCTCCACCTCCTTCACTGACCTTGGTGCCTGCAAGGTGGTTTCTCTCATATATTTTCACTCCTCTCTGTGCTGAAATTTCATAGTTTTTTCCATGCCCTTAAATACTTTATCCACCAGTGCTGATGGGCTTCTCCTTGCCCAGTGGCAGGTCCATCTTGGAGCCAGCTCTGTTGGACATCTCAAGAAGCCACTTCCATAGTCCCTCTCTACCTAAGCCACAGAAAATCAATTCAACCACACGGTTTTACCCCATAGGATCCCAGGTTTTGAGAAATCTGTTCTGAAATCACCAGCTAAATAAAAATTTAGCAATATCTCCCTGGCTCTGACAGCAGTGTTGTTTTTAATGCCCAGAAGAGAGCAGTAAATGTCAGCTTAGGATAGCTCACATTTTGAGTGGCAGCAGAAACAGATAAGGCATTATTCACACTATCTATTTTGTGTACTTAAAACATGTAACTGAGATGTGAATGAGAGTTGGAAATTAGTTCTTAATTTCCTATGTGGCTAATAGAGTGAAAGAGAATTAACAACAGAGGTGTCAGTGTATTAAAACTGGATGATTAAAATTAGATGGAATGAGACATAATTTCTAATAAAAGTCAGTAGAAGTCACTAACTTCTAAATTCAGTGTGAAAGAAAAAAGATTTTCTACCAACTTTTAAGCGCATGAGTCATGTTCTGTTAGGCATATTTCACTAAAAAGATGCTTACATTGTGCAAAACACTTTTGTAACAGTTACCACTTACACAAAAAGTGTGAGCAAAAGAGACCTGAATGAAAAGAGGTATTAATTCAGACTGAAAGTAAAGATGTCTGTTGCATGGGTACATTCCATGGAGAGCCAGAAAATATTTTGGTTCGAGGGTAGTAGGGGTGATTTTTCATTTAGTTTAAAGCCTTACAGCTTTTGTAAATTAGCTTTTTGCTGGAGAAAGGGGAAACTGTTTCCTCAGTAGGAAACACCATCTAAGAAAAATATAGTATTAAACTATAATTAAATGCATTTTATTGAATTGAAATATACAGAATTTCTTGGTGCTTTTCCTTTACTGGAACAGAATTGCAGGATAAGAAATGGCAACACTTTCATTATAGGTTTTTCACTCAAGTGTTTTAGGATGATATTAACTTTATCCTGGCAAAGACTAGAGTAAAGTATGATCGCATCCCTTCCCAGCACTGGGAGGCAACTAACACATGTTTTCACTTTATCAGTGGTCTAAATACATGTTTCAGAATTAGTTCTGAAACTCAGAAATAAATTGATGAATTTTCTCAGAGTTACCCAAAAGATTAAGCTATCCTTCATATAGTACCATAAAAACTCATGATCAGTGAAGAAGATTTCTAGGAAGGACTAGCTGATGAATCATCTGGAATTTATAAAGAAGCGAAACAAGAAACTTTTTAAATTTACTTTTTTAATTTACTTTTTAGGAATTGTCTGTATGAAGTACAAATTCTACAGATGTCATTTTCTTTATTAAAGGTGTTTTTCATATTTTTCTGTGTGCATTCAATTTTCAGTGAAAATGAGAGAATTAAAACCTTTGTTCATATTCGTGGTTTAAATAATTTCTCAAACTTACTTCTTACAAGCGTTACTGAAATATTGCTACTAAAAAACACTACTTCATATTAAGCCTATCCATAATTGTGGTGATCTTATGGAAAAGACTTTCCAAAATGTTAAATGACCTTTTAACAAGTCTGAACAATATTTTCTTTTGTAAAATCTTATTATAGGTATTACTTCAGTACAGGACAGAATTTCTAGGCAAGCTCATGCAGCCCATAATTGGCAAAGCTGTTAAGGTAGAAATGAGGGTAAAAAAAAAAGGGGGGTGAATAACACAACCAAAACTCTCCTGAGGGTGTCTGCCAAAGACAGGCTTTTACACATGAAAGATGACCAATCCACTGTTTTAAACTACCAAGTGACTTGTCAAACAAAGGAGGAAACTTGAAGAAAAACCAGAGTTCAGAGACATTGTAAGAGATGCAGTAGCAGTCAAACTTGTCTTGGCAATGCTGGAAATCACCCTGCAGTGCCCCAGCCCCCCATGTAGGACAAAGCAGAAATAGGGCAGTTTGAGCAGCTCCTCTCTGCTGAGTGGAGTGGCACTGGAGGGTGCATCACTAAGGGTGATACTGAAGGAATCACACCTCGAGTGTGCAAGTATGGGTGATTTCTCAGCAATATATCAAGGTGATGATGCCAGCAGAGGTGCATTTAAAAACAGAGCATCATCCCTTTTCTCCCACAGGAAGGGTCTACAGAGAGATGTTATAAGTTCATTTTAGCTAACTTCATTCTTTCAACTGCATTCTTTTGTCTGAGTAAATTCGGCACAAGATGATAAAGTAGCTGAACTCTTAGGCAGGAAGCTCCCAGTCCCCTCTAACTTACCTTGAGCTATTGTATAATGGGGGGTCCTAAAGGTAATGTAAATGGGGAGATAAGGAAGCCATGATTATGATCAGAAGCATAACCTGTCTAGATAAGAAATGGATAATGATCTGCCACAAGACAGAGATACAATTCACTATGGCATAAAGAAGACCGCAGGCCAAAACTCACCACTCGTTCAATAATCACATGTAAGGTTCATGAAGAGTCTGTGAGGATCAGTAGTACAGACTGTAGGACTATAAAGGTCCAAGAATTTCTTTGTTCTCAGCCCCTCTCTGGAGGCACTCAGTTCAAGCTGTTCCTATTTCTGTACCACTAAATTATTAATTTTTTTTTTTTTTTCTGGAATCAGATGTCTGAGAGTTTGCTTTGGGGCGCCTGGGCAAAGAAATTTCTTTAACAAAAGGGAACCCACCTTCTACTAGTGGTTAAAAATATGGTGCCAAAAATAAGAGCAAAACAAAAGTGCTTCCATTTCTAAATATCTATTGACACATTTCAAATTGACTTTTTTCACCAATAACTGAAGACAAAAAATCATTAATATTTTAATTTTAGGGTTCATTATGATTATGATGATGATGATTATTATTATTATTGTTATACATACAATATTAAAATAATTTGTGTTGGAAAGGACCACAGAGATCACATAGTTCCAGACTCCCTGCCATAGGCAGGTATAACTTCAACTAGGCCAGGTTGCTCAAAACCCCACTCAGTCTAGAACTGGACACTTCACAGAAACCCAGATAGAAAATATCTGTAGTTCTTCCTTGTCCACAGATACAGTCACTCCATCATAGAAGGCCACTGGATGATTCAGGCACAAATTGCCCTTTGTGAAGCCATGCCACCTGTCCCTAATCACCTCCTTGTCTTCCATATGTTTTGACATATCTTCTAGCAAGTTCTGTACCATGATCCTGCTGGGTACGGAGGGGGGTTTGTCTTGTCAGTAGTAGTTTCCAGGGGCCTCCATTTTACCCTTTTTGACAACGAGTGTACTGTTCCCTTTTTTTCCAGTTACTGGTGACTTTGTCTTACTGCCGCAACTTTTCAAATATGATGGACAATGAATTAGCAACTGCATGAGCCAATTCCCTCAGGACTCTGGGATGCATCTCATCAGTTCCCATGGACTTGTGTATGCTTGTATTCATCAGGTGGTCTCGAACATAATCTTCATTTATGGTGGGAGAGACTTCATTCCCAATATCCTTGCCTTGAGGTTCAAGGACTTTAGAGGTATGGGGAAAGAAACTAACATTGAAAATTGAGGAAAAAAAATGCCCCAGCCTATCCCTTGTTGGTTGCTACTCTCTGTTCTGTCTCAGTTACCAGGGGGAGTACATTTTCTTTAATTTTCTATTTCTGACCAATGTATCTTTAGAAGCACTTATTATTCTTTGCATCCCTTGCCAAGCTACACTTTAGCTTTCCTAATCCCTACCTATCTGGGGGATGTTCTATATTCTTCTCAGAACAAATGTCCCTGTGTATTTCATTCTAACACCTTAGTTTGACCAAGAGGTTCTTATTCAGCCATGTTGGTCTCCTGCTGTCCTTTTCCAGTTTCTTACATGTGAGACTTTAGAGCTCTTTCACTCCAAGAATAATGTTCTTAAAGGCCTGCCAGCTCTCTCCAGCTCATATTATGGTGAACAGGTGAAATAAGATATACTGTTAAAATAACAAGCATAAGATCACAGGATTGCTCTATTTTCTTTCAAGGTTAAAGTTTGCTACGTACAAATCCTGTTCTTTGTTCAGAAGTCTATAATTTGTTTTTGGTTGTTTTTTTTTTTTTAAACAGAGTAGTACATGAGGATTAAACCTTTGACTTGCTTTCAAATCCAGTAGTAATACCAATAAATACCCTTAGATTGCTTTGGAAATTTAGCATGTCACTGCGGACACAAATATCTCAGTAGAAATCATCTTGGCCACACTACTTTTCAATCTTGGTTATGACATGCTCTTCCATCAGCATTGCTTCAGATGGTGAAGTTTGAGCATATTCTCTGAGCTGGTCAGCTACAGCCTGGTTTGTATGCAAAGTTACTAGAGGGCATTGGGCTGTAAAGTCCTTGTTTGTGGCAATATGCAATTTTATCACATTTCAATCTTTCAAAATCTCACAGAGCATGTTTTCATTTAACAACTGTGCATGATGCTGCCTCTGACAATGTTATCTTCACCTGTCACATCCATTTCCCTCCCCTTTCTCTTTCCTTGCTGCCTGCTATAATGAGCTGTCTCACCGCCAGAATGGGTAGCAGAAGAGGCTAAATGCACACTGTAGACTTGAGCTCCTTCTCTGCCTGCTCTGCAAACATGATGGGGAAAATCACAGTAAGGTTGACTACACAAATAATCCATGTCAAATTTATTCCATTCATTCATTATCCATTCAAGTTTATTACAAATTTGAAATCATGCAACTTTTCCTATTTTGTGCCCTTATTTTGAGTGGGCTTGTCAAAAAAAGGGTTTTGGTGCAGCTGGTTCTCTTTTCCCTAGTTGCTCTGTACTTCAGTCAATGTAACAGATCTCTGCTTGGGGGTTAGTGGGCTCCTCCCAAGACTCAGGAAGATGACTTCCAAATACACATTGTTAATAAAAGCATGCTTTACCCCCCCTCCAAAAGCAGCTGAAACATATTAAAGCCAGCTACTTAAACAAAATGACAATTAAATCTTATCCGTGCCATAGAGGATTGGCATTTCCAGTGGAGATGTGTCTTCAAAAGTACTGTATGTGAAAATTTCACTTCAGGGGGTTTGAACAGACCTGATGCTTTCCAGAGATCACTCTTCCCATCACAAATAGTAGAGATCATACTACTTTAGATACAGCAAGTTTCTGTAGGAATAAAGTGTGATCAAAGACTTTTTCCCCCATCTTTTATAGTCCCTTTCTCTGGCAAATAAGGACTAAAAGTGAACTGAACATTTGGATTGCCTGAGGCAAGCTTATGAACATAGCTCGACTCTTTTGCAGCTTATATTGTCTTCTGTTTGGATTTGATAAATCTTCAAGTAAGCCTTCCCTTCTCTAGTGCAACTGTGATCCTCCCTGAGCCGATTTTTTTCAGCAAAATAATTGCACAAAACTGAATGTTCTTCAGAGAAGAAAGAAAAACAGTCAATTCAAACATAGAAAAAATGTATTTTTGCATTCAGTCTGTTGGATTTTAGCCTCTAGTAATCCCTAAATTGGAGGGAAAAAATCATAATCTCTCATAATAATTATCATATCTTTGTGCAGTCTAAAATATTTATATTTGCTACAGACTAGAATAAAAGATTGTCAGTTTAGTTTCATATAGTAAATCCTCAGCCTTTTATGCAATGCAAAATAAGGTGTAACCTGGCTATATTTTCAAGTTGAATTTAAATGCAAGTTGAGCTAAGAATGAAGTTTTAATTAACTGAAGTTGCTGAAAGAATGGAACATTGATCACAAGGGTTAGGTTTTTGGTTTAGTTTTGGGGTAATAGCTTGCAAGGTGAAGAGTTGTAGAAGGGTGATCACCTTAATAAAAGAAAATATAAAGGGGAAAATATCTGAACAAAAAACGTGTGAAGGAATATCCTATGTAAATTTCCTTTTCATTATTAAAATGCTGAATTGATAGATATGCTTACAGAGATATAGATGTACTTATAGTGCAATTTCTGTTATATAACTAAGTTTTAGTCCAGAAATGTTTACTTTAGGATATTAACAGAAATGTTTAGAATAAAAATTAGCTCATAATAGAAACTAAAAAGAACTTTTTGTCACACATATTTCTATCTCAAAAGCTACATGAATCTACTTGTATTTGGCAGTTTGTTCTTCACTAATACTGCATCAAGCAAAGGTCTCATCCCAGAGAAATATTTCATATTTTGCATTCTTTTCCAAGAAATGTTACACTATAGTTATTCTATGCTGTGCCAAATATTTAATGTTCTCATTTTTTTGTAAATTAGTTTTTATTTTCAGTTCATATGCTGCCCAACATTTTGAATTTCTGTGGCATTACTTACATATAAACAGTGAGAAATACTGATTATGGTTTATGACAGCCTTATAAGGAGAAATCCAAAGTCCTGCACCTGTGGATGAACAACCAGTATATGTTGGGGACCACCCGCCAGGAATGCAGCTTGGTAGAAAAAACCCTGGAGATCCTGGTGGCCACCAAGTTATACATAAACTAGGGAATTGTTTTTGCTGAAAAGAAGGTTAATGGTGTTCTGGGTTGAATTAGATTAAATATTGCCAGCAGGGAATTTATCTTAAATTATAGGGCTTTCTATTAAAGAACACCAGGAAAGAGCAGATTTTATCCCTATTAGATATTTACATATATGATTGAAAATGTACTGCAAATGTCCTTTATGTCACTGGGTCTCTATTTCAGCAACTGCTTATTTAGTTTTAAAATTGCAACTGTTTCAGATAATCTAGCACTGAAGATAGATCTTTAGTTAAGACAACAGTTTTTGACAGTCAGTATAATGGGCCATGACTTATAAAACTATGAAGGAGATTTTAAAATTTATTTAAAAGATTAGCATCTCAAGGCCCACAAAAGATGCACATTAAAAGTAGCTCTCATTTAAGATCTGGTCCCTAATATCTACCAAGTTACAAAGCACTAGATTTCAAAACTTTGATATTTATTAATTAAATAAATACTTTTTAATGAAGGTAGCACTTTGCTGTGATGAATGCTTTCTCATCAGAGAGGATTTTTCAGCATGAAAGTAATCAGCTAGAACAATAAACCTCTCAAACAGTATTTAGAGTTGAGGAAGAATGACACAATATTCCTGCGGTAAGAAAAAGATTGCGACTAATGATAGAAGTTGCTTATTCACCTCATTAGTAGGCTTGTGACCTTATAACTTTCATTGTTGCTCTTGAAACAAGCTGGCCTGCCAAGAAACATGACAGTAAAAATTTTTGGTGCAAGACAATAGTGTCCTAAGACTATGTGGAAAGGCTATTCTTGTTTAGCCTGGACTCTGCAGAGCAGTATTCTCATTCTGAGTTGTTAGGAGATGCTGCACTTTTGGACTGCCTAAACTGTGCCTGCTTAACATTCTTTGTTTCTATGCTGTTTGTATCATAAACTTGTTTAGCATGAAACAAATATGAAAAAAATATATTCATATGGCAGGCTCTTTGACTTGGTATCTTCGCCATTCTCTTGGTAGCCACTATTTCTGATAATTACTGTAGGAGCCAATAGTGATTGTCTCAGCAGCTTTGCCTTGCTGGTGTGTGTGGTTTATCAGCTTTGCTACAGGTCACTTGCAACATGTAAACTGAACCATTTATATGTCAAAACAATGGGATTCACCTGGTGAATTAAAAATCACATTACAGGATATATAGGATAAGATGTTATATTCTGTTTTGGTTAAAATGCTAGGAAGAAAAGAGAATAGCTTGGAAAGGTATTACCTTATTAAATACATTTAACTAATAATATTGTTAAACAATATTTTCTGAAATGTACATAGTTTTATTTAATTATAATATTTTACAGATTTTTTGCCTAGATATGGTAAGCTTAAATGATACAAGAAATAAAAGACTAGCCTTCTGAGACTTGGATTGTAATATATCTTGTTAAGATTGTTCAACCACTACTTTTAAATATAAATTTTGAGGAGGAGATGAAGAAAACTTTCACTTATGACAGTGAAACCTGCTGAGCTTTATGGCCTTTATTGTCTTACTGATCTTTAATTAGAAATTATATCAATAAGTATGTGGAAATGAGATAAAATTTAAAAATTCCAGACCATTACTATTAGAAATATCCCAGATTCTTTACTTTGAGGTAATCTTATTTTACAAATCCATAAAAAAACCAGTAACAATTCAGGCCTTGCAGTATTTAAGCCTGCCTCTGGTGGATCTGCCTGGCTCTTTAGAAGTTATTGATAACTCCCTGACAGGACACAGTCCCAAGGTGCAAATGACTGCCCACAAGTATGAAATGCAACAGCACATCCTTTCACACCAGGCTTTAATATGGCTAGTACAGTAGGTTTCCTCAATTCCTCAGCCTTTGCTGCATGTGGAACTGGATTTCTCTGAAAAACTGATGACTTCCACATAACAAATGAAAAATATTGGAGATTTACATTTTGGTAAGCATTTCTAAAGCTGTGCTATTTTTTTTTTTCTTCTTTTTTTTGGGGGGAGGGCAAGGGAGATACCTGCATCTCTATACGTATATAAATAAGATTTATGGGCAGTTCTATGACTACTCTTTGTAATTCATTAACAATAATACTAACATCTATTATTACTGCTTTTTTGAAACCTAGGAATTTAATTTTGAAATGAAGATAAAATCCTGAGCACAAGTATGTAGCCACGGAAATGAATTCTAACAATGGTAAAAAGAGATTTTGGTAAAATAGTTAAAAGAGTGCATTTAAACACTAGATTTCCAAAGTCATTAAATATTTAGTTCTAAATTCATTAAATATTTACTTATTTAAAGCATTACTATTTAGTTTTTTCCAGTTATGCTATGAAATTTGAAATATTTGAGAAAATAAAACCTATCCTTTAGTTATAGCCTGCTTATGTGCATTTCCAGTTCACTGCAGATGCAAAGATGTATAGATTAGCCAACAAGTATCCTGAGACATACATAATGTATATTTTAGGGAAACAAACAAGTAAGCAAACACATAAATTTCTTATCCAAGAAAACCCAAAACAAAGCAAAAAACCCAACTCTAAGGAAACAAGAGATTAAAAAGAAAAAAATATCTAGATATTAAATCCAGAAATAGAGACCCTCTCCTGTTTTGAAATCTTTAGAAAATACCCAAAGTAACTTTATAGGAAAATAAGTTTGTTGAAGATTGTATAAATATTTTAGAAACATCTTAAACAAACATTAAATTTCTTCATAGGGTCAAGAGCTTTATAGGCTTGAAATACCAAAATTAATGTCACATCTGAAAGCTTGTGAAATTTTAATTTACTGTTTTAGGGTCACGCTTCTGCATTAAAATACAGTCTTACTAAATTTACTTCTTCTACTTTCTTCAGACAGATCTTAAGACAATCAGAGGACATGAAAGGTTAGCATGGACATGAAAATGAACCATTTTTTTTTTTTTTAACTGATTAATGTTTAACATAATTTCAAATAATTTTTCCAGTCCAAATTGTCCATAGAAATTGCTCTAAAAATAAATGGCAAATTTTATTCTGATTTTTTCTGTCATCACCAAGTGACTAGAATCTATTAATGTATATTAACTATACTCATTTATTTTCTTGTAATAGCATTATTCCCATTTTTACAGATCGGCAAATGAGTTGCAGAAAGATTTCATTAGTGAGTTTCCACTCAATTTGGGTGAGATTTGATAGAAGATGAATATTATTTTTTCAGCAAATTTGTGATTAAGTGAATGAATCAATGCTGTGGCTTTCAGCAGTCTTACCTGGGACTGGTAAGAATTCAGACCTGAAAGACTCTACCAGAAAAGGAAGATCATTATGCTAGAGAAAATCAATTGAGAAGTGTCTGGAGGGGCTTGCTGCATATCTGGACAAAGGAAGAGGGAATACAAATCAGGCAGCAAAATTTCATCCATGAAAACCTGGGGACACATAAAACTTCTCTGGGCTACGTGTTCAAATGTTTGACCATCCTTTCATTGTTTTTTTTTTTTTTGTTTGTTTTTTTGTTTAGTGTTTGAGTGGTATCTTTTATATTTCAATGTATGCCCCTTGTTTCTTGTTGTATTGCAGGGCACCACTGATCTTCGCTCTGCCTTCTTTAAATTCTCTTTTAAACTCTCCCACTAACTATTCGTGCATATTGATAAGACCTCCTGAGCTTTCTCTTCCCTAGGAGAAACAGTTTCAGCTCACTCAGCTCCTTCTCAGGTGACAAATGCTCCAGTCCTTTGATGATCTTGGTGTCCCTTCACTGGATGTGCTCCAGTATGTCCGTGTCTCCCTTGCACTGGGGAGCCCAGAGCTGGACCCAGTGCACCAGATGTGTCTCACTATTGCAGGGGGATCACATCACTCATTCTGGCTGATAATGCTTCTCCTCATGCTGCCCTGGATGCTGTTGGCCTTGTGTGCTTTTGGGGTACTGCTGATGAGTTATGTCCTGGTATCACCTTAAGAAAATACCCAATTTCTTTTTGATTCAGTTGCTCCCTTTGAAACATGGACAAAATGTGGGTGTATCAGTCACAGCCTCCATCTTTGCTTCAAAGAACAGGAAGGGCTTCTTTCTGGATTCTCTATTTCCTTCAATCCTCACAGACATTAAAATATGAATGATTAGTAATATATTGAATTCTGCAGCAATTTTTTAATGTTGTAAGTGGATTTTGAACATTAGAAATTGTCCTGAATTTTAACAATATAGGATTGCTAGATAACAATGTGTATCGTTGATGTACATTACCACATACTAATATAAGTAGCTACTAAGGTGTCATTGTGATCTGAGTGGTAGAGAGTGCTTATACAAATACATTTATCATTTAATCAAATTTTTCAATTAAAACAACAACAACAACAACAAACAAAGGACCAAAAAAATCCCACCTGGCATGAATACTGTTTTGATTTAAATAATTTATTTTTAATATAGTGTCAGTCTATACATGGGGTCACTACCATCATATTGCCACTTAACAAGTAAACCTTTATCATTTCTACTTCCCTCTGTCAAAGTGGAGATAGACTTTCCCCTCCAAAAGGCATTTTCTGTCTTTTGGGAGTTTAGTATTTGTGAAGATCTGATTTATATTAGAAGTTGCACAACTGAAATGATCATTTTCTTTCAGTGTATGACTCTCAAAGTATCTCCTTCAAACAGACCTGAGGCGTGGGTGTGGGTGTATTCCTCTGTGATGAGAGGTTTCCTTTCCAGTTGCTGTGTCTGAATGCTTTGATGCACTGTCTACTGGGAAATCCTGAGACTAACCAAACTGCATTCTGGGATGGTGATCTTTTGGTGTCTGTGATTGATTAATAGGAGTTTGAATAATTTTATTAAAGATGGAAAAGTAGTATTTCCAGAAATATAATTAGGAAAATCTTAGGTTTTTTAATTCTTAGAATGCTATCAAGAAGAAAACCACTAACATCTGACAATCCATCAAAATATCATTTTCCTAATAAATATCAGCCACAAAATTATAGAAACATAAAATGAGAAAATTGTATGCAAATATTTATTTATAATTCTGCTTGTAAATCAGCATGAATAGTTAATTTCAGCATGAGTCAGAGACAAAGGATCATGGAATCATGGAATCATAGAATGGCTTGGTTTGGAAGGGACCTTAAAGATCATCTAGTCTTAATCCCTCTGCCATGGTCAGGGACATCTTACACTAAATCAAGTTGCTCAAAGCCTCATCCAGCCTGATTTTAAATCTTGCTAGAGATGGGGCATTCACACCTTCTCTGAGTGAGCTCTTCCAGTGACTCACCACCGTTATAATAGTTTCCTACTTATGTCCAACATAAATCTCTTTTAATTCAAAACCATTGCCCCTTTTCCTGTCACTACAGGCCCTGGTAAAAAATAAAATCAGAATTTTGTAGACAACTACCTTGTTTACTCTGGACCTTTTTTTGAGAGATCAACATGGTTGCAGTATTAATATGACAGCTAATCTCTTATTTAGTCTCCTTGCGTTGTAGTCCTTAAAGGAAAGAATTAGAAAGTCAGATGGAACTCCCCTGGCTGCCCAGGGAAACTCAATGAACTTCTATATCTCTTTTAGCATGCTTTGGGAAAAGGTGTTTCCTGGGGTAGTGAAAGGAGAAATGGTGATAGTTTGACACAGAACAAAGAGTTTGCCCCTCATGCACAAGGACATTGGTTAGGGGTAAAAGAGCAGACAGCCGTGCTTTGGACTAGAACTCACAACAAACAGAAGGTGGCTTCAAAGGAACCAAGTGGAACTGTGTGGAGTCAGTTTTCATTGATGGAACCACTGAGAGACTAACATTAACCCTAGAGCTTGAAAGGTAGACTGAAAACAGTGATTTGTGATATGAAACTGATTTCCATAATATAATGAAATGAGAATCAGAATTTCTGCTATGTGTTTGTTTGATTTCTTTTCATTTATGTTGGGTGTTTTTATAGTGGGGGGAGGGGTGTTGTTGAATTTTTGTTTTGTTGGGTTTTTTGTTGGGGTTTGTTTTCTTTTTTATTTTGTGGGGCTTTTTTCTGTTTGTTTGTTTGTTTCCTTGCTTGGTTTTTTGTGGGTTTTAGTTTTTTGGGTTTTTTTTTCTTGGTTGTATTGGGGTTTGGGCAGGAAGTCAGTTGGATGGGATTTTTTTATTTTGTTTTCTTGTTTTTTGGGATTTTTAAATTTTGTTTTAAAGCCTTTCTGGTAATTTTGTTACTCAGGTAATACTCTAGAAGAAAGAACCTAGACAGTTCTATTTCAAGTGTTTGTGTAAATAAGGATCCCATTGAAATCACTCAAGACAGACCACTGAAGGTAGTGTTACTATTCTGGAAGATATGAATCTGACCATCTGCAAAGGTTCAGAAGAAAAATTATAATTATGACCAGGAAAAGCTCTTCTTATATGTAGTTTGGCCAATCATCTAAATGGAGTCTATAGTGGATTTCAGACTTATACAGCAGGAAAAAAAATCCAACCTCAGTTATCTGAGATTAATAGGCAGAAGAAGAGGTCACTCAGGATAAAAAGTAAAAATCTCTGACCTGCTGTAAGGGCAGATGAGATGACCAAATTCTGCTAGCAGTGGAAAGGTCTGGATAACATTTCATAAATTTGCAGTGTATCTTGCTTGGAATAAAGACAAAGGTTTCTTCAGAGCACTTCATGCATCATTTTCCTGCAAAAGGAAAAAGGCACCCAGAATAAAAGTTCATGAGGCAGTTTTGTCAGACATAGTAGTAAAACCCTCCACAGGAGTATTAATCCATCCCAGAAGTCATATGTTCTTGTCAAAGTACAATTATAATGTTTAATCCTTCTTTTGTCTCCTCAGTGAATGTCACTCCTGTGGAAATATATGTCCAGCAATGTCAAAGTCATCACAGCAGTCTGTGCAGGGAACATTTATCTTTTTGGATGTTCAGTGAACTGCAGCAGTATTAAATCCACATTTATATGTAGGGCTATGCCCAGGACAATCAGGAACTCACGGGGACTGTATTCAATTTTTACTCCTTATTAACAGAGAATGTGCTCCTCTACAGAGATAAAGGTTCTGAAGGACAAAGGTAATAAAATGTAAATTTAAGAAAATTTATGTGGTAGAGTGTCGCAGACATCTTTCATGAAATATCCTTTCTTAGGATTTTTCCTTGTGAGAAGCTGCAGTTTCAGCAACCAAATGTAAACAATGGTTATCTGCTGCTGTGGAATGCAACAGGTGGACCAGTGATTGGTCTCCTGTAGATGTTTGGATTTACTGACCACTCATGGCAGAGCTGGCTCTCACTCTCTGTCTGAGACACAGATCTTTGTTATTCATTCTTTTCTATTCTTAGCTTAGCTTAGCTTCTGAAGAAACCTTTTCCTTCTATTTTCTTTTTAGTATAGTCTTAATGTAACATATACCATAAAATAGTAAATCAAGCCTTCTGATCATGGAGTCAACATTCCCGTCTCTTCTTCATCCTGAAAACCCCTGTGACCACGGTCACAGTAGAGAATGGAGATGAGGACAGAGCTGCAAGCAGTCCTTTGACTGAGGTTGCACTCATTTCACTATTTTTTATTTTAAAAATATGATCTATTTGTGAACTATCCGCCTGTGGAATTCCTTCTGAGCCCGTACTAAGAATAATACATATAGAAGTGACAGAAAAATTCACAAAATTAACAAAATCATAACTGAAGATCAGGTATTAATGTTGAGAAGTATATTATTCTGCCAGTTGCCTTATTTCAGTTCAACTTGAAATACTTGTAGGCACACTTCAGTGTAAGCACCACAATTTACTTTTCTCTGAGTGACAGAGAATTATAGTATCCCTATCTGACATCAGCAAATTTTTCATTTTTTTGGGTGCATTTCCTGAGTTTATTAATCTTCAAACAATGCACGATATAGATAAAACCTCTTACCTCAGGATAGTTGACAAGAAAATACGATAACATCCTTCCTGCCCAAATTATTAAAAATTTTATTTATCTTACTAATTAGGAGTTCAGAAATCTGAAACTTGCACTGTTGTTGTCAAGTTAATCAAACTATTGTATGTTATGTATATGTGAACCCAAAAGGTTGAATGTATGTCATTATGAAAATATGGCCAGGTGTTAAGTACTTGGTGAACAAGATATTATAGTTACTCAATGTGTTTGAATTAAAGGAATTCCAAGATAATTCAAATAAATATAGCACTGTAAATATGTGGTCTTTTTCACAGTAGATACTAATCCATCAGTTTATTTACCATGCCAAAGGCCAAGAAGAAAAAGTCAATCTTTAGATGAAGCCTTGGATCATAGCATTAAATTAAATTATTTTTCCAGAAAAGCAAGATGTGGTGCTTATGGATGATCATAGAATATCTACCAGCAAATTATATTCATTTGTTTCTGAGTTTAAAGACTACAAAAATGAAGATTTTCCTTAAAAAATTCTTAGGACACAAACATTGACTGCAACTTCATAAAATTTGGGTAAGAAATTTTTGTAAGACACAGTACATCCTTTTTAAAATACTTATGGTGTTCTTCTGCTAGATCTTGTAAGCTTAGGTGTCATGGCAAATTAATCAGCACAGTTTTATTTTCAGACTTATCACATGACTTATGTTAGATTATGGTCACCCCCAAAAGTGAGGTAAATAGTCATGTGAGACTACCCTGGCAGTACAGATACATCTGTTCAAAATTCATCCAGCAACTTGGAGTGAGTATCATCCGTATTTGTATTTATATATGTGTATAAAGAGTACTCTATACAAAACAAATGAGGATATATAAAAATTGTATATAAATATTTTCTAAATCTAAAAAATAAAAGTGAGTCTCATCTCACCAAGATACAGCTATGGAAACATATTTATCAAATCTGAAATACTTGGAATTGCTTGAAAGTACATACATACGCTTTTTTCCTACCAACCCCTACATTCCTATTAGAAAATTATTTCTGTGACTTGTGTTTGAATTCTGCAAACAAATTACTTCAATTATTTTAAAATTTTGCTCTTAGAGGTTGCTTCAGCAATGTTAACAAACCAAAAATAATCCCAAATAATATTTGTTAATATTTGTTCTGACTTTTCAGGATTTTCAGAGAGTGGTCATCTGACCAATATTTCAAGCTCTTACTGAAGAAATATCCAGGAGAAGCTCCTGTGTTATGTTGCACAAAACTTTCAGGGTTCTAGTCCTGTGTGCTTCTGTGATATTACAGCAGTGGGGAGAATGCCTGAGACTATTACACTACCATTATAGAAGTTTGTCTCTGCTTTTCAGACAGTTTCACATAAAAAAACGTTCTTATTTCACTATTAAGGATGAGTAGCCTTGCTTTAAATCCTTCCCTGCTGGTTGTCATCTTAATTCTCCAAGTGAAAACTCAAACTCTTGCAACCACAGTCTTTCAAAGAGGGTCAAACCTATCAAACTGAAAACTTTCATTTTCCAGTTAGTGTCTTCTTCCTTGAGTAAAACAAAGTTTCCTGATTTTTCAGAACATATGTGGATCTCATGCATCTGCATCTTTTAGGTTTACACTTGAAAATCCTAGATATAATAATTTTCTTCCTCTTTCTTCCCAATGGGATTCAGTTTTGTTCCTTGCATGAATGTCTCTATGAATTCAGATTTTCCATGTAGTGGAGTCTGACTTTTAATGGCTATCTCGCCACAAGAAAAAGGACCTTTTTCCCCCTTTTTGTAACAAAGAGATACAAGAAAATGTTTCTGTTTTGGAAATGTAATGATACTATATTCTAGTTTTATTTTCAAGGTATATGACTACTATTTTAAATACTCCATTCTCATATAACACATTTGGTTGCTATGGAAATTTTTTCATCAGGAATATTTCTTGTCCAAGTGGAGAAGATGAGCCAATCATTACTTGGAAGAGGAAACAATATCAAGGAATGAGTTTAAAAATCACTGCGCAGAAATTTCCAGTAGTCATTATCTTACTGAATGAACATTTCTAGACTAATAGTATGACTGTCATTTTTCATTACTGTAAATTACTGAAATCCGAAGCTGCTCTGAGTCAAGAGATCTGCTGTCAAATTTAACAAATTTAATTATTAAAGATTGCCACTATGTTGTTTCTGAATCTGAACCTTAGGATAAAAGTTGACATTTACGAAGTATCTCTCTCACTAAAGTTTAGTTGCATGCATCACACCTCTGTTTCTGAGCTATTTAATTAGACTCCCCTTATGAACAGTTAGACTGTTCATCATAAGTCTGAACAATTAGACTTCCCCTTATGAAAGAGAAAATTCTAGTATAATTTCTCTTTCCCTAACTATCTAAATGACTTTACCTTATGCAAAAAATCAGACAGCCTTGAGGCATGGCTAGATCCTATGAAATATTCTTATTACTCCTTCCTTTTCAGCCTAAGAAAGTAGTTTGCTTTGAAGAATAGTTCCCCTTCATACCTTAACATTAATAAGCTGAAATATAGTTGAAGAGACTTAAAGTGAAACGCTATAGAATGGAATTTGAAGAGAAGGGGGGATTATTGGGGAACATGAGTTTCAGAGCAGAATATAAGTAACAAGGAATTTGAATGCAGTAACTTTTTCTGCAGTGTTAAGGAGGGACTGAAGAAATGGAAGACCAAAGAACTAGGAGAGGAAAGGAGAAATCATGAAGACAAGACTGAGAAGGACTGTGAAAAGGGGTGATCTGCTGAGGAATGTTTAAGGAGAGAAAAACAGTTCTTTAATATAATAATTTAATTTAATTTTTTAGCATAGTCATTTTTCTTTTTCAATAAAACTCCCACCATAGAATTTTATAAGTGGCAAGCACACATACTAATGCAAATTTAATTTACATTTAAAGTACTTTATTATATTTATTCCTTCAACCTTCTTTGTCTGGTCTATAAAAAAACAGTGTCCCATGGCAGACTTATCTAAAAGGTCTTGAAAAAAAGAATTTATTGCATATTTCAAATAACCACATTTCTGGATAGCTCAATGTCACTTCTACACTCCTATAATGATTTCTTTACTCTCTGCACTTAACACAAACTTACAAGGAAGACTTAGGTAGTATCAAGGAAACACCACGCTAGGAAAACTGGTTTTCCTAGATCTGCTATGCTTTCCACAACAAGAATAAGTAACTGTTCTAATGCTAAGACTTCTATTTTATCTACCAGACACAGTCTCTGAATAAAAATGTGAGATATTTTAATTTTTCTCTGTTGTAGTAGCACCAGATATATCCTTGTCTGATATCCTATTACTCATTTTAAGAAAGTGGTCTTGAAGTTTTAAAAATGCAAGCTCATCTTTATGGCCTTATGTGTTTTTATGTAAGCATATTAATTGAAAAGACTATGATCAAATTTACCACATACAGCTCATTTTCATATACAGAATAAGTAGTGAGCTTGTCTTTCTCAATTTATATTTTTCTTTTCTTGGTTCAAGGCAACTGACTAAAATGAGATGAAAATTTCATATATTGTGTATTTCATGCATCAGAAGCCTGTTCAATATTCATTATTAACTTTGATAGCAAAAGTTGTCATACCACAATATTTGTCTTGTATTAGGGTTTAAAGCCTTCAGCCATGTATCTATTGTTTGCATATTTTTTAATAATTTCTGTTTAAATTAAACAAAATTATTTCTGCTTTTTGATACAAGGGTTTATGAAACCATTGTGACCACTACAATGTTCAGCCATTTGAAAGCAACATACCTGCTACTGAAAATTTTCCTATGAAATGGTAATTCTTATTGCAAGGATTAATGCCATTAGATTGACACATAAGTTTCACATGATACATTTTACATTTCTGAAAGCAAAGCTTAAAAGTGAAAGATTAAATACTTGAAGCTATACAATATTTTCAAATGTTTATCATACCAACTTGAAGCAAGCAGTATCTTCCTAGTGCTGCTGGAGAATTTCACACAATTGAAAAGAAAAAGAAAAAGAGTAACATAGACATAGACTCTACTATATGACTTCACAATTTACATCCTACTGAGTAAATCTCAGGAAATGAATATACAAATCACTTTTTCCTCCCCTTTTTGTTGACATTTTTAAGATGTCTCATAGGTCATATGAAGGACCATCCATTATTCTTGGTATTCATCAGCCTTTTGTGGCAGAAGGAGAAAATAATATTTTCATAAAAGGCTTTACAATGACCTAGTAATGTATTAGTGAGAAGCTGTTATGTAATATAACCATCCATTGGTGCCTCAATGGAAATATTTGCCACCTATCAAAACAAACTCCAAAAAAATTTAAATTGTTGGAAAAAAAAAGGAGATATGTGCATAAAATAAAAGAAATCTTCAATTGGTAAAAGATATGATGAAACATAGAAAACAGAAGAGACAAATATAAATCCTTAATGAAAATGGCCAGAAGAAAATTTGAGAAAATACTTCCTCAAACTTATTAACAGAAACAAATTTAAACTTCTCAGATTGAGAAGAATGACAAAAGAATTTACCATATGCATAGATGATATAAAAGAACATGCAAGAATTGTGAAAAAAGTCCACATTTGTAGAAAATTGAACTATTTCAGTAGTTTACATTTCTTATGGAGGAGTTCTGGAAATTTACCACTTTGAATTTTTTCCTTTACTGAGATAGAACTTTCATTAAGGACAGGTGTCACCAGAATAGACACAGTGCTAATCAATAAGGTAAAAATACTCAGATTTCCAGGAGCAAATGTTATTCACCCCAGAGTGTTAAAGGAAGACAGATACAAGTTGTTAAATAATAAGACTGGCATTAATTTACCTTTGGGAATGACATATGAAAAGTAATACACGAGTTAATAAGATTTGGGGGCATATGAATATCTGCATACAATTAGGAGTGAGATTTACATAACTGTAACTGTTGGAAATTGTGGTAAAGAATAAATTTATTAGCATAAAAATCCAGGAAAAGTCAATATCTTTTATTTTAAAGGAAGTCACACTGGAAAAATAAATTAGAAATCTTTGAATGGCTTTTTTCAATAAAATGCACCTTGATTTCCAAAACATTTTAGGATGATGTTGTAAATCTTATTAAAGAAACTAAGACATCATTGGATGAAAGAAAGATCACAAAAAAAAAAAAGATCAAAAAAGATCATAAAAAAATGGGTGAAAGATTATTACATTTGCAACTGATAAAAAACTATGCTTTACTATAAAAACAAATCTTGAATTGAATGTTCTAATATCTTAGTAAAAAGATAAAATTAAAGGTCAATATACATAATCCTGTGTCAAAAATTAAATTAATTAAATTATAAACATTTATAAATTATCTATTCTTAGGGAAAGGATCTTACAAATAAATCTAATGATCTTAATAAAAAAAAAGGATTATATAATTTTAAAAATAAATCTACAATATCATCATCATAATGTGCAGTCATGTGAAAGATAAATATCTCACAACTTTCTAATAAAATAAAGGACAAAATAGTAAACATACTGATGGCGCTGAAACTCCAGGACATAAATTTTAAATAGGGGATCTAGTTCAGGAACCATGATATAATAAAAATTGTCTTTAAAAAAGCAGAAATAAATTGACAAAGAACTGAAGCTACAGAGTAAGTACCGTAAAATGAAAAGAAAATAAGTCTCTTTAAGCAGAAAAAAGATGCCATGGATGAAAGATAGTGAATTATGTAAAATAATGAGTGAAGTAAAATGAAAAGAAATTGAGAAAACAAAGAAAGAGAATTCATTCTTTGTTACAACTCAGGAGTTCTTTCTTTTTGACAACACAAGAATTTTTGTTGCCTACCCAAGTTTTCAGGTAGTGAGAGAAGCTAGGCAGGAGTAGGTGACAAAATAACCCCATAAACTTTTTTTCTGAAGCTCCTGGTCATGGTCACTACTCAAAGATAAAATTAGAGAGTGAATGGATCTTTCATCAGAAATAGTGCAGCCATTTCTATGTTCTTACAGGCAGGTTTTCTTGTTCTGTTTGAAACATTCAAAATAATTTAGTCTGTCATGATGTGTTCCCAACTAATTTTCATCAGGCAACTTATGCTTTTCTCTCTGATACAGCAGAAAGCCCTTCATTTGATTCTTTCTTATACACTGGAGACACCATAAAGGAATTTTTGTTATTACTTTATTTTATCAATAATATCAGCCGCAGAAGCCCCTTGATGTTTAGCCTAAACTGTTTGTTCAACACAGGCCTGAGTTACCTAATGAAGTTCTAGGTATCTTTCTACTGTCATACTAGGGCAAACCTGAGACATTTTAACATCACTATTATATTTGTCTTATACAGCCATGGGATTCATCAAACTATTCAAAGGCATTTTCAGCCAGGCTGAGCTTTGTATATGTTTTTGTAATTTATCCTTCAAATGTATCTTGGTGTAATGGTACCAGGCATCAGATGAAGGCATCTGTCAGCCTCTGAAAAACTCTGACTGTGGTCAGACAGCCTCTCTTTTATGTTTGCCTGTTTGATGAATATCTTTGACCTGCAATATAATACCATCAAAAAGAAAGTAAAAGAGAGATAGACAGGAAAAAAAACACCAATTTTGTGTTCTTTAGTGTTCTGAATTAAACTAATTTTCTATATTTTAAAACCAACACAAATAAAACCTGCATGAGTGAGGTAGGTAGCTAGAGGAAGGTAACATGGGTAGTTAGGCTATATAAAACAAAACAAAAATGAAAAATAATCCCTACAGTTGCTCAATTCTTTGACTCGCTAAGGGTCACAGGCTGCCATTACAGACAAATGCCACCACAGATTTTGATAGAAAGAAATTAACAATTTCTATTCTTATATCTTTTTTTTTTTTACCTTCTAACCAGGTTTGATAATTCAAACAATTTTTCTTCGTTTTAGAGATTTACCAATTTCCTAATCATAGTAGTGTAGGTTAGATGATGCAAGAAAGCATACTCACTACAATACACTCCTATCTTCTAGCTCGGGTAAAGTCAAGGAAATTTATTTCCATTGCTTCACGATACCGTCTTTGTCTTCAGAAATTTAGCCACAGTTTTATGTCTTTGGCCCTATAAAATTCTGGAAATTCCTTTAGATTCATAGTAGACTTGTTAAGCTGCCATTTTTTTGCTATTCTTCTCCATTTAAGAAATTGTCTGGCTACCAAATAGTATATGAACTTTAAACTTCTCATCTATAGTGAAACTGCAGGGGGAGAAGGGAGAGGCTATACAATTTTTTTGAGAACAGATTTATAAAATAAATAAATAATTGGTTATAAGAGAACTTTCTCTGATGAAGTGCTGGTTTGTGGTACTGTGTTAAAATTACTTAGCACTTCTATTAGTAAATCTCCTGGAAGTTAAATATCTGGGTTTATCTTCATCAATTTGCCCTAAGTCATTTAAAGAGGTAAAGCAGGAATATAACCGTACAGAGACTGTAAATATAAGCTCATGCACCTAAAACTGCCCAGGATCAGGAATCTAAGCTAATCTAAGCAGGGTACATAGCCAATCAACATATAAGTGATTAGAACTACCTAAATTAGATGAGAGGAAATTCTGAAAATGGGAAGATCCAGGACTACATTTCATTGATGATTATTTTGCCTCATACTTTTTTAATGTTAAAGGATCATAAACTACAAAGTGTAATATATGAAACATTTTATGCAGAGTTGAACCCCAGAAATTTTGTATGATGAATGCCCAGATTAATAGATTAGAAAGTCATATTCCTTCTCACACCGGTGCTCATGCTCTCTCTGGCTCAATGAACCTCTCATTCTTTGCTGCCTAATGACACATTTGCAGCAATGTGGAGATTGTGTTCTGTGAAATCCCCTCATCATAGCTGGGGCACCAGCTGCAGGGCTGATGAGTATAGCAAATGTAAAAGTTAAGCATGAGGCTACAGAGTGAGTGTAGCATCATGAATTCACAAAGTAACGCTTTTTACAGTCCTTGGGCCAAAGGAAATTGTGGATCAAAATACCAACGTGATTTATTTCTGTGCTTTCTTCCCAGTAAAAATAATATGCTGTTGTAAAAAGAGGACAAGAGAACTATGTGGATGTTATTAGAAAAGCTACTAAAGTGTTGAGAATCTTCATTTACATTTACAATTTTGATGGAATGGCATCAGCTTTGGGTACCTCCTATTGCCAAACTTACAAAACTTACTTTTTGAAGTTGCAGAATCCTCTCAGGACAATTAGGGACCCAGCCAAAATGTGACAAAATGATCTGATATACGAGTAATGTAGGGTTAATGTCTTTTGGAGTTTATTAATCAATTTTCCAGTTATTGTCTAAGCACTTTGTTAAAAGGTAGTTCTTTAAATTCAGTCTTCTCCTACTTAAACATCTTTTTAAATTTTTCTGTCTACATTTTTTTCTTAACTCCTCTAAATGCATTTTTTCCTGCCCACTCTGACCCTGTAAATAATTATTTTCTCTTTGTTGGCTACCAATTTTTCCTGACTTCTCTTTGTAGCTAGTGGTTGTAGTTCTTAATTTCACTGTGCTTAACAAGAATCCCTTGTAGCGTCTGAATCCCCCTGTTCAAGTCACAGTGTTATTGAACACAATTATCAGAGAAAAAATTAACAGTAATAGCTGTTTTTTACTTATATGAAGTCTTTCTGGCAGGGAAATTATGCAATGTGTTGTGCAGCATGAGTTTATGAAGTTATAGTAGGAAGGATGGTACGAAGAAAAACAAAGCCTTTATGACTGAATAATTATCAATTATTTTCTTATTTGTAGCTCAATATTGCTAATAATTCATCCTCATAAAAATAATTTCCCAATGCTTATAATAGGACAAAAGGAAATAATTTTAAATGATGTAATTAATAATATAATATAACAATATAACAATATAATAATGCAATATAACAATTTTCAAGACAATGCAAGCAGGACTTCTTGGTTACGTATATGTACACACATAGAAAAATAATTTAAAGGAAAAGTACTGAGAGGGAGAACAAATCTATGAGGTCCAGCTAAAAGTGACACAGGAGATATTGCAACCCATGATAATAAGAATCAGTAAGAAAAATTAAGTTCCCAGAGATTAGGTAGAATGCTAAAATAAGAAGAAAATTGGGAAAATAAGGGAAACACAAAACAGTAGTATTTATTAAAAGGAAGAGAATTATCATATGAATGGGAGAGAAAGCTGGAATTGAGAATAGGATGAGACATGGGTAAAAATGGAGAAAAGTATGCATAAAAGAGTAAGCGGTAAGAAAGCAGAGATGTCATTTCTTCACAGGTCTGACATTTTCATATGGCGATTCAAAACTGAATCTTGCACCATAAAGTATTAAATAATTCAATATCTCTATTAAATAAAACCTCTCCTCCTATTAGAGAATGGGTATTGATTCTAAGAACCTTGTTATATTATCCTGCTTATGATCTGAAATACAGTGATCAGGGCTCAAGCCCACTGTATTTGTTTTGGAAAGTTTTGTTAACAGGTCATACAGGTTTGGCCATGTACTGTATTGGCAGATCAAAAGTTCCATGAATTAATATGATGTAGAATGTATGGCTGCTTTTGACAACCTCCTTTTCATCAATTTGAATCATAAGTAATTATCCATTGTTTGACTGTATATTACTCAAGAGAAATGTTCAGACCATGGGAAAAATAAGTTATATGTCAAAGGTTCATTGTATCCAAATTTAAACTCAGCTGAACACAAAAATAATTTCTTTCTTGAACATTTCCTAGCATCTCTTGTAAAAAAGAATTTTGACACTTCAACTCTCATCCAAAATAGGTTAAGATAAATGTTAGAGAGAAGTACATTCTCAGCAAAGTTTCTGCATTTAAACTGTCCACCATAGAAAGCCTGATACCAGTTATTCACAATTCGTGCTTATTGGTGCACTCATGTCTAAAGTATTTGTCTCTCCAAGGAGTTTGAAATTACTTAATGAAAATTCTAGTACAGGCATTCTTTACACTTCAGGAGTCTCTATTCAAATTTGACTTTGGTAGAATTTTCAACCTATCTGTCATCCATCCCTCTGATATCTTCTTCAACATAGTTTAATGTATCTTCTCATAAATCCTGTGCACTTTAAGTATATAATATGATCTATGTTTCACAGAATGAGGGAATGGATTTAAAAAACAGATCACATGATTCTCCTACACATGAAAACTGGGAAAACAAATTGCTTGAATCTGTCAAACTGAAATGTCTACCCAGACAGTAGAGTGCAGCTGGATCTCACGCTAAGATAAATTCAGAACAAATATGGAATCTGGAGGTAGATTGAAGAAATATTAATTATTTCAAAGTCTTATAACAGAGATTCATTTTATACCCCAGGTTAACATTTTGGAAACTAAAATATATGTGATTCAAGAAAACTCTTCAAGCACATGTGACTCAAGATAGGTGTTTTGCCTGAATAGGTATATTTCTTTCCACTGAAAATTTATTTTCTTATTGATCATATTAAACAGCATATAAGACTCACTTGCAGTTCATGATACTCTACTTAAATCACATAGCTCTGAATGTAGACTTCTTTTTCTTTTTGAGGGAAAGAACTTCATTTGTTGTTTCCAATAAAAGGTGATCAAAAAAACTTAAAACTCTGAATTTTTAATGATGTTATTTTATGGGATCTATATTATCCCATTATATTCTTCATAGTCTGACTTAAGAAAAGGATAAACAACAAATAATATTTATCAGGATCTTAAGATTCTTGCCCTTTGGATCTACACAAGTGAAACTGTATGGGCAAGTTTAAAATATGCAAGCTGAACCCCTAACTGTGTTATCACATTCACTTAAAAGAATCACTTCTGCAGCACATAAAAACAGGCATGTTTATTTTTTCCACAGTGACATTTTCAATATTCAAATTTCTTAGAAACAATTTGTCAAACAAAGGTTAAGAGTTTAACATTGTGCTCTATTGTCTTCACTTGCATTCCATACATACATGTCCAAGATATAACAGAACCATGGTAAAAGCATAACATTCAGTAAACTGCTCTGCAAATATTGCAAAACCTAGGACAGCTTAATTGAATGTATTTACAACCATATTTATACATTTTCTTAATGTATTTATTGTCTTACATTCCAAAACATTGTACACTTATTTTGCTCTGTACTCTTTTTCCATACTAAGTAAACGCATATGTCAACATCCCAACATATTTCTTCAATACTGATTTTGTTTTTGACTAAAGCTTCAAAACTCCTGACTGGATCCATTTGATGCAAAAAATCCTGTAATACATCTGCAAACAGTTGCATGCTCATATGACAGCACTGGAAAGTTTGTATTTGTGACATGCTGTTAACCACATCATTCCTGCTTTAACAATGCTCCTCTTGCATAAAAGACTCAGACCTTGTTTTCCAGTCTCTTCCTCAAAGCAAGCAGCCATAAACTGATAGAAGCTCTTTTGGTATGCAGGGTGAAGGCAGAAGCATTTTAGTTAAGGAATGAGCCATCCATTAGCATAAGTCTGCTGACACTTTTGTGTTTACTAGACCATCCTAGAAAAATTAGTTTTTATTTCCCCAATTAATGATGACCTGCAATCTGTACATAGCAGTTATTTCTATGTCAGTTTGGTTGCAGCTCTTCCTCTAATTCTAATTTTACAAATAATCATAATGTATGACAATATAAATTATTGAATGTACAATAAAATTAAAAAGGACTTAGAACTTATCTGGGATTTTTTGTTGGTTTTTTTTTTGGTTGTTGTTGCTTTTTAGGAAGGAAGAGGGGAATGATAGCAGTCAAGCAAGTAAAGTTTATTCTTTAAACTCTTAGAACCAAAATCTTGGTTTCATTTTCTTTATGAAATTTTTAAGAACTCTGACTCAGTTTTCTAAAGTCAACTAAACATAACCAAAGATATGTTAAGTATGTGACATAGAAAATACATCTATAAAAGCTTGTGCATTTTTTAATCTCACTCCAACAGAATCCTGACATCTATTTTTGTGCAAGGTTCCAGACACATAAACATATGTTTTATAAAAATGTCTTATGTAAAATATAGCCACAATTTTGAAAAATGGAATAAAAAAATAAGCATCTGATTTTAAAGAGCAAAGAATATGGTCTGTGATTTTAGAAGGTGCTAAACATTCATAGTTTATAATGAAATGAACAATTAATCCAGTGTTTTCCACTTGGTGAAGAACTACATAAAACTGTGAACTTTCATAAAAACAAAAATTCACCTACATTAGCTGTACAATGGATGTTACTTCAAAAGTTGATTTTGATCACATAAAATATATCTCTTTAATTTTCTATATACACAGAGCTGCCAAAGAATATGTAGTATGGTGTATACTACTTGTGAGATAAATGATAACATGGATAAATCTATAAGCCAGTCAAGGGGATTTACAATTTCAGATAAATCATACTATTGGCATTTTTCTACACTTCATTGTTGGTATTTCTACTAATTTAGGTGCCCAAATCTGGTTATTCTCATTGGCAACTTTATAAATCAAAGAGGAAAACAATGCATTCCAAGCAGGTGATTTTTCTGTATGCCTGCATTTGACTGAGATGACCTATCTGGTGGGAGATGTCTGCTTTTCTCCAGTTTTAGCTTCCCACACAAGGGCCTGGGATAATGATGCCCACTGATTACAGCAATTCTGTTTTTGTATAATCCTATTTCATGTTCTGAAAGTTCATGAAGTTTAACTATATGGATATGTCTTGTAGGTTACTGTATTAAATTGCATCCTTATCCCACAAATATACAATATCTAAAAGTTTAGGTAACCAGGAGCTGCAGCTGCAATTTTCTGAATACTTTTTCTCCTTCTATGTTAACAAAGAGATATCATTTGCTTCCTTTGCCTGTAATTTGAAAGCTCCAAATTATCCACCCTCTGAATATCATAAGAGTGTTTGATTTCAGAACAGGGAAATTGTTTTGTGTTCAATACATATTTGAGTCTTGGACTTATATTCTAAATTAAATTCCTGTCATATTTATTGGAAATAAATGTTTGTGGGGCCAGTTCCTTCTAGGCATTTCTCAAAGGGTAGAGATGCATCTTATCCAGCTTAAGTAATTCTGTCTGAATTAGTCATTTTAAGCATTTTTGCAGTCAATTGAGAGAAACACATTTTTAAAATGTGATTTATTTCCCCTATTAACATGATGAATCATGTCCTGGAAATAGTGATTTTTCTACTCTGGCTATAAGAAAATCCTTTGAATGTATAATTCTGATGTGGACATTTGTGCAGTAGAGCCCTCTTTATTATGACATGGATATTTATCCATTCAGCCTGCTATAGCAAGTCTTCTTTCTCTTTCACCTTTCAAGCGGAACAAATGACCATTTAAAATTAACTGATATCCTGGAAAAATATACAGATGTACAAACAGGAAAAATAAAGCACCCAAAAACCTTAGCCAAATAGTCTGTTTTCACACTATGTCTATATGTGAGATTTTCCACTATGTGACTGAAATGTGCCACCCAAACCATTACAAAATTACACTCAGAAAAGTTTTACTGCTAAATAGAAAAAAAGTCTACATTTGGTAATAGCATTTAATGTTGGTGATTTTTTCAATAACTGCTGAGTAAGGGTGATTTACTCCTGACTTGCTTACAGAAGACATTTTTGACTGAAGTGATGCAAAAAATAATTTTTTTATAAAGAGGATCTCTACAAGTTAGCATTTCCTATACTTGCCAACATGAATAAGTATTAATGGATATTACAGCTATGTTCACTGTTTGTAACATTCATTGGACAATTGAGGTTAATATTTTCAAGCTTAAGCAACCTGAGGTAAAATATTTTTAAATTCAGGCTGTCCCATCACACAGGTGGGTTGTTAGATAATAACTGCAAATAACTAGGTACATATGCAGACATATATATATATATATATATATATATATATATATATATATATATATGTATGAGGGATCATGGATTCTATTTGCCTACAAAAAGGTATCTAATATGATTTGGGATACTTTACAGCCCCTTCAAACTCCTGTTACAACTCCATAACTTCATCTGTGTCATATGTGCCAGCCCAGTGTGGACGACAGATAATTTTGGGCATCTCATGTGTTATCAGACACTTATGTGGGGGTGACTAAACTGAATGCTCATCTATTTAATGGAAACATCTCACCTTTGGAACATAATTTCTTCCTGGAGGCCAGCAAAGGCAGCCCTGTTCTGATAATTTTGCTGGGGACGTTAGAAAGAGTTCACTAAAGGTGTCACCAGACTCAACACACAACCTAGGCCACCTAAGCAAAGAACATTGAACTTGAACCTGGTTCACAGACCTAATTCTAAGCAGTACTAAACTTCTGCAAGAGAGGATTTATTATCATCATCATCATCATCATCATTATTTAAATTTTTGTGTATTTTTTAATCATCATGTGAAATCTGGGAAAGCATGGGGTGATAGAAGTGTAAGCTGCTTATACCTCAGCTTTGAATACTTTTGCAACTCTTAGTGGGCAATGAAGTTGGCAGCTGCACAGATTCCCCAAGGTGAAGCTGTGAATAGCCAGTGACTTGAAGCTGTATTGTTCCCTGTCACCACAATTCTTACCTGTGCTAGCAATTTTCTTTATGGTTTAATGTCTGACATGTGTAGTCCTGCATGTGGAAATCAAGCTTATGCTGATATAATGATTTTCAGTGGTTTCTCGGTCCCAAAATGTACCCAGTCCCCATGAACTATGAAGCAGAACTATAATGAGGGAATTTGCAATGAATTGCAAGGTTATGCCAATTTGAGCAGCTTTACACTGGATTTAGAATAATGCTAAAGAATAATTATTCTGCTGAAAATTTTATGCATTCTCATTTAACTTAGAACAGATATACTGCATGGATAATCTGTTTTTAAAGAAATATATCTGGAATTACTTTAACACATTGAGATTCTGAGCTGGAAGTGAGCCTGCATTACCTAGTGTATGCACATTAACTTGGTACAGTAAATGCTAAAGATCCAATAATTTGATATTTTAAGAATTTAAATTATGGAATCTATTACTGCTACTTGATAAATTTACAAGAGCTTTTATGAAGCCTTTGTGGAAATGCCTTCTCTATTTATTCCTCATGAAGTAACTAATGTAAATTCATAGATAACATAGGTCATTGGTCACATTTCTTTTCCCCAGCTCATTGTGGGCAAAATAATAAGGAAAGTTTTCCAGAATGTAACTTCTCTTGTGGAAAAAGTATATTTTATTCATAATCACAATGCACAGCTTTTCTGGTTTTTGCTCATGAACATCAAGATCTGAGCCATTAAAACTTGCATATAACTTGCATAACTCAAATTTATTTTGTGAGTTACTTTTATTGAAATAATAGAAAATGTTTAAGATATAAACATATTTAGGGGAATTTATATGGGCCTTCTAAACATATTGAAAATATCTGAATAATATATAGAGATAAGATTATAGATATAACAAATATATATTTCTAGATATATTTTAAGTACTTTTAAAATAGTGGTCAATTGATAGCAGGTTTCTGTAGAAGAAAATGGTATCCAAGGAAACGATCCTTTGTCTATGCTAAAATGGTTCTCTTACATCAATTAATGCTAGCTTAACAGAGTAAAATTATGAGGCAGGCAACTCTCTGAAAGCATCCTAATATTGTCTTAATAATTGGACAAGTTTCATATGAATAAAAAGTCTGTTCTAAAAATGATTTTTTAAAATTTACTTCTGATTTTTAAATAATATCTGTATTTTGATTGCAAGAACATATATTAAAATAATTATTGAACAATTGTAACTAAAGCAAATGAAATAATATTCATAGCTTATTTTTGACTGACAACAATGTAAAACATGTCTATAAAATTGGATATAGTGTCAATACTAAAGAGCTTCATTAAAGAATAGCTATTAATTGACATTTTTAGATGTAGATATACAAGGGTTCCAACTTATTAGGAAATATCTACATTTCAAGGAATTTATTCATTGATTTCAGTAAAATTAATGTTTGTTGGAGCTCTGATTTCATTGTGATTTTTGTTCTTTGAAATCAAAAAGATCAAGTGAGAGAAAATAAATCATGGTAGATGAACTAGTTCACCTGTTTTTTGAAAAGACAGCAGCTTTCTTAATAAGTAAACTTAACATTGTTTAGCACAATTTAGTGCATCAGAAGTGATTTTAACTCTTATACATAAAAAAGTATAAGATGGTTTTATGAACCACAGAAATCAAGACTACAATTACATAGTACTTGGATTTAAAGACATTCTCTTTGAGAAAAAGGTAAAAATATTTTTATTTTTAGTGAAAATAACCATAATGGTAAAGAAAAAAAAATATTTTTTTTCATAAACTCTCTTTAGAAGAAACTTGTAGCACTTGTATAAATATGAAAGCCAATTTTGATTCTTATTGTGGCTAGATTTGACATAATCAAAATAAAACAAATACAAATTTTATTGTTTCAAAATAAGAGAAGTGGAATAGACTGAAAAAATTCACATGAGAATCATTTTGGTAAAATAAAAGCAAATTGAAATAGTAGAAAAGGAAGCTGAGAATCAAAAATGAAATGAGGATAAATGGAAGCAAATAATGATCAAGGCACTTAAAACAAATTTGGCACAGAATGAAATTAATAGGAATAATACAACTTTGAAGATGTGTATATGGATAGAGCAATAATTTTTCTATTGTATATTAATATAATGAAATCAAAAGAAAGTTCTGGGAATAGAATTAAAATTCAATTTCTAAGTTCTTTAGCTATCTCTGTAGGAGATCTGAATGCCGATATCTATATTTAATTACAGTTATAATTTTAGAATCTTCTTCATTTGGTCTCCAGAACTTGTGCTTATGTGAAGCAAATTCTTTAGAGAGGTAACATTTTGATTCAACAGCTTGCTGTAGTTGGAGAAAAATTCATACGTTTGTCTGTGAAAGACTAATTGCAATTCAAAAGGCAACTGGCTGTGGAAAATTAATGTTGAAGTGTTTTCAGCTGGTTCTAAATTAGGACAGAGAAATATTTAAATCCATATACTTAGGCTTCAGAATTGCAGTTCAACGTACATCAGTAAACAAAGACCTCCAGGCATACTGATGCAGTTAGAAGGAAAGCCACACCTTCAAATCAAATGTCCCAAGATGGAAGCTCTACATATTTTTTCATCTCAAATGATTGCAGAGGTTTCCCCTAAGAAAATTCATTTTAGTGCAAGCAGAATTCCTTCTTAAAATTGCTAGTGACAGAGGATTGTGAAGTTTCAGCTTTTGGGCCATGAAATGTTTCCTATAGGATCAACAAGGCTTTAGAGAAGTATGTTTGGTGCCCTGTTCCCAGAAGCTGTGCATCCCTGAATAGCAGAATTTCATATTCCAGTAGTGCCCTTAGGTTCTAACTGATTCGGCTGAGCAGACAGAAAGCACCAGCACCAAACCTACTGCTAAATCAAAAGCTCAAACTATCATTACTGGCAGAAATTATCAACCCTAAAGGGAAGCACAGATGACACTAGTAAATTTACCATATGAAATTTATTAGATCAAATGGTCTAATTTTCCTTATTCCGCTTGCATTTATTCTGATTTCCTGACTTGCAGTTATTCTCAGTCATAAGTGGAAAGTCATAAATTTGCAGCTCTAAGTAGGCAAAATTGTGTATGTACAAGCATCAGAAAGAAATAAAATGTAGGATTTTTCTCCCTCTTGAAATGTTAGAAGAGTCTCTATAGACTGTTCCTGTCACGGTTCATCCATTAACAAGATGCAGTGAAATAAGGGGATCAATTTTCCAGCTTGTCGTGAGCTTCCAACATGCAGTAGATGCATTAAACAATGAGGTTAGAGCTCACATGCTTAAATTGAATATAACATTAAGAAAGAATTAGGTAACTGTTTCTTTGACTCCCATATTTGCAACAAAGGCCCAGCGCAGCCACAGGACTGCTTTATATTACTTGATTAAACACGCAGGCTTCCCCCTCAACAGACTCATTTATAAGATGCATCAACACAGGTCAGGAGGTACAACCTGAAGTTACAAAAATGTCTACTTTTATTTTGTGTTTCTTCCTGCTCTAGAGTCACAGCTCAGTCACTATGAAAATCCAGACCATTTGACCTCTTCCTTTCAGTAAAGTCAAACTGCTCATTTAAATGAGAAGACCATAACCCATTTGAGGACAAGACTTGAACAGTAAAAAAAATTATATTACTACCCACTTTTCTCTTTTAAAAAGCACAGTTTAAAATTGACTAAATATACTTTCGTGTTTCTGCAGTTCTTTTGCAGCCATGAAAATTGTTCTCTTATTCCTTTCCACTCTTTGTGTAGATTTCCCATGATTATCCAGTTCTCCAGGACACATTCATTAAAACAATACCTGAACTTACTACTCTACATTCACATATTTACGCCTACAATATTCCAGGGGCTTTTTCCTTGTTCACTGACTGTGAACAGTTTTATGATTTTATAGGGCATAAATACTTAATCTTTGTCACTTCCAGACTTCTTCGAGTTTGTGATCAACAGTGTATTCACTGTGTAGTGAACATACACAGTGTATCCTTGCTTTTGTGAAGTTATCATTCTCTTTGTCTCATAGAAAAATAATCATTTCACAGTCAGTAAAATCCTAAGCAGTGCTGACAAAGTCATGGTTGTTTGATGACTACAACACAGGCACCAGCCCTTCCAATATTTAAGGAAGCCATCTGCAGAAAAACAGACACAAATTAACTGAATAGGAAAAAAACATGCAAAAGATTGCCAAACAGGAACAAGCCATGCAAAGATTGCCAAAGTGCTGAGTAAAAATTATTTTTAAATTGTCAAAACTAATGGGCATATATATTGCTAAAAATAAACAAAACCCAGATTATGCTACTAGTGTAATTTAAAATTGCTTACTCACACCTGACATCTTTCATTTGAAAGATGTGAGGACAGGAAGCAGGAATTAATTTGAGAGTTGTCATCAATTTTGTGAACCATTGATATGCAAGGGGGTTCTGTATTCTGTAGACTGTGGCTGATGCTTCCACTCTAGTCCTTGAAGCAAGGTGAAAGCTATGAATATACAGAAATGGTTCCAGTATTCCTAAACAGGTTCAAGTGTCCTTTAGAATATGTTTGGCAATTTTAAACAGTATTCAAGAGAACACAAAGATTAAAAGCTTTAGGGGACTGAATCTTGCTGAAACTATCACAGTAGAGTCAGTTTATATGTATGTAACAACACACGGTAATTGGTGCAACTGTATAAATCACAACATTGTTTAAACTACCTGTCTAATCTACCTGTCCAATCATGTTTATTAATGGTATTTAATGTAAACTGTTTTTTTTTTTAAGAGAATATTCCCAAATTAATTTCCTATCTCCTACAGATCATAAAAATGCTTCTCAGTAATTCATAGTCAATTAAAAAATATGGCCTTCTGTACTAATTTTAAAGCATTGGTGTCTACATTCAAGCTTGTCAACAGAAGCTCCCCCTTGCAATCATAAAAAGAAATGGGCATTCTTGAATATAATACATCTTACCTATTTTAAATGCTTATTTTAGGATAAGATCATAATTCTGAAGTATGAACCTTTCTGCACTAGGTTTAAAGAAAGCCTGGCTAATGGCTAATTCATACATATACACACACTTATATGCGTGTGTGTGTGCACACATGTATATATAAGATAAACTTTATAATTACCTGTGTCCACTCATTAGTTTGAGGGTCATATGCTTCCATAGTGTTCAGGTATGATTGACCATCATAGCCACCTACTGCATACAATTTGTCACCAAGGAGACAAACACCAACAGCATCTCGAGGCATACTCAGAGGAGCCACCATTGTCCATGTATCAGTTTTTGGGTCATACCTGAGCAAAGAAAAATGAAACTGGGTATGTGCAGAGAAGACAAGCATGAATTCATGTTGATTTTCACTTGAATATAGTTCTTATTTTCCTGGGGGAAAAAACCAAACCTTTAGTATCCTATCCAAAAAAATTCTTCCTAACATAAAAAAAAAATATATGGATTTATTGTGTTCCCAATTCAACCCTCTAGATGTTGATTAGAAACTTTTGCTCAGAACCTTCTAGAATAAAGTAAGGCATTTGTAGGATAGTGTGTCATAAAGAGATCTGACAAAGATACATGAACAATGCCTGAATGGATGGGTATAACATTTTATTTATCTGTTATGTATACATTTAGAGTGGGGTATTTCCCGTAGCACACCTAAAAGATTAGAAATATTATTTCTAAAATTAAATTACACTATATTTTAATTTCTGAAATTGTACTGTACAACAATAAAAATCTCCCTATGTATTCTAATGCTTAACTGCATTACTGTTAAGCATTAGAATACATAGGGAGATTTTTACTGTTGTATAGTATAATTTCAGATACAATTTGCTCAAGTAGATTAAGTAATACTGCTTTTTAGATAAAATCATAACAGAATTTTTAAAACTGAGGGTAAAAATCCTTTTGTATAATGATGGTAATTTAAAAATTAAATATTTAATTTAATAGGTTTTCATTTAGATATTCCTTAACAAAGTAAAATTGTTTAATTTCTGAAGTCATGCCATTGTAACTCTTTTGGACATGCATAAACCAGAAATTATTATTATGATTATTAATTATCTTTTGATAGTTTTTTACCAAGGATGTCTGGAGCATTAGCTTACTCTAGATACCTCATTTTTAGATGTCAAATATTACTAAAAGAGAATAGTGCATCACAGTATAATAAAATTAATTTCACCTGTCCTTAAGCAAGCCTACTATGTAATAGAATCATGTGATCAATGGAGAAAATAAGCAAATTTTCAGTCTACAAATCCTTTAAAAAGTCTGACTTTATTAAGTTGCTTAAATGTGCATTTTAGTAAGAAGTCATATTACCAATAAGTGACTTGGAGTGATACTGTTTGAAGTCTTACATATTTGAACAGTAAAATATTATATATAAATATTATATATAATAATGTGTCTGTGCCTATATATATATATATATAGGCACAGACATATATATATTAATACAAGCAATGAAATAACAATGCTACAGTGTTTTTTTTTTTGTAACAGCCTTTTGGTTCATAAATACAACTTCTAAATTGGACAATAAAAATATTGTCTGTAGCCTTATTCATATTGTAATTGAGACGTAAATGCATTTTAAGAAAACAATCTACTTGTGTGCTAGCTGCTAATCCCGGCATTTGGGAGACTTCTCAGAAAATAAAATCTCAAATATCTAGATATATGATAAATGTCTTTCCTATCTTTAGAGGAAAATACTGCAAAATATTGCTTGAATATGTGGAAGGGAAATGACCATGTAACAGTCTAACAAAAAAAAATTAATGTTTTTTTTTCCAAACACTGTGTGAGTTTTTCGACGAGAGTATCATATGCCTCTAGCTGAAACAGTTTCCTATCCAGTGAAATACACCAGTGTGCATTGTATCTTTGCCTACATAAAGGTAATAAATATTTAATAGACTGCTCCATACACTCCTTTTAAATTACAAGGGCCAAGATGAGGAGGTGCAAAAGTTAAAGCTGGAAAACAATAAAACTGACATCATCATTTGACCTTTTTTCTTTTCTTCTTCTTCCAATAAACAGGTATAGAAGGCTAAAATGAATCCATATAACTCAATTCTGTCAATGAAATAGAACTGCACAGGAACTTGTTGGATTTGTAACCGCAAGGAAAATACCTAAGATTTCTTACATCCTTTTTGCTGCTAAAAAGCAACTGTATATGTCATCTTTATAATAACTAGGTATGCCCCAGGCTGAACAGGGTTATGATAAAAGCTCCTAAATGTGGAAAGAAATCAATTTTGAAATCAAGGTGTGACGAAGGGGAAAAAACTATAGGTCAAATGACTATGTTTTTTAGCATCTGTCAAGTCTTGAGCAACATGTGAAAAAGAAAACCTGCTTTATGAAATCTGCCAAAATATGTTGAAAATTTTATAATTCTTATGAAATAGTTGTTTTGCCTTTAAAAAGGAATACAAGATTGCACTTTGCCAACTTGTGAAGATGAATGAAGTGTAATTATTATTTCAGAATGCTTGAATCCAGAGGAAATCCTTTAAAATTGTATCAAAATTAGAAGAAAGTAAACTGCAATACCTAACTACTATTGAGCAGTACTTTAGCAGTAGCATTAAGAAAACATGTATCTGCTGCCTCCACCGTATTGGCATCATCTCAAAAATAAATGTTAAAATATTATGTCTGGTTTGACAGTCTTCCAAGAACAAATTGGTACTGGAATAAAGCACATCCTAGCAGGCTCCATCAGAATGACAAAATGACTGAAGCAGACTCATTCCTGAAGAAGAGACAGTTAAAAAGCAGGCCTTCAATATTTACAGAAAGAAAAACTTTCAGAGAGATATAAACTTACTTAGATTAATAGACCTCATCATCACTTACTATTCTTTGTTTTCCTAAGATATTGAGGGGCTTTTATTTTTTGGAAATGATGCATTATTTAGGAATAAAAAACCAGACACACTAAATAACATTCCAGCCATCTTATAAATTAATCAATCACTGCGAGGGCCATGAGAGTTTTTGCCACATTTCAGTGGAGTCCACCAGTTAACTCACATCCACTCGATACAAGTTTATAGTATCACAAGTTTTTATTTGTTGGTCTCAACTTTTAGTGTCAAAGCTAACTATTGATGAAGTACATCCTCCACTCCTTTTGCTACCAGTGGAAAAAATATCTAGATGAGGGGTACTATATATTGTCACTCTAATACTAGTACATAAAACAGCATGAGGATAGGTTTAGCTCATTTTTGCAGTCTCTTTTGAGAAAGGCAAAAGTGATGGAGTATGGCTTGTCATCAACACCAGAAGGGTTTTCTTCTCAGAGAATGAAAAATGAAATAAAAGCTCCCTTCTGAGTACCAATAAGCAGAAGCAGTTGAAAATATATCATTAAGATTGTCACTAGTAGTCTTAATACAAATTTATTTAATTGAAAATTCTTGTTATTGCTTCTTATAAATAGAGGCCCACAAGCATAGCCTCTGTAAGTACAGGCATCATGGGATTTCCCTGATTAACTGTCCCTCTGTTGCATATGAGAAGAATTTGGCAATGATCTTTGCTAATATACAGTAGAGAAGGCAATGAGTCTAAGATTGAGCAAAATCATATGGATAACATAAGGAGTTTTCACTTAAATATTGAATACCAAGCTGGATTTAGCAGAAGAAATAACTGACATTTAATCAAGCCCTTCTGAAATGAAATAATGAGATAAATCTTTCCCAGCTTATATGTAAAGATAAACCATTTACTCAAGCATACCTACTTGAACTTTTGCAATCTGTACATATTTGGAGTGATTTTCTTTATTCTATTTTATACCATTCAGAAACAAGAAAAAAATGTCAAACATTCATGAAAAATTTGAATACCTTTAAACTGAGTGTTTTAATCACTTCATCTGTGCTATACTGCTCTACTAGATATTCTTGGATTTGTAAAAAATCTACTTGCAAAATTCAGGGTACTGTAAATAAAGTGTATTAGGCTTAAATCATCAGATTAGAAAGTGGAAAATTTGATAAAGGAAGGAATTTATTGTACTGTGAATATCCATCACTTGAACAGTTCTTTATTTCTTCTTTGCTTAGCTATGTTTTTGGAGTTAGAAAACATTCTAAACACAATTCAATTTTGTGTTATAAAATTATTTCAAGGAAAAATTTTTATCTGTAGAATTTTTAGTTTGTGACACTTCAATGTATAATATAATGTCCTAAAATTACTTAAATGAGATGTACAAAGAGTGGATTTTTGTGTTTGTGGTAATATATAATAGTATTGTGAATAAAAAGGGATTACAAGAAGTTTCAAAGAGATTGTCTTTCACACATCTTTCTGGACTTTTTCAAGTAAGTACTAATTAGATATTTCTAGGGTAAAATTTTAGCCCTGTTAAAATTTAAATTTTAAATCTGTTTAAATTTACCATCTCTAAGCTAAGAAAATAATGCTACCAGATATTATTTTGTATTTAAAAAATGCATGTATAATTTGATACCTTTCCACGTAGTCCAGCAGTCGAGAACAGTGATTAGAAGCAGGAGCATCATGACCTCCAACTGCATAAAGAAAGCCATCACAGGTAGCCACTCCTACACCTCCTCTTCTCTTACACATAGGAGCACACATATTCCATTTATTTGTGTGAGGGTCATAATATTCCATTGAACTCAAACATGAACTTCCATCCCGACCTCCAACTGAATATAACCTAAGAAAGTCCATGCAAATAAAAATGTTGACAAAACAGAGCTCAGAATTGCAGAAAAAATAAAAACAATGAGTAACTGTTTTTATATCTGGCATCAGAAAATAGAAAAAAAGAAAATACATAACATTTGAAATCATATGAATCTCATATAGTGAAGAAAACACAGATGTTTTCAATATTGTTACCAAACTCATGTGCTATTTAGTATTTTGTCCACTGAAGAGGAAGGAAGATATTTCTTTCTGCTAATGAATATTTTCATTCTTTCTTTACTGCATATTCAGTCAAGAGCACCACAAATGACATGCAGGTTTGTCTCTATATGTTTAAAAATCATGTAAGCAGTGTTGCTGTCTAAGCTCACCATCTATGAGATGGAAGTGGAAGTGCAAACTTATATCTGTTAAGCCAGACAAGGAAGAAATATGCAGCCCATTTATTATAGTTTCTCTGTGTTTTTGCTGTGCATCAAAGTATTAAGAAGCACAAAAAATATAGAAAACAAGATCTGATATTAAACAAATTCCACATAAAGATCTATAAATGGGAACACATTTTCAGCATGACTTTTACACTTAGAATATAGTAATCAAATATGAAATGTGTTGCAGATAGGACTATCACACTATGTTTTAAACATGGATTTAAAAAAATTACTACCTCAGTTTCAAGGCTCCTGCTTACGCAGAAGAAAATTCTTACCCACACTAACAGCAACAGGACTACTTTGCAAGACAATTATAACCCCCAACCACAGTGTCTTGCTTTTCTTCATCAGAATGTTTCATGAGGGTAGAGTTATGTTGGAAAGTCATGGACAACTTCTGAAGAGTATTTTAAACTTGAAATTATAAAAAATGTGGTTTAACAAAAATGATGTTGTGTTGGTAAGCATCTGCAGGCAAGAAACTTGTTTCGTTCCACTGTTTATAATGGGTCCCAGGAGGAAATAGTTCTGATTGTTCCTTCCCCCTAATACCATGCTCTGTTCATTCCACATGAACCTTTTTGCAGTCTGTTGCCTTTTATACAGTGCCTGGAGATTAACTAATAGAAACACAGGCTATTTTAAAGTCCAACTACTAAGCAATTTTGGATGTGAAAGCTGTCTCTGTAAAGCAATTACTCATTTGGAAGCTTTTACTGTCCTAAGCACTCCATGAATTCAGAGCCATTTAAATGTGCATTTACCATTACATTTCATTGGTATGGATGCTGGTGAATAAGGAAGTGCTCTACAACCACTAAATATGTCACTGAAGCCTGAGAACATTTTGGTAGTGCCTGACAGATATACCTGTGCTCTTAATAAAGCACCCAGGAGAATCTATACTCCGCTCTGAGAGATACTAAAGCAATTATACTTTTTTTCCTTTGGATTCAGACCTAACACATTTAACTTTATTTATGATTATCAGATATCTACAGATGAAATCAATATGAAAGCATCCAATTCTGTTAATCTGTGGATGTCTACAGTGTCCAGCTTGCTGTTACACTCAGAGTAGTCATCTGAGCCTAAAGAACAGCATGAAAAATATTTAAATGTATGACCAAAAACATTTACATTAATATAAATGTAAATATAAACATCTACACACAGGTGTCTTCAAGGATCTTATCTTTATTTTCAAAGATGTGACTTGGTTCAGCTACCCATAGACAGTGATAAAACATTTTTTGTGACATTTAAGTTATGTTGACATTCTGTCCAGGCTGAGAGATATGGAAAATAGTACAGTACAAAAAACCAGCAGAAAAAAGCATGACTACTGGCACCCTGGAGCCAGTAGACAACTAAATGTCAGTAAGTGAATTGATCCCCCAAAATATAAACCATGATCAAGATTTCTGAGATTGTCAAATGTATTTCCAAGCAGATATTTCGACAAATAAACACTGAACACCATTTAAAAAATGCAAAGAACCAACACTTCTGCAGACTTGACTGCAAATAATCTTGTGCACTCCTAGTCAAAATCCCCACCAATTTGATATTTCTTCTGGCATGAAAATTTCTTATTTATTCCACCATCTTTCAACTGAAATAAATCAATTACCTGATATTTGCACACTGAAAGTAAAATATACTCTCTCATTCCTCTATTCCAATTAAGACAGCTAATAAAATATAGCTGAAGGCATTCTTGAGTTTCTGGTAAAAAGACAGCAAACACTGTCAGCTATTCAGAAAAATGCTCTCAGCTATTCAGAACAAAATTCATTTTCAAAATCATATTTTGGAAATAACATTTTAGAGTTTGATTATGTTTATATATTTTTTTCCTCTAAGGAATGATTTTTTTTTTTTAAATTTCACAAGAGTAAAATAAAAATAGTTCAGACAAGAAAAAGTTGGAAATTAAGTAATTGTTTAAAGCTCTGTTTGTGGCTGAGCTTGAACAATTCAGTCAGAAATTGCTTCCAGTCTTCAGTCAAATTTCCAAATCTGTGTTCACAAAGGCCGAAAATTACTGGGGAACAGCTCTGCAACAAGCATTGAATATTCAGGATACTGAATCAGGAATCTGAAACTTTTGAAATACTTATAATTAAAGCTATTTAGTAGTCTTACTTCCCCTTTTAGAGTTTAGGATGTTATTTTATTAGATGACTTTAAATTAAATAATTTTTTCAGTTTTGACCAGCTTATCAAAAATTTGTAATAAAATTTCTATAGGGAAAAATATAATGTATTTCTCTGAATTAGCTGAATTACTCTTCATGGTATATCTCATCAAAGTGGAATTATTATAAAAATAATAATCATATATCCCTCCTTAGAGAGCAAGAAAAGATAGGAAAGGAAAGTATCCAGTACTGATCATTTTTATCTCCACAGTGAGAGTTCTGCCTGTGGAGATATTATAGATTTCTATTCCTAAATAGTCTACATTTCAGGTGATTCAGACACTGTGCATAGATATGAAATTAGGCCAAGCTCAGCCTCTTCTCTCTTTTCAGGGTTTTGTCACTTCTTTTACTAAGATGGAGAGAGATTCCTGAACATTTGTATATATATAACTATATGTATAATTGGCTAGAAAAATGAAGTAGAGGTTTCAAAGTAGGAAACATTAGGAGAAATCTTGACCAGCTGGATCAAAAGCATTTATCTCAGTTCTGTCACTACAAACCTTTGATAACTACTCAGAAAAGACAGTTTTAAATTCAGTTTGACAAGCCAACCTCAAAAGACCAGACTGCCTTTGATGTGAGGTGGGTATGGCTTGTGAAACCAGTTGAATCATGCCCTTTCTGCATTTCTTAATGAGGTTTTCCCTTTCAAAATTCTTTCACTATGAATATCAAAGACTTTATCCAGTCTTCTGCTTAGGCCCTTTTTTACCCTTTTCTGGCCTTTCAGTGTGTCTGAAAGAGCAGCAGAGAATTACTTTGGCACAAAAGATATCTGCTGGCTAGGACTAAGAGTCACTAATAATTTTCATCAGTGCTGGACTACTGTATTGCTGAATCAGTTCATACCTGGACAAGGAACCAGACTATAG
Source organism: Calcarius lapponicus (assembly GCA_039654755.1). NCBI lineage: Eukaryota > Metazoa > Chordata > Aves > Passeriformes > Fringillidae > Calcarius > Calcarius lapponicus. The sequence goes on along the minus strand of CM077462.1, from coordinate 26,809,633 downwards.
AGAGTGATATTTATCCATACTGCCTTGATTAAGCCAATGTAGTTCACTAGCAAAAGCTGAAAATACAATAATTTTGTGAATGGAAAGCATTAATGAAATTTTATTTCTCTGTGTAAATTTGGAAGACCATTTTATGCATTTGTAATGCAGTAGGGAAGTAAATTAAAAGTAGAATTTGACCCCCCAAAAATGGAAAAATATATAGTCATAGAGTAAGTTCCAGGAATTGAATTAGTAGTAACTACTAATAAGTTAGATGGAGGCCCTGAGAACTTGATCTAATGGCACATGTTTCTGCCCATGAAAGGGGAGTTGGAACTTGATGATCTTTGAGGTCCCTTCCAACCCAAGGCCTTCTATGATTTTGTGACATAAAATATTGAGAGAAAAACACCCTTTGCATGCATAATATTGGTATGAAAAAGTTTGACTTCCTACACTGGAAATTTTAGTTTCCTAATAGAAAGAACTTGTTTCAAGCAATTTTAACTGCAATCAGAACTATATGGGCTACATTCTTTATGCAAGACAATGGACTCAATGCAGATTCCACCAGTTAAAAAACATTCTTGGGTTTATCAGGCTATAAAGTAGGTACGGCAAAATAGTCTTCGTAAATTAACCATTTACTACAGCACGTGCATGAGGACCTTTATTTACTCTATTATTAAGACACACAGTGTCATTAAATAAGAATTTTTAGTGAATCCATAGAATTACTTTGTTCTAGACTGAGATAATGTTTATGATACTAATTTTCTTTGTGAATTAAATAATTTTAGACCATAGAGTTGTTCCATTTTTTTGTCTCAGTATCCACTTATTTAATGATTTTGACTAAAATATTTTAAAGTATTTACACTTTTTTGTAGTTTTCACAGTTGAGGAAGATAATTTCAATATGTGTCTCATTTTTCTATAGTGGGATACAGAATAAAAAGAAAAAGAGTTTGATTTAAGCCAGAAGTTAACAAACATCATATTTATAAAACAGCAGCAGCATAAAAACTGTCATAAATGAACATGAAATAACTTCTCAGGATTCAAATTAAATTATAAAACTATTTCTAGGTCAAAATACATTTAGAGTAAAACATAGTATGAGAAGAGACAAAATTTTCAACCAAAAAAATTCGAAGGCTGGTAACTGGTGAGCTAGTCTTTGAAGTATGTTTGTTATTCTTCCCATTGCAAAAGAGTTTCACAAAGTTCATCATAGTAGCTAATAATTTCCTAAGGCAAATTTGAGATACTGTCTGGTTAGGTAGATGATGTAGATGAAAGCAGACATGAGACATGAATTTTTTTGACAATAAAAAGTACTGCTGTAATTTAGCAGCATGCAAAATATCTACATCACACTTAATATACTGAGTTGCTTGGGGTTAGTGAGTATATTGTGGGCAGAAGGCATGCAGTTTAAAACTTTTTTTTTTCTCCTTACATGACAGTAACTATGTATGCCAATCAATGTATTTTTCTTCATTTGAATGGATTAGTAAAAGAATAAGTGAATCACCAATAAGGCATAAGAGCAAAGAAAAGTTCAAGCAACAAAATCTATGAGAAAGAAATGGCACTGATGGGAAATATAGTAGTTTTGGTCATACTTTCTTGTCTTGTTAGTTTGTCATGAAATTTTGAATTGTTACTTCAGCCTTAAAAAACACAATTAAAGCATATTAATACTTCCTTTATCTAATAATTTTGAGCAGTTCCCTAGTCTTTGCTGAAGTATGAAAATTATCCATGCATTGCAACTATATGGCTGACTTGCAAAAAAGTCATAGGTCATTTAGCTTGTGATCTTCACAATGAACAAACCCTTCTCTGTTCAACAAACTCAGCCAATAATGTAAGATTTATCTGAAGCTGGTCTGCTGAGTCAAAAGAAATTTCATCTTACCCAAATATTAGTGATTAAGAAGTTAATCAAGTTTCAAATTGGAAAAATAAGAACTAAAGAGTGGAGATGGCTTGGTATTCTATTCTGCTGAGTATAGATTTGTCAGCTGTTGTAATGGCCGTCGCCCATAAAGATATTTAGTTGAGCATTAAATTAATATTTAGCTTTCTTTAATTTCAGTCAGATGAGTATATTTAAATATCCTTCCAGATTACACATATGTGGAAGTAAGGAATTATGTGAATATACATGAGAACACACAGGAATGTACATGTGTACACATGTCTGTGTATGTAGTCTGTCGAAGCCCACATTTGCTGTGGGAGGATCTCTAGACTGCTCCAACTGCACCTTCCTTCCTGTCCCAGCACACAGGCACCAAGAACCATGTGAGACAGGTTTGGATTCTCATACTTCCTCTCCCACTACACATAATAATAAAAAGCCAAACATTAGTCATAATCAACAATATAGGATATTAACACCTTTTGCAGTCTTGACCACAAATGAGAAAACAGTTATTGCCCACTGTTATTTTTTAAAAAATCTGTGCTTAATTGTGGAAGCTGCGCATTTGAAAAGTAGACAGTAAATTTTCTTAGGCATTATCCTCACTGCTTCCTGCTGTCTAGACTGATGCATATGTTACATTTAAATCTTAAATTAGGTGGAGTGACACCGCTACCTTTTTCTGCCATGTATTAGAACTAAGTTAACTCACTATGTCTGCCTGGCCTGAAGTACCTACGTGTGTGGGGGGATAGAATGTAAGAAAATAAAGATAAGTGCAGAAGGTAATCTCACCCCTGAAGAGTTGCAGCTGCACTAATTATCAAAGATTAGGAACAAGCCTGCTCTTAACAGGCCACAGCTGCATCTAACAAGGATGAGTGATATAAAAGAGTGGGTTAGGTGAGCAAGGGGAGAGTTGGAGTTAGTTGGCTGTACTGTGAAGAAGAAGTTGGCAGTGCTGTGAGGAGCTGCCTATGAGAAATCACCAAGAAGTTATGGAACTTTGGCAATAACGTAAAGTGTGCATATCCAAATTAATTCATACCGTACTAGATCATATGCATGTTTATGTAGAATTTATAATTCATTACAAAATTTACAGAGAAAAAAAAAAAGGAATTATGTAGTAGAGACAAATGGTTCCTTCCTGCAAAACCTGCATGACAAACCTTATCACAAATTACAGTCATTCCAGCTGTACAACAGTCAACAGCCAGCTAGTTTGAAAATTTTGCTGTGCGGGTAATGGATGAAGAGAAGGACATAGTGGGGGCACACACACTAGAAGATGTACATGAGTAGTTAACATTCAAAATAGAAATGTGGTCCAAACATCTGGGACCCTGGCCACAGTATAGCTGGAGAAAATAGAACTCATCAAGTTCCCACTCTGCAAATAAGCAGCGTTTTTAGCATCTGTTGTGTCTCCTACCAATGACAGTTTCTGAAGAGGAAGGCATCCTAGCTGCATATGCATCTGCCTTGGACTGTAGAAAAAATAGTGGTTTTGCATTAAAGATTCATTATTTCAGTAAAGATTCATTATTTCACTTTTCTAAGAGTGACATGTATTTGTATCTTTTTAAGGCTAGCCTAGCCCCATGGAAAGGAAAGTAGACCTAATGTGGAGTATCTTTCTTTACAGGCTGGATGTAAAATAGCAAGTTAAATCTTGCTTGAGAAGGAGAGAATATGATGCACTTTGAATTAAATGATACATTCAGTGAGCTGCATGTGACCCCCATGTAGAAAATATGAATTTGTGTGCAAAAGCACAAAAGATCAGACCAGGGCACTGAATTAGTAATAAGCCTTAATGATTCTGCTAAGAGAAAATTCCACAGATAGTTTATTATATGATGCATGAAAGCCAAAGGAGCAGAACTCCTGGAGGAGGCTGTAATCAGCCATACAACCAAGTTTTGTAGGTGGTTATATGAATGTAATACATTCCTAATTTTCTCATGCCAAACACTGAACTACTATTAAGGAAAGGACTTTGTGGAATTATTAACCTTCATCTCCAAGGTCAGTTCAAAGCAATTATATTCCTGGTGATTGACTAACTATAAGATGATTTTGAGAACCTTTCTTGTGCTCACACTAATTTGGTTTGAATTTTGCTACTTTTCTTAAAAATTAAGGTTCATCAGGCTAAACTTTCTGATAGCTACTTTTTAATAGTGCACAATAATTTTAAGGGGCATATTAAATAAAAGTAACTGCTATTTACAGCAGGCATAATATTGAGCTAAATAACACAAGTTTCTTTCCAGTTTTTCTCATTAAATGGCCTGAAAAGAAAATATTTCACTGTGCATATGCCAACATCTCTATTGGGCAGCTTTCTGTGTTTCCCATTCAAAATTAAACAGACAATAGCTGGGAAAGCACTGCCAAAACAATAATCCAATTTATGAAAATCCATTACTAAATGAATCCAATTATTGCAAGAGTGGTGGAACTGTATGAATGTAACTGAATATAAATAGGTAAATAACTATTAAAAAAATCCCAAAGCTACATAGTTATTAAAGTCTCTCTACCCAACTAGTAAAATTGAAAATGTAACACATTAATTTGCATGAATGTAAAGGGAAAAATAATAATATGTATAAACAAATGCATTTTTAAAAAATAACAATTAGTATATTCTATCAGTACTTAAGCAGAATTAATAGGATATGGAATCTGATCTAAATTCTATCTGTTGCAGTTAAATAAGAGACAAAATTTGACATTACCAATTGATAATAAATAATTGCTTAAAGGACAAAACCAGAAAAGTGGGTTTTTATGTTGGACTGTCTTTCAACAATAATATGAAAAAAATGCCAGTGTCTCAGGCAAGCAGGAAAAAGGACTTTTTTTCAACATAATTGATGGAGAGAGATGAGGCTTGCCAAACAACAATTTTAAACCTGTTGGATTTGATTAAGAGGATCTATGCTTGGGGGTTTGTTCCTGTAAAGGAAAATATCTCTGGGTCAGCTTATGCATCTTGCCTGTAGTCTTGGCATTGCATTTTCCTGCTAAAGATAATCACCAGTCGCAGGCATAGTGGCCTGTGGAGGACACCACACTGGAGTAGGAGATTATCTCCCAAAGGACTGCAGCCCATGGAGAGCCCACGCTGGAGCAAGGGAAATGTGTGAGGAAGGGGGCAGAGAGAAGGGTCTGAGAAGTACGGTCTGACCACAAAACCCATTTCCCACTCCCTGCACCAGTCAGAGGTGGGGTTACAGTGTTACACAATCATAAACTGAGCCTGGGAAAGGGGGGAAGAAAGGCGGCATTTTAAAATTCGAGGTTGCTTCTCACTAGCCAGAATCTATTTTTATTACTAATGAATTGCATTAATTTTCCCCAAGTCAAGCTTATTTTGCCTGTGGCAGCAAATGGTAAGCGTTCAGATGGATATTGATGGGGAATAATATTTTCTTGCAGCAATTCTCCTTGCTCTCTTACTTTCCTTCAGAGACAACAAAAATTTACAAAACTTTTCCTTAAATAAAGTAAATATTATTTTCCTTAATAAAGTAAAATATTATTTAAAAGAATACTTGTACAGTTGTATTTCTAAAAGTTAAGATTAAGCAATTCCTTGCTTTTTGTCATCTATCATATACCAACAGCGTTCTGTGGTATTTAATAAGAACAACAGCAGCGGGGGAGATATCAAGTTCACTATAGAACATATTTGAGGATGTGGCAATCAATAAAGGGCAGGACTCCTTCTCCTTGGCTCCATGAGATGTTAGCATGAGATTGAACTGCTTGCCAGTGTGTGTCAAAGTCATGATTTTTGGCACTGCTGTGATGTCCTGCCATTCAAAGACAGCCTGTGGATCCTATCAACAGCTGAGCATTTTATGCTTTTGTAACACAGATTTACTGATATTTGCTAAAGGGATCAAGACTAAAGGGCCAGGCTTTCATGACAGAAAGCTACAGTTGCTTCAAAAAATATTAATGATTTTGAATATACCAGTAGAAACTAAGGAATATTTTTTGTAATGCAGTCTTTGTGGACATATAATAGACCAATATAGAAAAACTTCAGTTATGGTAGGGACACAAAAATGTTTAGACTAACATAAATCTGTATGACACAGAGAATGTCTTTGAGGAGTATGTATTCCTGATGAAAGTGTGTAAACTAAATTTCATTTTCACTTAGCACTACACCATTAGCATAAAATATGTTGTGAAATTAAATTAGTGGAAAGGTTTAGTGTTCTTAGGGAATGAATAGCTATGGTATTAGCTATAAATTTGGAAGCATTTACATTTCAAGTTAATGTGAAAGGATTCGAATTTATTGAATTGAAGGTTTTGACCAGATTTTTGCTCTTCTTGAGTTTAAAATCAAGAAATTAAGAAAAGCTTGAAAGAGTTAAGTGATAATTTCAAAAAGTTTCTGGCAAATATAGACCTTTTAACACTTTTTGTTCCTTGGCGCTTCTAACTCATACTGAAGAGAAGTTCTATTGCTTCAGCACTATCTGCTGACAACTGTAGAATGCTGTTCTTATATAGAATAACTTGCACATTAGTTACACACCACTTATGTGAGCCCCAAAGAAGATTCAAATAAGTCATCCTGACTTTTGACTCACTATCTGCATGTAAAAAGCACCATCCTCCACCAGTTGTTTTTTTTTTTCCCAAAGTGTAGATCTCCATCCCACATTTAGTATTTTAAGACCCATATCTATTGCTGATCTGAGGAAGTTCATGCACTCTTTCTCTTCCAATATCAGTAACAAGACAGAAAGGATGATGCTGTTTCCATATCAGAAGGAATTACTGACCATATTTCATCCCAGGAAATTCTGCAGTCATGGCAAGTCCTACAACACCTATATTTAACAAAATATGTTAAAAACTGATAAAGACATCAAGATAAAAATAAATAATTTTTATATATAGTAAGGATAACGCACTCCACTCTTGTGTTACTGTTTGACTATGAGAAACAAGTGAAGATGTAGGAGATGGAATCTCCAAGCCTCAGCATACATTGTTAGTGGCACCCAGGACCTATTGACAACTTGGGAAAACAAAAATATCACTGAAAAGGAAAATTCTCAGATTCCAATTTTTGGTGTTAGATAAAACCACATAACATTACCCTTTATGTGAACCAACAAACAGGCATTTAGAACCTGATGAGAGGTTTGTGGACATGATCTTATTGTCCCCATATTACTTTTATTTTGTCTCTATTTTCCCAGCTGAATTGTAGCTATTTTGTGCATGTGTTTCTTTGCCAGCTGTATCAGTTTTGCTGCTTTTCTTTGACATGACATGCCTTCTTGGTAGTCATTATATAGCCTTTGCAATTTTACTTTAACTGCCTTTGATATGGATGACCAGAATTCCACACAGTAACACAACATATATATTTCCAATATTAAGAAAACTTCATGTATTTTTCAGTAGCATTTCCTTTTATTTCCCCCAGATTTCTTTTTCTGTTGTTGCTCTGTCCTAACAACCTACAGAGCTTTTTTCACTTCTTCTTTTACTTCTTAACATTAATTTTCTTCAAACACAAGGCTTGTTAATTCACACATAAACTACCGAATATTCTATTTGTGTTGCTTCTTAAGGTCATTTGGCCATTTGAACCATATGATATTATTCCCTTTGGTGCCACTTTGAATGGTCTGGTAATTTAACCAGCTCGCTCTTGCTGTTACACTCTTTTAACCCAGGACAGATCTGTAAAGAATTCCAGGGGAAACTGTGACATCCTAGTTATTGCATGGAGTCCTTTTCTTCTTCAAATTCTTGTACTACTCACCTTTTTTGTCTTAAGTATTTATTTCCTATGTAGCACCAGATAAATTGTTCTGTTGAAATTCTGGTAAAATAAATTTGTCATGTGTCTGTTTTCTCTTGAAAAACACCTTTATCTTTTATTAGCTGGTCTAGCTCTCCTTACAACTAAGACATTTAAGAAAATGAATATTGCCTCTGTTCCTTATTGAAGGATAGTAACTATTGTGTCCTATTACTCTGGGAAATCTGGAGGGAACAACCGGGTGACCTTTGTGTGGGGAGGGGAAGATACTCCATTAAGCCCTCCTGGGTGAAATAGTACTGCAACTTCTAAATGTAATAAGGCAACATGAGTATAAAAAAGAACCCTGGCAAATAGATTAAGTCTAAAATTAAAAAAAAAATCCCAAATTTCAGATAGTTATTTTTCTAAATTTCTGAGAAATTCAGTAGGATTTTATTGCTTCAATAATTAAATATTTTTCAAATTAGTTTATGATGCACATGTTGACACAATTTTTTTAATGTTTTAGGAAAGATGTTGATTTAAGAATTTCAGTTTAAATTTAAAAATGTATTTCAGTGAAAAACATTCATTTCTGTGCACCCTGTTTTGCCAAATTTAGATAGTATTGCTTTCAATTTGTTTGAGCAGCAAAATAATTGATAATTTACTTGCATGGTCCACACAAGTGAGCTTCTGAAACACCTCAATACATCAGGAACAAATAAGAGGTTACTTACAAATCAATCTCCTCACTCAGAGCCTGATGAGATCAAAATATGAAAGCTTTAAGTTTTTTATTTATTTCCATCATACGCTGATAGAAAAATGCAAGTTTCATTTTTCTGCTTAAAATTAATTTAAATGGAAAACAAATTCAGCCAACTACAGGGTGATGGAAGATCACAAATAGAATAGCTTCTCACATTAAAACCCAAAAGAAGGGGCTATACTTGTTCAAGTCTTTTGAGAAACTCACATGTGAAATATTTAGCATCCAGTATCCATTTCATGTAAAGTGCCCAAAGCAGCGTGAGAGATAGACACGGAGAATAGTTTGTAGCACTCTCACTTCAACAAGCATCTAATGCATTTCATTTATTTCCTATTTAATTCACTGCCGAAGAAAGAAATCATAATGAATAACCAAGAAAATCCCCTCAGAATTTCCATACTAAAATGGAAAAACTTTTTCCTTTGCTGAATGTTAAACCCAACATTGTGTTTCTCAATGAGATATCCATTTCCAATACCCCAAGGAATGCAGCACATGTCAATTGTGTGGAATAACAATGTAGCAAGAATAGCACTGAGAATTTGAAAGGTTCTTAAATAGGTTTTCAAGTTGGTGTTCTTGGCATATTGGATATTTTTTAAAGATGGGTACTCAGATAAAAATCAATGGCATATTTCTACTTGCTGCAGTGAGACCACTGCTTTTCAGTTTTCAGTGGTGTCCATTCTACCTTTCTTGGACACAGATAACATCTTTTTTAATTTAAAAGAAATTTGATGTAAGTCATGATAAATTCAACTGAGTATCTGTTAACTGGGAAGCATTAAATATATGGTTGGCTGTGCAAGAGAAACAAAGCTGGAATATATATGCATAATCATACTTTGCTCTTCATGACTTTAGATCAAGTTTTCCAGGGTTTTTGTACAGATGTTGCTTCTGCTCGTCTCCTGCATGGCTTGTGCACCACTGAAACCAGTTTCTTGCAGAGCAACAGGGCTATTAAAGCAGCTTTGACCATTTAATCTTCTCCAGAACAATTCAATGCCACTGCAACTTAATAAGGGAAAGCAATGACAATTAAGCTTCATTGGTTTGCAAAATAAGTGTTTAAATTGTGTAAGCACACCCTACTCACTTGCCATTTAATGCTGCTACTCCAACAGTGCTTCTGGCAATTGACATACTTGCCACAAATGTCCACTGCTGACTTTGAGGGTCCCACCTCTCAACTGTGTTCAAATAACTCCAACCATCATGTCCTCCCACTGCATAAATAGGCCCTTCAAGCACTGTAACTCCTAAAATGAAGGAGAAAGTGAGAGAAAAATGTGTTTCCTCTATCAGTAGTAAAAAATAAAAAAGTTTTCCAAAACACAACCAACAAATGAACTTTTATATTCAAAATGAAAATGGAAATACCAAGTTGAGATTTGATTAATTAAGAATCAACAAACAGGAATAAAATTAATGCCACTCCACATGGCTCTGTGAAAAACAGGTCTTGTCAAACAAACTTAATTTCATTTCTTGAGAAGAGTGTTTGCTTCAGAGAATAACCTGTCAATTATGTGATCCTCTTAGATTTCTCTATTCCCTTTGGTTTCTCATAACATTCTGATCATGAATTAGCTCTTTAGAATACCAGTAAAGCAAACAATAAAGTAAGGACTGGATACCTGGTAGATCTCTGATTTTTGTCAACCTAAGGGGGATTTCACTGAATGGAATTGGTTCTAGGGGGGTAGACGTCTGTTTTTGCACCATTTTTGTCAATCACATAGAAGAAAATGAACAATTCTTCAGTAGCAGGAAGGTTGATAGACTGGTACAGAGTCAAAAAAGACATTTGAAGGCTTGAGCAAGTAATTGGACTGAGAAATTTAAGCTGCTTCCTCAGTTTCATTCTATCAAAAAAGAAAAAGAAATAGCCACACACCTTCACAGAAAAATAATGTTAGAAATATGAGTATTCTTTTATCTACTGAAAAAAAAATAAAATGTAATGTGTGAAAACTGAAGTTGAACATATTTCAATAAGAAATAATTTTTTAACTGAGAACAGTTTGGATCACCCAGTCAAAGGAATTGATGAATTCTCTATCTCAGTCTCTTCAGCTAAGCTTAGAAGGCTCTGGAAGATAAGTTATAGCTAAGCACTATTTGTTACAAGACAGTGAACTCAGTAATTCCATTCTATGAATCCATGATCCCAAATGAACATTGCTCTGAAAAATCTCGGGCTAAATCCAGTCCTGCTTCTAAGTCAATGTCTTTTTTAATCCTCACTCCATTTCACACTATTTGAACTCATCAAAAAGTCAGAAAACAATAGATCATTAAAGTTGCAGAGAATGGCTTTGTTTTTTTCTTGCAGGAAAGTCTATCTTTAATTTTCAACCATGTGAAGTCTCCACTTTCTGTGAGGAATGTTTTGTCCTATTTCAGAAAACTAATTCATTAGAAGCTTATTTTACTTTAAAGCTATATTTATCAATGAGTTTGAATGTTTCATGTCAGTGTTCACAGAAAATGTTCCTGCACTTTGAATGTTGATTTTTGTTTGTCAATATTTTTTAACTTAAAAAAGAAAATAATTTAAAAAAGCCTACTAACCCTTAGAAAAATGTTCCTCCAAATGAAGGTTGAATCTTTTCTTTTTCTATAGAACTCATTCTCCAATTGTTTTCATTGCCTTGCCTAGAAATTCTTTCCTTTCAATCACATGTTCCAGTTATAATTTTTCCAGAATATTAAAGTGGGCATTAATCTGAAGTAATGATCCATATAACTCACTATTTAATCTCAGAACATGACCAGTATGGGGGAAGATATGTCAGTGGTCACATAAAAATTATGGAATTATATGCTAAAATATGTAGTTTGGGCGTGGTTTTTTGTTTAGTATTTAATATTTTAAATATTCTTAAATCCTGAACAAAGAGGTTTATATTGTAAAAAAAGTATTTACTGTGACTTGCTATAAAAAAACATGGTTCCCCTTAGCTTTTCCATCCATATACTCTTCATTAAATGCAAAGTTCAATAGAAAATCAAGTTCTTTTTGGGATAAAAAAATGAATCATATTCAAAGGGAGTTCAGAGGGGTAAATGTTTTTAAACACAGACATGTACACATAATTGATGTCTAGACAAAAACACAAACCCTCTCTCACCTTCACACATAAACGGTGTTATATTATTATCAGTAAATTTCACAAGGAATCTATGATGCACATAAAAATCACATCTGCTCAGTTTTGAAATTTCCAGCTTTTATTTTCTGAGATAACTTAGTTGCACTTTCACTAGGATAGAAAGTGTTTTCCTCAATTACTCTTTTTATCTCATTCATTATTTAAATTTTTTTTATTTCAAGTCCTTCATATTTGAGCTTTATTCTCATCTATTTCCTGCTGGAAATTAAGCCATTACAATTATTTAATTCACTTTTTGTAGGAAATTTGATTTCCCCTTAATCAAAATACCATTCTTCCTGCATTTTCATGGAGTTTTTTTTTTTTAATGACAATGAAAAAGCTAAGCTAAAAAAGATAAGCTCATTGTTTTCATATAATGTTACTTTCTCTCTGCATTTCTTGTTACAAAGAGAGAAAAGTAACATTTAGTAACTGCACTTTATACAGAAAATAGTCTTCAACGGCTTCTCTGTTCTTCTCAACTTTTGAGTTTATACAATGCAGATAAAACCCTGTGAGATGCGCGGCTCCTACTGATTTTTTACCCATTGCAGAAACCAATATACTGCCCTCAGTGTGGCCAGGGCCCACAGCCCTTTTGTGTAAGCTGCTGCACAAACTGTTGCATCTGCTGGGTTGCATCTCTATTACCTGTGTTTAGACCCACCTATCTATGAAGACCTATATTTGATTGTTATGTTCTCTAAGAGGCCAGGTTGGCAATGTTCTAAGCTACACAGAAGTATTTTCTTTCCCCATTAGGCAGTGCTTGAATCATATATTTCAAAATATTCTAATGAGTAGTAATGATAATGTAATCATCTTATATACTCACCTATATAAGTATATAAATACACATTTCTTATTACAGAGACTGTGTCTTATATGAAAAATTCAATATGCAAACATTGAATTCAAGCATTTGAATGCATTCTAACCTCAGATGCCAAAATGTCTATGTGATTTTTATATCACACATATGGACTAAAAGGTATTCCCAAAGGTATTGCTTGTAGCCTCCTTATCATGCAGGATGGATTGCAGTGCACCTCTTCTCTGACTGAAATTACTGAACACTCCATGATAACAGCTAATGGCAACACCACAATCAAAATCTTAAGGGACATATTCCCCAAGATCACAAAGCAAAATATTTTCCAGTAAAACTGATGATGCAAGACTATTCTCTTTCCTGAATGTTCCAGGTCATTTGTTTTAATAGAAGAAAAAAATTAAATTCATTGTAAGTAGTCTGTGCTGAAATGTCAGAGTTCCAATACTATTAGCACACTGTAGAATTCCTCCTCCTTAAAGAGCAAAGGTACTGAACTCTATATACCTTTTATTTTTTTTAAATGGTGCAGCCAATTTCTGCTTGGTCTCTTGAGATAAGGTTTTACATCTTTTTGTAGTCAAGATACTGAACAGTGTGTTAGAGGATCAGAGTTCATTTCAACTTCATGAGACAGGTTTTCATGTTCACTTTATATCCTCGTATGCTGATGTCAGAGTACATAATTGGGTTTTCTGTCATCTCTGCCCACAAAATAATATACATCTACCTATATTTACACTCAGAATGTAGATATTGAAAAATTGGATTTAATTTTTCACATGATACTAGTGCTTTGTTGTTTTCTGACAAAAGTAATAAAACATTCAGAAAGGGAGTATTTTACTGTAAGGGAATTACTTTAAATAAAAAAGTTATTATTTATCTGAACAAAGAAACTGAAAATTGGAGGAATCAGATCTTACTGTTTTAATTTGTAGAAAATAATAATTCTGGCACTGAGGGAGTAATTTGTTTTACCCACCTTTTGATGGATTACTTTCATTTAACTGATACTGAATAGTTTGGCTTTCCTAGTTCTCATACAGTTGTAAAGCTGAACCATCTACAAACATCCCTTTTAAGAAAGGAAACAACTTATTTTCTTAAGAGGAGATATGTTTTCAGCCATATCTTGAGTAGTTAAGTGCTGTAAGTACAGTGCAGAGAAACCTTAATGTTTTCCTGAACAAAAAAGTACCTGGAAAATAATTCTTCTAAGCATTTTGACCTAGGAATTTATAAAAGCAAACAGTATTCTTTCTAAACTAAATGAGATCTAAAAATTAATAGTCTAGTTTGCAATGGCAGGCATTTTCCTTTTGATTGCCTTCACAAAGCTATGCAGCAAAAAACCCTATTATGCCTAATTAAGTGCTCAATCTGTACAATTCCAATTATTTATACTTGAAGACTGGAATGGGATTTTAAATTGCTTTTCTGTAATGTTACAAAATAAAGGAGCACTGCCTATGATATTTTTAATTCTGCAGTTCCTTATCTGCCTGATGGACCTAATTTTACAGAGTAAAATTTTTAAAATTATATTTTTTAAAATAAAATAATTTTAAATGTACTTTCATACTGTCATTTAGATACAAAAAGTCAAAGAAAAATTATCTGTGGTCCTAGCTTTACTGTAGTCTCTGCATTTTGATATTTGCAGAGACGTGAAATTTTAACTGGCAAGGACATACTTGTATCCAAAAACTTTAAATAAGGACATTACCTTTCAAGAAGATAACAGACATATAGTATATCATGACATTGAAGGTGAGAAGACAAATCAGTAGTTTGCTATCCAAGTATGAAACTTGATCAAATAACATCCAGACTTTATTCTACCCTTTTTAGGCTCCGCATTTATTTTATGTCCAGGTAGGACCACATTTTTTAACAAACTCCTTTCTCACCCATACCCACAGAAGCATATTTATATAATTGTGCATTAATTGTAATTAATATTGCTGCTTTTTCTTACTCTATTTTTCCTCTCTTTAAGTCTTAAACCACTTTTCTTCCATAGTAATGGTATCAAAGAAAGTAAAGTTCAATTTTATTTAAATTATATATAATGAATTAAATGACGAATTAATTCTTGTATTTTGTTCTCATAGCCATAATATAACTGAGTGGGAAATACAAATACTGTTCTTTGGATGCTGTATATAGGACAGCCATAGGCCAATCTTGGAATTTATTGGAGAATTGGACTTGACCTACCTTCCTTAGAGAATATTCAGTGACTCAACGTTGAAAATACCTATTCCTATGTAAATTCACAAGTATCAAGGATGGTTTAAAGAATTATAGCAATATCACTGCTCTCTTGGGCCAGATGATATTACATTAACTTGCCAATATAATGCAAATTTATAGAAGCAAAGATCTGCCTGTCAACCCTCTGTTTACATTCAGTTTTGTAGATAAGACACTAGGTTCTCAATTCTGCCACACTATTATCCTGAGAACATGACTCAGAAATTATTATAAGTGTTGCTGTTATGATTTGTAACTCTTTAGTGAATTGGGTCACAATCTACTACTTAGTAAAGGTGCAAAGTACAAAGAAGAGGTACTTAATAACTCAGGGAAAAAATCCCTCTGATGTTCCCCGTGATTAGGAGAAAAATCCAAAGCAGAAATCTAATATACATGCAAATCAATATTCCAGAGAAAATACTTTAAAATGTTCAGCCCTTATTGCTGAGCATTTTAAGTGAAAACAGTAATTCTTCCTGAGATTTCACATGGAAAAAATAATAAGCATTTAACTACATGGGGGCATGTAGTACTGGTCAATGTTGCCTAAAAGAAAGATTCTCAAACTAATCTTCTAACAGCTGCTTCTGGGGTAAAAAATACATCTATATCAGAAGATTGCTGTGCTCTGGTAAGCCAGTCTGTTGTGGAACTCTTTCACTTGATCCTTAGGTGGCGATACGTTTTGGCATTTTTGTTTGTTGTGTTTTTTGGGTTGTGGGGTTTTCTGTGCATAGAAATCACCACATAAAGATGGAGAACACACATCTTAACTATAGCAGTGCTTTTATGAGGTGCTGATGTACCTAGAAAGATTTACCATTGAAGACAAATAAGACATTTACAATGGGATCTCAAATTGAACTTTTATGGGACGTGAATCTTTCTCAGCGCACCACAGCTGATCAAAATGATATGATATGATATGATATGATATGATATGATATGATATGATATGGCATCAAAATGATACTCTATGGCATCATGCTCTGGAAATCTGGACTATCACTGCCCAGCTCAGTAGAATTTGATCAGTATGATTTATATGATAGCATGAAGTGCTGTAATATTTTCAGTTGTCTGCATGCTCTAAGAAACTACTATCTGGAAAAGTTTCCTTTATTCAGCTGTTTGGCACTGTAACAAACATTATGCAAAAAAATTATTATATAATTCAATAATTCTTTGATTTATAAATAGTTGCTCCACAATATTGGGAAATTAATTAGTCATAAGTAATTACAGTTTTACCATATTAATAGGGTATGACCTAAACTGTTGGTTTCAATGCTAATTCAATTCTCTTCATTTTACTGATATTTCTTTCTTCCTGCCTTTTGTCTCCGGCCTCCAGGTTCACATATGCCCTGACATCCAGAATGGAATCTCAGATTCTCATGCATCTGTCTCTGCACCTCTGCACTTTTTAATCACCACAGAGTGGTTTTCTTACATACAGAAAAAATACAAAAAAAATCTGTATTCATAGTATTGTAACATAAAAAAAAATCCAAACCTAGAAAAAATAACTACTTTTTTTTTGTTGTATGTTAATGGAAGATGTAAATTTGCCATTTTTGGCTCTTTAATAGTCTAGGAATGGTGATACATAAAAAGAAGAAGCTATCATGCAAGATAGGAGAGAAAGAAGAACAAAGATCCCTTTCATCTTCAACGTTTTTATAGTTCATTTTACAGCTACCATGAATGGGTGTGTTAAGGCTTTTATTTATATTCCTAGTCTATTTTAATGGTTTCTACTCTTCAAGAATGCTTTTTGACAGGCTGTAACTCCATAGACAAACATGTTTTTATTGGGGATTAAGCACTTTCTAAAATAACAGCATTACTTAACTGCCATAGCAAAAGTTTTTAAAATAGTAGATGAAAGTTCAGCTCTCACAGAGTTCAAAATTATCTTTCAAACTAGGTCTAAAAGAGGTATCATTCATCATTAGATTTTTGGTGTTGAGTAATCAATAATCTATCTTATATTATGGTTCATGAAAGAGGTAAAACTCAGACAGTCTGTACTGTTAATAGTTTTGGTACTTTGCTGTGTATCTGATCTACTCCGCTCATGAATCCTACAGCCCACATTTTCCTGATGGAACTGTTTTAAAATATCTGTTAGTAGCACTCATTCTTCAAAGGCTTTGTTTCCTAATAAAATATTTGGCATAAAATAAATTAGAGGGGATTATTTTCCATATTAATGTCATAAAATGCATCTTTAATATATATAATTTTATTGCAATGACCTGTTCATTATAAATTTATATCAAAATTTGTATCAAATATGTGTTACTTATGTGTTTCTCCTTCACCTGTTTCAGTGCAATCCAATACTCATTTTGCTATTATAGATCTATTAAGGTTTCTAGTATCTGATATTTTTTCTCATATTGCACTGCAGGCTTATTTTAAAAAATTATCGAAATTTTACAAATTAATTGTCAGAATTTATTTACTTCACCAAGGGAGACCAATGGGATTAAAAATATCTGCTTCATGTCAAAATTTATATAAAGAAATGTTATACAGAATATTTTTTTTCAACTAATTGTTTTATGAAGGAATAATTCCACCAGAAATTGCTAAACTGGTAAGCAGTTCCATTGATGCTACATTGTTACTGCTAGCCCTTTAAGACATTATGTACTTCATTACTATTCTAGCTTTATTAAAATAGAAGTGTTCATAAAAATTTACTGTATTTTTTTGTTTAGTTTTGTACCTTCAATAGTTTCTCAAGAATCAATATTTTTGACATCTCTCAAATCATGCACACATACAGGTATAAATACCCAATAAAACACTGTTGGCTTTCTTTTTAAAAGTGCCAGTGCAGCTGGAATCCAAGTTATTTTTGCATTATCAGATTCTCAGTTTCCAGTCTACTCAATAGTATTTGTTGTAACTTGAAAAGCCGGAACTGTTCCCAAGCCACAAATAATTTAATTCTAAACATGCTACATTTCTTATTCCCATGGAAATCAGATTATGCCAGCACAGTTGCTCTACTCCATTGTACAATATACCTACTCAGGCTGCTGAACCCTACACAAATTCTTAGACCTCTAAAACTGCAGTTGTATTTATGCTCTAAGCTTTCACACAATGCAAAATTATTTCATAAATAATAATTCCTTTTGAAAATAAAAGCATTACTTCTAAAGAATTTCACTAATTTTGAATCAATGAAATAGTCAACACTAGAACACTTTTAAAAGTAGACAAAATATTTTCTTAATTATCATTTAGTGATTAAAAAATATACAGGCTGATAATAAGTAGTTTATATATCTAGATTTTTATATTTTTATATTATTTTTCTTACTTATATTTACACATGTATTTTACTTCTGAGATTTACTATGTAGTAAGAATACTGATAATTCAGTTTCTCCACAGTCTTTCCCTCTGTAAGTATTTCTCATTACTACTTGAAAGGTTCAGAGGTATCCCTGTATTTTTTCCCAAGTAAATTTTTTTCTCTTCCCTCTGACTCATGAGTTGGACTCTAGAGCAGAAAGCATGAAAGTTGAGAATCAGACTGGGTCTAAGAAATACAGTGGGTGCTCCCTCTCGGTGAAATATAAAAATTGGCCTTCATGCAAACCCATAGTGCAATTTGATATTTTGTCAGGAATATCTGAGATATTCAGAGATATTTTATCTCGTTACTCCCTAGCTACATGCATTCTCTTTCCACTTCTGAATTTTGAACTTAGTCTTTTAGATATTCACTCTTGCACATACCAGTTTCATGACAACTGCATTATAAGCAAGTATTCACTCTAATTCAGGCATAAACCTCAGGTCCTTTAAAATACATTTACATTACATATTTAGTTTTTTCAGAACAATAGGTTAAAGCCTAACCCACTATAATAACTGAGAATTGGAAATTCTTTAGCTCTTCTGTGACCATTCACTCTGGGTAGAGTGAATTCTGTCCACCCTAGGCCTATATCCTATGTCAATAAATCTAAGGCCTTCTCATCAGCTATTAATATTTTTATAGCATTTTCACTCAGAAAATGCAACTGGAAAGATCCTCTCTTCCAAGAGGGGAGGAGCAAAAATATGTAACTTGCCTCCACTCTAAGCTGCACGGGATTTTGCAAGGCAATACCATGTCCTGTCAGCCTCCTTCCATGCTGATCGTCTTGCAAATAGATGTTTGACTATGGATACTGAGATCAGTGTATTTTCAAAGCCAAAACCTAAAATAGAAGCTTAGACACACTTTATATAGTTCATCAAAAGGACAATTTAAAACACTTACCCGAAAAGACTGCTGATCTCCCCTAACTATATTGGAAGGCTAATTTTCTCACTGTGTCACTTAAATTGTTTCTTTTGTAAAGACAAGCCAAATGCCTTTTTTTCCTAGCTTTTTGGTTTTTGTTTTTGGGGTTTTTTTTGTTGTTGTTTTTGTTTTTTGATTTTTTTTTTAATCACACCTTCACTAGATTTGATATCTAAAATTCTAATTAATCTATTATTGGTTCCATATTTCCCTTCTCTCTCCTCTTCTATGTAGACCATTAAGTTCAGCACAGAAATTGAAAAAGTGGATTCAGTGTTTCTTCATAAAACTGCTGAATTAATAAACCAGAATCTGTTTTATATTTTTCACATCTTTGTCCTTTCAGTCTCTTTCTTCCTTTCCTATACAGATTTTGATTTGGTCTTCCTGTTTGTCAGGTTTCACCTTTCCCATATTTCATTTTTGCCTTTCACCACCTTTCTGGTGCCTTATTGCTCTTTCATACTCCATTCTGTTTTATGGACCACTCAACAGGGATATTAGAATCACTATTACTTTAAATAATAGTTTTGGATCCCACAGTCTGCCCTTTCTTTTTTGTACTTTAGCACCACTTATTTCAAACACTGCCATTAAATGAGCTTTCACTCATCTTCAATTGGCAGCTTTAAAACTGCCTAACATATGACTGACTTCCTACACTATGGACTTGTACTACAAGGCCTGTCAACTTTTATTTCCTCATTTCTACATGTATCAACTTCTATACATATGCTTATTTTGAAGATCATATGAATGCAGGATAAAGTGAATTGTATTACCTGGTTGTGGCCTTAGCTACAATGGGGTACATCGGACAATTTTTTTGCTGTATCAACAAAAATACATCCATGTAAAGGATGGGTGCTTATTTCTGTCCTGTATACAAATCCCAGTTCAAATTGCTCTAGCATTTATATATAATTATTACTACATGGATATAACATAACATAGTTTAGAAAAAAATAATAAAAAAATTATTACTTCAGATTGGCTTTCATTACAAAAGGCATTTGCTAAAATAACTTTATAGGTTATTAGAAAAATTTAAAATAAAAAAGCAATTAAATTCTATTAACTAAGGTTCTCATGTAATGTGATTAATACATAATTCCAGATAAAGAACACCTTTCTAATGCCTCAGAAACAACTGCATTTAATCATCCCAATTTAGACTTCTTTTCTCATTTTACATGTTGTTTGCAAAAAGCCTGAATTACTTCAATATAAAAATTCAAAAATTATTTTATAGTAAGGGAGAAAAACCCTCAAATGGTCAAATGCCTAGTTTGTTTCTTTTTTCCTAGTATAGAAAGCATGCCAGTTTTTTTCCAGTCATGATCTCAACATTCCTCAACTTAAACTACAATGGTATTTTAAATCTGTTGATCAAAATCATCTGTAAAATTATGGTCCAGAATTACTTTTTTTAACTGATCACCAAGGTTTTTCAATCATAGATTCACATATTTCGTCACCGAGACAAATATTTTCTCTGTTTAGGATACCCTAATGTTGTATTATTACTTTCCTGTAGTTACAGCTGAAGTCATTGCATTTTTACCACCCTGGGGAATAGCACTGATTCTGTGAAATTGTCAAACACTGGCAGAAAAGTCGTGATCTATTTTTGCATGTAATTCATGCATTTTTTCATGTATTTTCTAATTTACAATTAAATTTAAACTTTGGAAACATTTTAAATCAGTGAGATATTCAGTGCCATGATGCCATCTGATATAGATTCCCATCGTTATTTTCTATTGTAATACTTGTTTAACAGCAACAGTGCATATGCATATTGAAAGTGTCCAATGACACGAGTGAAGGGCAGGAAAGCATGGTCATTTTGTGAGGTATTGATGCAATATTACAACAAAGGACTTGCTGATTGCAATTGAGAGGAATGGACAGAATAACATCGTGTGTTGCATGAGTCAACACAGGCAGGCAGGTGGAATAACCACAAAACCACTGCTGAAATGCAAAGAGTAAATTTGTTTCCTATTTATTACCTTCCTAACCAGAGGATGCCAAAGCAATACCCAGGCAGAGACACAGAGCTTAAAAGTACTGAGTTTTCCATTAAAAGTTACATAACCAATAAAAATGTGACATGTTTAAAAAAATATTTTTTCTTACCTAAGCCATGTCTGTGTGTTGACATAGGTGGTAATACAGTCCAAGCCTTGGTCTTTGGATTGTAACATTCAACAGTGTTTAACGTCTTTAAACCATCCCGGCCTCCAATGACAAACAGCTTGTCATCGATGACAGCAACACCAAACTGAAGCCTCCTGCCATTCATTACTCCAGCCTGAATCCATATATTTGTTCTGAGATCATACTTTTCAATAGTTGTAGCTCCTGATGAGACATAGAAGCAGAACTACAAATAACAAAATTATAGATGCATTTAAAAGCGGAACTACAAATATCAAAATTAGAGATGCATTTAAATTAATGCTCAAGAGAATAGCCTAATGATTAATCTGAAATGTAAGCAGTGCTTTATTTTAACATACACTTAACAGTGCTTCACTTTCAAAATTTAAATATCCTACAGAAAAAAAAATCAACATAATTATGAAGCGTTACTCTTTGGAACTAACCCTTTGAATTATAATAAAATGTTATAATTCCATGGAAAAAAATTCTGTCAGGATTCATTCATTATGTGGAATGAACAAGCAATGAACCAAGTTCAAAACCATCTTGAAAGCAATAGTTTTGTTAACTGGACTAAAAAAGACATAAGTTAAATTCAATTTTATATAAGTGTAGCAGAGGAACAATAATGTAGGATAAAACTGTATGTATTAAATTCCCTTCCAGTTTATATAAGCCAGAAGATATATGAATCAAATTTTGCATTCAATTTAGAGAGAGATCTTTTCGATCCTAGTTTAAAATAAACATCTGTAAATTCATTAATACTTAGGTTTGAAAGAACAGAATATACAGTTTATTTAATCCAGTTTCTTGGAGGTGGTGCAGGGCATATTGTAATGATGCATATTCATGAAGTTGTAATGTTTTATATGTTGAATCTATTTGTGTTAAAAGATAGACCTGTAGCACATGAATTCTGTAAAGCTGTTTACTTCAATGGAAAAAAGTGCAGTTTAAAAGTTTTCTCATTTTGATTTCAGAAAATTGTACTTGTATAGCAGTCTGAATTATGCTCACCTACATAATTTCTAATATTGACTAAGTCTGGGTTGCCACAATATTTTATTATGTTACATACTGAGAACCTAACCCAGGAGTTCCTGGACTGCTTAAATTCTGTTTATCCACTAAGGTGCCTTGCTAATTTCTAATGATGATTAGAATGAGGATGATAGAATAATATAATACTAAAAATAGAAATGGGAATGAGAATAATGACCAATGAATAAAGAAAAATCACCCACACAAAGTGAAATAGGTATCATTCCTATAAAATCATTATTCTCAGGAACATGAATATAATATATTCTAGACTGCAATTCAGACAAGACCTCTTAAATAAAAGTAATTATTTTAATGGCAATGACTCTGCAATAGTAACACTCAAAATAGAAAAATCTTTAAACAGAAAGATGGTGGAACAACTGAAAGGTATCATCAGGATAGATTTTAGGATATCTTTAATTGCAGATTTTTGAGAATTTCTTTTTTATAATATTTAGACTCTGCTTCATTCCCATATGTATGGTCAAATATTCACACAAATTAGACACTAAAAGTGAATAAACTTCAACTTTTCCTAGGAAGAAAACTGGGTATTGAAAGTAAAAAGATTTTCTGTAGCTAGGAGAGGAGGCCAAGTCTTGATACCAATATGATTTTACTAGACAAATTAGCTTAGCTATTTAAGAGTCAAGTCCTCTGGTTTATATAAAACCAATACCATATTAAAATATTGGCTTTTCATCTATCATATATTTTATGGCTTGAATATATTTGCATATAATACTCTAGAATGAAAGTATTTTTACAATGCCAAATGTTGACATCACAAATTTGCTCTGCAACAGAATAAAAGCAGAAGCTCTAAAGTATCCAGGGGTGCATCAAACACAGCACAAACAAGGTCATTGCTTTACCTTGACAATACCTTTGAGCTACTTTTGCTAAAATCTCCTCTCACTAAGTGGACTACAAAGCATTTATTTTCCCATTTTTAGGAATCTTAATTCAAAAGGACAGCAATGTCATTCTTAGATTCTCTCACAGCCTTTTCTGCTAATTCTATATTGACAAAAATTTTACTTATGATAAGGCTACTGGAGCTAAGAAATTCATAAACATTAAGGTTTTGGGGAAATTTCTTGGAAATCTGTTTTAGCATTTAAGTAACTGATTATATTTTATGACTTTGCATTGTAGTTCTGTCTTTGCCAGAAGTCTAAGTGGATCATAGAATTGTCAAATTGCAGAATCATCTAGATTGGAAAAGACCTTTAAAATAATTCACCCCTTAACCCAGCACTGTAAAATCCTCTACTAAACCCCAAGCACCACATCTACATTTCTTTTAAATACCTCCAGGAATGGGGAATACATCACTTCCCTGGGCAATTCCAATAACACTTGATAACACTTTCAGTGAAGCAATTTTTCCTCATATCCAATTCTCTGGTGCAATTTGAGGCCATTTCCTGTTGTCCTATCACTTGTTACTTGGGATAAGAGACTGAGACCCACCTTGCTACAGCCTCCTTTCAGGATGTTGTAGAGAGTGATAAGCCTTCTTTTTTTTTTCCAGGCTAAAGCACCTCAGCTCCCTCAACCAATCCTCACAAGACTTATACCCATACCCTTCACCAGTTCCACTGCCCTTCTCTGGGCGCACTCTGGGAGCTCAATGTCCTTATTGCAGTGAGGCGCCCAGACCTGGACGCAGGATTTGAGGTGAGGCCTCACCAGTGCTGAGCACAGTGAATTTATAATCAATAGTTTCATTGCAGGATGAGTCACTCTTTGCTGCCAGATCTGGAAGGAATACAGAGTACCCCGCATGGAACTACCGGAGAGAGGGACAGAACTCTATCTCCACTCACTTTCATCACTTTTAAGGTGAGATCATTATCTAGGTTGTTAAACCATCATGCTGTGGTGCAGCGGAGGAACAGGCACTCACTCAGATTCTGGCTCCAGTGACTTACAAAAATTGGTAGCATCACATGACAGCTGAGATAAGAAAGTCCTCCCCTCTCTACCATAACTAGTGGATGGCAGTCAGCAGAGCCAGCTCCTAACAGAAGCAACCTCAAAACAGTGCAAACTCAAAGAAATGAGCTGTGTTGGTTAATACTGCCAGCCTCGGTCTGTACAGTCTGGGAAAGGATGTCAGAAATCTGTAGACAAGGATTTTTGTCTAATCCCCATGAACAAACCAGAATAATTCTGATTACATGTTTCAGAAAATGAGAAAATCCAATTCCCCAAGAACATGAGGATGGTAGGAAGCAATTGGGAAGTGACTGGTATATATATTTATGGAAATTGGAGATACAGGCTTAATGTGAAGATATGAATAAAATAAATAAAGGAAAAATTCATTATTCATTTTGAGCTGGAGCATATCTCCTGATTATGCAGAGATATACACATTTTCCAACAAAACAAAACAGATGGAATACCACAGAATAAATAACACACACGTAGATGCAAATAAAAATGCTAACTATATATTAAAGTACATGAGATTATATTTTACAATTTATTCTGTTATTTTGTTAAATTACTTAGTAAACTGTCTTTAAGATAGTAGATATGAAATTGTAAAGATGAAAGAAAAAAAAATACAAAGAATATTGAAGATTTTACAAGAAAAGTACTGCACACCCAGACAATTCCTCTAGACACACACAAACTCCTATTTTTCAGATGGACAGAGCTCTAGATTTGACTAATTTCAGGATGTAGCACTGAAGAGAGAGTATATGAAAAAGACAGTGAAGTGAAACAGAATTCATTTAATAGCTATTTGTGTGATAAAGAAAATTGTGTAGTAAATTAAAAAACTATTCCATGACCGTGGCAGCACAAATAATTTCTGGTAAGAACACAACAATATTTCTTGATGTTCTGGGCACATTTCAACTTTTTTTTCCCCCCTAACTTAAATTCTGCTTAGGATCCAGCTGGGCATTGGATGAAATTAGTTCTGTGTATTGTGCATATGGGCATTATAAACCATGATTAATCAAGGTCTATGAAGTAATGAGAGTCCTACAGAGAAAGACAACTTCAGAAATGAAATGCCGTAGATGATCAGGTTAATTTTGCATTAATGTCCAACTGCTGCTGACAATTCCTCTGTGTATGCAGTAGGGATGAGGACAATCCTACCACTCCATGTTTCTAATGAAACATTAAAGTACTAGCTCTCACAATTTCACCTTTATCCACAGAGCAGTACACCATTGCACTAAATACAAATTTCTATTTCTTTAGTTTTATTGTCATTTTTAAGCACATGAATGTGTGAAATTGTTTTGGTGAAACCCTTCAAATTATCCTCTAATTATCTTCTCTTAAACTTTGTCTATTTCTAAAATGAAGCATATTTCAGTTCCTTGCTAATGACTTATAAATCAAAAATTTTTAGAAACCTTACTGACATTCTCACATTTTTTGCATTGTTGATGACTGAAGACTAATAATACAGCAAGGTCAATGAGTGAAAAAGAATATTTGGATAGCAATATTATTTGCAATCCAATATTTTAAATCAAACACAGAAATACCTAGAATCTTGCCCTTCAAAGATATTTTTAAGTATTTTTGAACAAGCTGACATTGGTTACATGAAGTAATGAAGATTGTCTGAGACTATGAATGCAACATATCTATTTTAGCTAGGTAGAAATGCAGGACTTTTCATATAAGCAAAGTGAAAATTGCTTCAGAAGCAGATGAAAATCCCAAACATATCGCCCTTGCCCAACTATCTTTGTATTTGGTGTAAATATTTCCACATAAAATACCTTTTTTTCCCCTTATTGGTAGAATGATTCAGTATTTAAACCCATGAAGAAAGGTAGGAGTTCTACATTTATCATCAGAAAAATTCTACTTCTTTTTTTTTCTCTGTAAGACTTTCTGCTGATTTTGCTATTAATAAAGCTGTTGCTGACATGTACTCTGATCATTTTGTTGAAGATTTAGAGATGCTGCTGTGAGTAGGCACAAAATGATGACCTTGATCTAGTGATCTGCAACATTACATTTTGAACTGAAAAGATGGTGACTCAAGTGGAACGAACATGACCTAAGGAGGTTACTGATGCAGATACCAAGGAGACTATTTTGGTAAAGAGCTACACAGAAAATGGTAACATAGAGTAGCAGTTCATTACTCTATAATAAGACTGTTATAAATTCATTTAAGCACTCCAAAAATACATACCACATACACAAAAAGAATATCACTTTCTTTTTTTTTAGTGAAAACATGTATTAAAATGTCAGAAGGATTTTCCATATAGTGATATGAAATAAAAATCAGTGAACCTCTGGGCATTTTTAATTATTCTATATGAGCAGAATTCTCTAAAACCAATACAAGTTTTTCCCACAAATCTTTATCTTTCTGAGAGTATCAGAACTGACAGCTTTTCAACAGTGATTTTAGGCAATGTCTTTGATGGTATGCACTTTGTTTTACAATATAGTGTTATGTGTTATTACATAAAACATTCATGTTTTATTTTTATGTAGTGTAAAATCTACAAAAGCTTCTTTTATTAATGATTTATGCCATGCAGTATGATAGTCTACCTTTGCTCAGCAACAAATTCATGCCTCTTCTTTTAAAACAGTTCAGTTCCCACTGAAAATTGTGCAAATAATGTGTTAAAAATAATGACAAAAGTTCCACACGTGGACAAATGCAAATTTTAGGGGAACTACATACTCTGCAGGAGGGATGTGCACCCACTGGAGCTCCCACCAGCGGGGAGCAAGTGATGGTGACCTACACAAGCTTTGTATCTGTGCTTGTGGGTCTACGTACATGTGGGTCTGTGACTAGAGCCCTGAGGGATTTGGTCACAAAGACCATCATGAAATTTAGAGACATAAATTCATATTTTGCAGGTGTCTAGTATTGCAGTTTATCTACTGCATGATTGATACTGATTCTAAGCACATGGTTCATCTGATTGGGGGTCATTATGTACCATTCTAAATCAATAAACTTCTTTGATCATTATTTGGTTAAATAATGTGAACTGAGCAGTTTGGTGCTGCAACAGTACCAGTTTCCCATAACCCCCAGCCTTCTTTCATTATTTTTCATTATAGATGTAGAGATACTCATCCACACTGCTTAGCCCTTAGCTCATTTCCTGGGAGATTCTGTTTTGCTGCAATTACTTCCCTCTAAGGTAAACCCACTGCATAGGGTGCTATTCCTAATCTTTACAGTTGTGACCCAGATAATGCTGCTTGGATTCTACATGGTGCCATCTGCAGTTTAAAAAGATAATTGTGTTTATATGGTTTTCCAGTTCAGAATATTAAAAATAAGGCGAAAACTCTACTGAGGCTTACTTGGATGTTCTTGTGCTGACAATAGAGGCTTCGGGAGCATTTCCTAGAATTCAGCCAGGTGATTTGTGAGGTGGCTGAAGGTGCAAGATAGAGCTGGAGGACTACACTGGGAGATGCCAGCATTTTTCAAGCCTTACCCGCACTGGCTGTTGAGGGTTCCAGATCTGAACTATTTACAGAGCAAGATTCAGAATTTGTGATGGTTTACTTTAAAGCCAATACCAGTAGTGACAACCATTAATGAAACTTCAGTGATCAGGGTACAGAATTGGCTAGTGTATAGAAAAAGCTAAGGTTTCTGATAGTATAGAAGTTCTCTAAGTTATCCATCTGCCAGGCATGTGTCTTCTCTAGCTCACACACAAAGGTGGGGTTTTTCATGTGGTGGTTTTTTTGTTGGTTTTTTTTTTTGTTTGTTTGTTTTTTTTTTTTTAAGTGATAAGGTATCTGCACTGGAAATGTCAGACAATAGAGTAAGTTGCAGGGAAGTAATTAGAGGGAACAGAGGGTTGTTCTTGGGATAATAATTCCCCTTACAAACCCAGGATGCACAACCCTCTTGTGCTGTCTGCATAATCCCATAGTTTGTACCAACAGTTGTGAGTTCCATGACAACAGATTGACAAGGTAAGTAGTTTGTGGGTTTATAAGATGTATCTTGTGTGTGACAACTTTTGCTCTTCTCTCACATTTGAAGCCATGGAGGCTTCAGAATAAGTCACTTCAGGATCTTCTTTTTGTTTCAAACTATAAATGAATCAGCAGTTTCAGAAGATAATTACACTGAAAAAAGACAGAAATTTAGTGATATAAAATAAGTACTGAAAAAGTACCAGATGGTTTTAAAATATGGATGGGGTTTTTTTTGTTTTTTTTCTTTTTTTTTGTATTCCGAAATGCTCTGTTAAATCAGAGTACTTAAACTGCTAATTAGCCTATGAGACTGAATGTTTTGGAACATATTGAAAATCATAGGAGTGAAAAGAAGGAAGTAATCATGTTAATACTTATAAGAACTGGACGAGAAGAAAATTTTAGTGTGATTTATACATTTAATTATCTCATTAGTGATTAGCCAGTGTATTTTATATTCCTCCGGTGAAGTAATTAGCCAGTCTCTACTTTTACTCTACTATTACATTAACATGCTGCAGAGTCACAGAACAGTTGAGGCTGGGAGGCACCTCTGGAGGTCATCTCTTCTCTAGGCTGAGCAGTCCCAAATCTGTCAGCCTTTCTTCACAGGAGAGAGGCTCCAGTCCTTTCATCACCTGTCTGAGATGCGCTTAAAGGACTGACCAATATTTCCAGTGAGATATGACCAGAGTGAGGAAGATGTAAGCAATTTGATGACTAAAAGGAGAAGGGATAGAGGGCGATTTAAACCCCAAATAGTGGTATTTTACCCTTTTTTTTTTTCCAATAACTACCTAGGAAAAGACTGTTTCCTTATTCTTGACGTGGCTCAGTTCTCAAAGACATGCAGAGCATTGTCTTAGTAGTGAGGCATGTAAAGTGACCTCTCATGGTATCACCTGCTGGGGGTAAAGTCTCTCGGAACATCTCTCACCTTTGCAGTGAGTATTGAGGCATATCCTTCTCGGTGCCTTAAAGAGAAACCAAATGCAAATGAAAACAGGGAAAAGAATTCCCCTCATATCTTCCTCTTTCATAGCAGCACACACTTTAAAATTCCCATGCAAGGTCTCCCAGGGAGCAGACAGTGGATGGAGAGGGTGACTGCTCTATACAGCTTCCTCTGCTCTTTAGATCTGTTCCCAGGGATCAAATCTGCAGGTGCAATTTTGATGTTTCCAAATATCTGAACAATTTTTAGGCAGCTCTTTGGGGCAAAATGATCTCAGGCACTTTTCTGCCAAGCTGCTGTCCTGCTGGGTGGCCCTCAAATTACACTAGTTCCAGGGGTTGTTCCTATCAGGAAAAGGCACTGGACTTTGTGCTTCCACATATTGAACTTCATGAGGTTACTTCCAGCTGTTTCATTAATTATGGTTTCTCTCTCCAGAATGTTTTGTTACTAGCTAAATATAAGAGATAGATAGATAGATAGATAGATAGATAGATAGATAGATAGATAGATAGATAGATAGACAGATAGATAGACAGATAGATATAGATAGATAGAGAGATAGATATTTCTTGAATCAGTTCATTTTGTTTTCTGTTTATTATTGTGTGAATCAAACTAAAATCAGACTCTCTTTTAGTTTATCAAGCATATATTCAATAATGAACTCTTGGGCTATATTAAAAAGTATGAATTTCTGCAAAAGATAAACCAATTCTCCCAAAATCCATTGTCTGGTTTTCTGTTTTAAAAAGTAGTTGATTTTTCTTTTCCCCACAGCTAAATTACATCTTTTCTGTTCAAGGAACATAAAAGGAAAAGTGAGTTTCAATGCATATTTGCAATACAGGCACTGGAAATTTTACTTATTCATTCTGCATAGCCTGCTTGCCACTTACTCTGGTATTCTAATTTTCTCATGAAAATCCACCATGATGACATTACTATGTTATCTTGATTTCTCCAACAAGAATATACTTCTCTGTGTTGTTGCTTCTGTTTTTATATTCCATTATCATTTTCCTGTTGAGTCTTCCAGAAAGCACGAAAAAGGAAAATAGGTCATTGGTACAATGTTGACCTAAAGCTAATGGAATGTTACTTGTTTATTCGTCCATTTTAGATTTAAGGTAAATTTCTTGCAATTTCCAACATCTTCCATATCTAACTAGGGAATGTCTAGGAAAACACTGGATTATGCCAACACACATTTTTACATTAAAAAAAACCCTTTAAATGGGTCAATATTTTGTAAGAATGAATTCCAGAAACTGTAAGAAAGAATAGTGAAGTATACTACATGGAACTGAGCAAACACAAAGCCATAGACTCATTTTGGTTGGAAAAGATTGCTAACCCTTAACCCAGCACTGCTGAGTGAACCACAAAACCTTGTCCTTCTGTGCTGCATCTACATAGTTTTCAAATACTTCCAGGGATGGAGACTCAACCATTTCCCTGGGCAGCCTGTTTCAATGCTTGACAACTCTTTCACCAGAAAAAAATTTTCCAAATGTCCAGTCAAAGCCTCCGCTGGTGAAATTTGGTGTAATTACCTCTCACTCTATTGCTTGTTACTAGGGAAAAAAACCGACTCCCACCTTGCACAAACTCCTTTCAGGTAGTGGTACAGAGTGATAATATCTCTCCAGAGCCTCCTTTTCTGCAGCATTAACAACCCCAGTACCCTTCACTGCTCCTTCACATCTATCTCAGCAAAATTACTCACTACTGATACTTGAAAACGCTGCAGTTTGGCTGACATAGAACTGCTGCTTAAATAGAGCAGACAAGAGTTCAGAGAAAAACTGTAGGTGTCTAAATAAAAAGTGGTATACTGACAGCTGCTTGGAATGTCAGAGGCACAATTTATTTTGGCTTATTGTCCTTTTGAGGTATTTTAAGACTATGAATACATTCTTTAAGATTCTTTAAGATAAGAAATGTCCTCATGGAAAACACCAGTGAAAACAAATTAACACCAAAGTCAGAAGAAACTCATACAGAGGAGTGGTAGCAACATATATGTGGTGTTATCAATAAAAAGAGTAGGATTGAAAGAAGGACCATCAAGTTCTCACTTCTCAGTTCGTTTGTGAACATCTGTTTATGCAGTGGGTAATGACAGCATGTTTGTTTATGTTCCTGCTTGACAGGGGCTGCTCCTGGAGTCAGACCAGGGCTGATATATGCACATACATAAGTATACTAACAAAGTATGCATATTTATATAAAACTTTTCAAAAAGCACATCAGGGAGAAATATTCAGTAATAAACACTTTGGACTTTTCTTTCTTTAAAGGAAAATAGTCTTCATAAGTAGATTCTGCTGTTTGTGTATTATACTAATACAGGACTTTAGGCACCCACATTCTGAAAATTAAACACAGTTACTGTACGTTGCATATTTAGAATGAAAATGCAAGTAAGATGAAGAGAAAATGTTTACTCAAGATAGTTTTGTGCATCCAATGAATGCTGTCAAACGTTTTATATATGTGAAGACAAAGTGGTTTGTAGCAATTTTTACAACTTGCAAAATGCCATATAACAATCTTAATAGATTTCACTTTCTTCTTTTTTATTTTTTTCTTTGTTTTTTTTTTTATTATTTTTAATCTATTTTTAACAAATTCCTACTAAACTGAAGAGGAAGAAGGCAGATTCAAGTCACAGACAACTCAGACACATCTCAAGAAGCTGGAAGAACTACCTAAGAGGAAAACCACAATCTTTCCCTATTTTTGCCCCTTTTTTACAGTATTTACAATAGGTTTTTAAATATTTCTTTCAGCATTTAAAAAAATATGCCTATATGAGAATGAAAAAATATAAATTTAAAATAAAGTTGAAATTAAATCTGTTTTGAGAAATTTCTTGCTAGAAACAAAATGAAACAAAACAAAAAGCAATATCAAAACTAAAAAAGTCCAGAAAAACGAGGACATCTCCAAAATTCACTAGAACAAGAGTTACTTCATATAGCTATGCTAGATGGCATTCCTGTGAAATAATTATATATATATATGTAATAAACCCCATTTGATAAACTGTAATTGTGAAGCAAAGAGGATTATTGCAATGATTTAAAATATAATAAAGAAACATGGATGTATAACAAAGAATGACTGGGGGCCTCAATTTCCTGTTTCAAAAGGTTAAT
The DNA here is from genome assembly GCA_039654755.1 of Calcarius lapponicus. Taxonomy (NCBI): domain Eukaryota; kingdom Metazoa; phylum Chordata; class Aves; order Passeriformes; family Fringillidae; genus Calcarius; species Calcarius lapponicus. The sequence continues at coordinate 26,777,280 of CM077462.1, read as the reverse complement.
TTTTTAATATATCTGTGGCAATCGAAGAGATCTTTCTAAATGATATCTACACAACAATAAAAGAACTTTTATTATTGCTTGATACAGCTTAATGATGAACATTACCTGTTTACCACCAGGGTACTTTTGGCAGCAGGTTTTATGTCTTGTCATAAGATTAATGAAAAACACATTTATAATATCTGTGCTTCAGTAAATTGACTATTCCATCACTTTTCAAAATGACCTACTACATTTTTATGGAAGAGTTTCTTGCTCATGCAACTTTTCATTACTTTTTCCCCTGTATTTATTTAAAGATTGGGATTCAGTAAACAAATAACTAATCTAGGACTTTGAGGAACTAGTCTAGGGCTATTGCAAAAGGAATATATACCAGTGTTTTGGATAATGGTTACTGTAACACCTTTATTTTCTTTTTCTACAAGTTCTCCTTTTCCCTTATTATTCTAACTATTACCTAGAGTGAGACAGGTTAAAACACGTCAGGAGAAATTAATCAGCATTCTGACATCATTACAACACTGCTTGATTACCGATACCAGTCTCCACTTGCTGCATATTTTCCTGCTCATAATCCATAGCACCATCTAACATAGACCATATACATCATGTCCTAGCACTTGGCTTCTGCTCTATATTTGGGGTTCCAGGATGGCTACAGGAAGTCAAAGCTTAATCATTCCTAAAAATTGCTGTACGTCCACTTCTTGCAATTGCTCATTTATTTCAGTCAATCATCCTCCTCTATTTGTGGTCTTCTGTATACTATTGCATGATTAAATATTTCTAATCCATATTAGAGAAGTCAGTGTGATGATATTAATGGGTAAAGTGAATGGAACGTTGTCAGCAGCACATACCCACAATCTATTAATGCATCCTTTTCTATTAATGCAGACATACTGAGAAAATGTGTTTCTTTTATGTGCCTTTAAAAATAAATTAATAAATAAGCAAAGGTGTGTGGAAAAAGAGATTTAAATTCTTTTAGTTTGTCTAAGAAATTAAAATTACAAATTCATCTAACTTTGATACTTCTCTATCTGTTTAGTACTATGCTGCATTAATTTCTCACATCAGGAAAAATTCCAGTTGCTGTTTGCTGGAGTTTAATTATCACTTCATTTTTATGGAAAGGAAGATAATTATAGGAGAGACTTCAAAACAAACTTAGCATGCTAGGCTACTTTTTATGTGATGAGCCATATAACCTTCAAATGCTTTCATAATATTTGCACTTAGCCACTATTTTATATGCCTGTTAATAAATTACTAATTTGTCTAGCTCATCCAATTATTTACAATGGTTTCACATTTGGTAGCAAACATCAGGTAGTATTAAAAATACATCATTGTGAATTTCAACCATCCATATCAGTCTTTTAGTGAAGAAAGTTGTTGGGGAAAAAACAAATCACTAATTCTTTAGGATAGATAATACAGTATCAGCATCATCTCCCAGCCCAGGCTCACTTTATGGACTCAGTGACTCTTCAAAGCAGGCAAAGAGCACTCAGGTCTCCTGAATGGACGTGTGGAAACAAGATTCACTGGGCATAAAAGCTAGTCAAGAACACAGCAGGATCACAAGAGGGATGAGCTGAACAGATGCAAGCTGAGACAGCACAGCTGCAGAGCCTGGGTTGCTGGAAATACATATTGCATCAGCTGTAGCACAGGCTCCTGCTATGCAGATGCTCCTCTGCCATACGAGCCCATTCTCAAAGCAGTTTTTATCTGCTATAAATGAAAAAGTGTAAAAGTCCTGCTAGTTTTCAGTCAGAGATTGCAGCAACAGAGGCCTGAACTCTGTTGCTCTGTGTTTTCTCCTGCTGCTACAGAAATGAACTGCTTCTGCCTGACCTGAATCTGCAAAATAGGCTGTGCCTTGATGTGGTAATGGTGCTTTGCCTCGTGCTGTCTTCCTAAATATTTCTGTCTTTTTATTGAGAAACAGATATTAATAGTAAATGAGAACAAATACAGCTGCACCCAAATTGGATTTATTATTGGGTCATTTCCTACCTGAATCCTTGTGTTTATTGTAATTTGTTGTAAGTAGGAGGAAATTTGTATTTTATCATCCAAAGACAATGTTCTCTGCCCATCCATGGCTAACATTTAGCTACACAATTATAACTGTTAAAAGGACAAAAATAATCTGCAGCTACTTTAAGAATATATATATATATGTATTGATTCTTTCATCAACAATTTCTTATTGTCATAGAATCATTGAACAGTTTGGGATTGAAGGGAACTTCAAACACAAAAGAGCATCTAGTTCCAACCCCTGAGCCACGATATGGATACCTTTCACTGGACCACATTGCTCAAAGCCTTATCTAGCCTGGCCTTGAACACTTCCAGGCATGGGACAACTTCTCTGGGCAACATGCACCAGTGTCTCACCACCACCCTCGGTAACCAATGACTTCCTAATATCTAATCTGAACCCACAACCTCCGTTTAAAGTCATGGCCCTTTGTGCTATGACTATATGCCCTTGTAAAAACTGTCACCAGCTCTCTTGTTGGCTCCTTTAGGTATTGAAAGGTGGGTTATTATAAGGTCTCCCTGGAGCCCTTTTTTCCTCTGTGCTGAACAGTACCAGGTCTCTCAGCCTGCCTTCGCAGGAGAGGTGCTCCAGCACTCTGATCAGCTTTGTGGCCCTCCTCTAGACTCGCTCCAGAAGGTGTCATTATGGGATCCCAGAAACAGATTCAATACTCCATGGGGGGCCTCAAGAAAGTGGGGTTGAAGGGCAGAATCACAGTCACAGAGTCACAGAGTTACAGAATAGGCTGAGTTGGAAGGGACCCACAAGGACCATCCAGTCCAACTCCTGGCCCTGCACAGGACATTCCCACGAGTCACATCATGTGCCTGAGAGCATTTTCCAAACACTTTTTTGAATTCAGACAGACTTTGTGATGTAACCACTTCCCTGGGGAGGCTCTTCCAGTGCCCAATCACTCTTTGGGTGAAGAATCTTTTCCTGATATCTGATCTAAACCTCCCCTGACAGCTTCATTCCAAAAGCATGAAGCTGCCTCAACTTGCTTGTCATATTTCTCTTGATGGCACCCATTTATTTTCACAGATGTCATACATTGTAATCACTGGTACAAATTGATGGAACAAAACACGCCATTGAATTTTGCAAACAATATCGTCCCAGCTATTTAGTGAAACAACTTCAATAACAGCACCTAGACAAAGAGTTGTGAAATACTAAAGATATAATTTTATACTATACTTTTTAAAATACAGTTTATTTTATATTAGAACTAGTGCTTCTGAAGGTATTGTCTTCAGTCTAAATATGGACATTTAAATTTAAATGCTGTGGAATTGTTAGTGAGTATCATAAAAAAAAAATAATTATAAAGCCTTTTTGAGTATATAAACTTGTAATATAGCTAGCTTTTAGTTCAAATATTTTGTTTCACTCCATTCAAGAAATCACTGGATTAAATTTACCAGAAATGAAAGCACTGCCTATCATCATAACTCTTATTCCAAACAAATAACAACAAAATGCTTTAATAAATTTCCCACTTTTTCCTACTTCATAGAAAAATGGGGATAATTTTACCTTCCTTTATCTGTTGACAAACTAGCAATCTAGCTGAAGCTAGTTATCTTTTTTCTCTAGATGACTTAAAAATATCTGCATTGGAAAACCCATGAATCATCATTAATATCCCATCACTTACTTAAGGGTCGAATACACTTCATATCAAGCTGTCTTTTATAAAAGGTTAAAAAAGCTGAGAGTATTTTTGGACTTCAAAAGGAAAAACAAATTCCAGAAAAGTATAACTAAGGTATATTACTACCATTCTAGCTTTTTTGTTAAATTTCTTTCTGAAAATTATAATAATTTTGAAGAATGAACTCAAAACTCAGTTTCTTTTCTCTAAATGTATTATGCTTTTCCTTAAATATCAGTAGATTTTCATTGAACCAAAATCATGGCAATATTTCTTGACTGATTTAGACATCCCCCCACCAATCTTGGAATAGAAAGTTACATCAACATTTTCTGACAAAAAAAATATTAAGTATAACTCATAAAGAAACAAATATCCTGTAATACCTTTGTTGTTATCCATTCCTCCAACAGCGTAAAGCGTTCCAACTGTAGATTTTCTAGGCTTAGTTCTTGGACTTTGCATGAGAGTTCTTCTTTCTGGTAAAAGATGATATTTCATGGCTTCCAGAATAAGCTTCTGACATTCTAGGTCATCCTTAAAAAGTGCATGGTTTTCCAGGTCAGCCAATATCTGTGAATGACAATAAGTGAATAAAACATCCTAGAAATTCCTAGAAAAGTAATCCTATCCAGTGAGAGACAAACACAAATGGATATCACAAGTTCTTCATTCTAGAAAACACAGTTTTGCAGGGGTATTTTTTCTTGGAACACAGAGAGAAAATTAAATAATTGATTTTTAAAGGATTTTAAGGCCAGTGTTTCACCAGCCCTTAAGATTACAATCTTACTAATCTTTTACTGAAGGCTTTGAAAAAAATTAAATATTGTCTTGTAGGTTGACTTATTTTTAATAGTTTCCAGCACAACACTGAAAGACCCCAGAAGGCATCTCTTTGCCGGAACATTCCTTATTTTTAAAACCAAACAAAAACAATGTTCCCACCGGAAAACCAACAATGCTCAGTTCACAGAGGTAAAAGGATATTCTATTGTGATTCCAAAGAAGGAGGCTGCAAGCCTCCTCCAATCTGTTTGATTCACTTGCCTAAATACATGTATCTACCAGCTTTTGAGATGTTGTAAATTACCATGTAAGTTTTCAAGATCCCATTGACTTACGCAATCTGGGTTAACCTCACAACTGACCTAGCTCTGAGCAGGAGTTGACTGTAGCACTCCTGAGGCCTGCTCCCACCTGAAAAATTCTCTGATTCTGTGATCTCACTGACGTCAGGCCAGAAGAGTGCAACGCTCATGCAGATTTTGTGCCATATCTGCCAGGCCCATATGGGTATATCAGACAACCTAAGACATCCAAATTAGAGCAGGATTTAATTGCATATAACAGCATATCTGTACAGTGCAGTAAATTTCTAGATATCATAGGACATCTGTCTGAGAGATCAAATAATATTCAGAGAAGCAGCTAAAGGCCAGCAAGCAGAAGAAGCTCATTCCTGGAATCTAAGGATGTTTTCCCACAGACATACATGCAATCATATGCAAATTGTTTTGCGCTTGCCTAAAGAGAGGAAGCTAGATTCCTTTTAAGAGCTCTCAGCTATTTCATCTGGACTTCAATGGCTGCAGAAGAAGCTTAAATGTCCTTTGTCAATCTGTCAGCCTTTGGCAGATAACGCGTTTTCTGTGACATCTGAAATATTAACAGCTGGCACATGTAGACAGCTGTTGTCTGCTTCTGATTTTAGGCATTAGTCATGAAATGAGTCGATGGTTGAAAGAAAGGCAATAGATGTTACAGCCCCCAGTATCAACACAGGCTGGGGATGAACAGCTCAAGACCAGCCCTGCTGAGAAGGGCTTGGGGGTGCTGGTGGCTGAGAGGCTGGACATGACCCAGCCATGGGCACTCACAGCCCAGAGAGCCAAACGTCTCCTGGGCTGCATCCAAAGCAGCGTGGGCAGCAGGGACAGGGAGGGAACTCTGCCCCTATGCTCTGCTCTGACCCCACCTGCAGTGCTGCATCAGCTCTGGGGTCCCAGCACAGGAGGGACACGGACCTGTTGGAGAGAGTCCAGGGGAGAGCCACCAAGATGATTAGAGGGATGGAACAGCTCTCCTATGAGGAAAGACTGAGAATTGGGATGTTCAGCCTGGAAAAGAGAAGGCTTTGGAGTGACCTAATTCTAGCCTTCCAATATCTCAAGCGAATTTACAGGAATGATGAAGAAAGACTATTTACATGCAGTGACATGACCAGGGGGAATGGTTTCAAATTAAGAGAGTAGTTTTAAATTTGATATAAGGAGATTTTTTTTTTCTCTGAGGGTGGTGAGGCACTGGAACAGGTTGTCCAGAGAAATTGTGGATGCCACACCCCTGGACGTGTAAAAATGCAGGAGTTGGGAGGGAGTGGCTTGTGTCCCCTAACTCAGGGGATACCTCTTACGGTCCCCATAGAGGTGTTCAAGGCCAGGCTGAATGGGGCTTTGAGCTACCTGATCTAATGGAAGGTGCACCTGCCCTTGGTAGGAAGGCTGGAACTGGATGATCTGCAAGGGTACTGACAACTCAAACCACTCTATGATTCTTTGATAAAGGTTTATATGTATTTGTGTGTGCCTGTTCTGGTTATTATTCAATTAATATTACTAAATAAGAATATTAAAAGTATGTTTATAAACAGGCGTGATAGGCATATTTCATAACACGAGGTTATTTTTTATCTCATAATCTTGAGATTTTTCATATATTCTAATTGTGGGTTTTTTTCCTTTACAGTGTTCAGCACACTGCTCAGCAGACTAGAAAATCAAAGATCTGAAGACAGATCATGTCCAGATTTCAGGTAGGATGACTGTAAAACGATTTAACACACTTTTAGGACTACAGAACCAAACAGAGTACTCTGTCAACATTAACTAAATAGAATACAGGCACAAGAGAGCTAAGAAATCAAATTACCAGTTTTCTCTGCACAAATTTGAGGTAATATTAAGTTACATAGACTTTCTAATGCTTAATGGAATTAATGAAATTGATGACAAAGGTTTTTATGGCAAGCTTATTATATCAGTCAGGATCAAAGTCCAACAATAATATCAGTGATTTCTTTTTAGACCATTACTCCTTTACCCAGAAATGCTTAGGCTCTTAAAGCAAATATTTATCTTTGAAATCTTTCAACCGAGTTGCCAGGTGTTTCAAATAAAGAAGAAATAATCTGTGAACACCGTTCTGTCCCAAAACTCTGAGACTTAATTCACCAACCACAAATAAAAGCTGAATCTCTTTTTCTTTCAACTTAGAAATTCACCTTAAAAATTAATAGAAAATGGGAAAAAAACCCAGAAAAAATCAAATAAAAATTTAAAAGTGGACAGAAACGTTTGTTCATGTCCCTTAAAAAAAACTAATCATTCCTTCTATTAAATTTTTTATTACATGGGCTAACTTGTGATAAACACTGCATTTCTGAATTGTTTAAAGACTAGAAGTTGTGAATAACAAAACAAACAAACTAACTAACTAAATTGAAGCTACTATTTAGAAATCAGAAGTTATATAAAGCTGTTTCATGCTGTCTAAATTTCAGTAATCTGCGTCAAAGTTTTTCTGCTCCATAGTTATCTTTCCTGATTATGTCACAACAATCAATATATTTTTATTAAATCAGGATGCACTTGATCAGGAAATTCAGTTAATAAGGATGTTTCCCTGGAAACCATATTATGTTCAGCTTGCTCTTCCAGGTCTATGACATAATTCATTAAGAGAGAATTGTGTCTAATACTAACTGAATATTGCTGGGCTTTGTAACGTGGAAATTCACAGAGCTGTAGCTTCTCAAAAGACTACAGTATCAGTGCCAGCATAGTTAACTTTACCATTGCTAGAACTTCTCAGACTAGCAATATCCTGAGAATTTTTTGTCACTTTGTGTTGTCACATTTCTCATTTTTTCCCAATTAAAACCCCAAAAAAGTCCTTTCTCAGATGTACTCCCAAATTACTTCTAGCACCATGCTGCAGAGAGCAGGCATGTTTCAACTCAATGAAGCACATTCAGTTTAAGATCTGCAGTGTAAAGCACTCAAGTACCACCAAAAGGAAAAAGTCTAGTGAGAAAAAAAGAGTAGTTGGGTACTGGTTCAGTGACCGACTGTGGGTGCGCCACAGAACTGCATGGATTGCTGCCTGCCTTGCTCTTACCCTCAGCAGCCTCCCTTCCTTCCTTCCTTGATCAGCAGCTCTGCATTTGTTGCTTTCTACAGAGCTCCCCCAGCCTCTCTGTTATCCCAGTGATTTGCAGCTATGATTGTGGGAATCTGAATGACCTTAAGGAAAGTTGCACATATTCTACATAATCAATCATCTGAGAGCTGGAACTGGTCCCTGTCTACCCTGTGTCATCTAGGATGAAATTCAGCCACTACTAGGAAAACAGTTTCCACCTACCTGGAAAGAAAAAGACCACTTTTTTCCTTTACTCCACTCTTGGGAGAGACTATAAGGCAATGGAAGAAGCAAAGAGCTCCCTCACCAAAGATTCTGTAGTGGCCTTATACTTCTGAAGAGGCGAAGAACACCCTGGTTATTTAGATAAAACTTTCTATCTTGTGAAAAGTGCAAGGCATGACAATATTCACTCAGTCAGGATGAACTAACATCAGATTCCACCTTGACACATGCCTCAGACACAGTAATTGTCCAAAAGGGGAGATGACAAAACACCATCAGATTCCTACCACTAAAATTAAAAAACCATGGGTATTTCCCCCAGGACAGATATCAGGGCTATAAAAGTGAACAAAGCGAGAAAGTACTCCCTGCGTGCCAAAATTAAATACTCAGTACATGCAAAAGTTTTAATCTGTAATCCAAGAGATTTATATTTCCAAAAGAGGGACAGCATCATTCAGAATTATGCATTATGTGGTCTGTATCTGCCCACGAGTGTTTATTATGATTTAGAATCTTGAATAGTCCTTAAAAACATATAATTATTCTGTACACCACTGGTTAGACTTAAATTTCATATCCAAACATATTAATTTTTTCACAGGCAGAAAGCAACTTCCAGTTCTCTAAAAATTATCCCAGTATCTAGATGCATTTTCCCTCTTAAAAACCCTAAAGAGTTCTGTGCCCTTAGAAACTTACATGCCAATGTCCCAGAGAACAGAGGATTAGAATTATCTTAATAGTATTAATAATTATAACAGAAGAACAAAAAGTTAAAAGTCCTTTAAATGCATTGTGAATAAATGAAATGTGGATTTTCATGGCACATTTCATTTTAAAAAAGTCCACAATTCTCTTCCTTGATCCAAAATATATCCCAAGTCACTTCACAACCTTGAGTCAGAGAATCACATTACCATATGAAACAAAATCCTGAAGAATTAATGACCTAAAGTTTGCATTTTGAATGTTTTTCAAGAGAGAAGTTTGATTAACCATCATTGTCCTTTTACAAGTCTTCCACGTACAGATTTGTTACAGCTGGTTATTGTTGATGATCACAGTAATGCTGCTGCTAGGAAAGAATAGAATTCTGAAATGTAAGGTCATGATTGTTCTTTCTACAGATTAAAATGAAAAGCAAATAAAGGTTTTCTATGAGTTTCTAGAAAGAACAAAAATACTGCTTTGAAACTTTCTACAGAAATAGAAAGTCTTACCATGCTCAAGCGGCTGAAGATGTTAGGAAATGCTGTGTCTCTATGGACAAAGCTCCAATTTTTTATCTGTCTAAAGCTGCTAGAGGTCACGATTCCTACATCAAAATATTACCATATGAATACAAGCATTTCTATTGATTAATGTGCTGAAAGGAATAAATTTGCTGAAATTTTGTGTTTTCTGACTGTAAGACAGTTGAAGGAAATGCCTGTAATATTATTGCAACTGCAAATTTCAACTTAATTAATTGCCATTCTGATTAAAGTTTTATATAAACATACCCATTTTAAGAAAATTCAGGCTACTTATGTTTCACTGCAAACATGAAAGAAAGTCCCCCAAGAAGTGCTACTTCTGTTTTTCACATAAGGAATAAACTCTTAGCTACCTCAATTGGATAACATTTTTCTTTGGTATAAAGACTATTGTTAAATGTATTTAAATTTCTTCATTAAAACCTTTGAATTGATAGGATAGGCATAATAGTGACTTAAGCAATTACAGTTGTAAATTTCAGTTGAAAATTTAGAGTGTATTTTCCTACCAATTTGCTGGTCTTGGCTGGGATGAGGTTATGAAAATTAATCACAGGTACAGGGGAATAGAATTAAAGTAGGGTTTGCTTCTTTCAATATCAGATTAAGTCTTGATATTTCAATATTAACTAAATATTCTGCCTAACATTTATTATTGAAAAGAACAGATATTAGTAAGAGATCATTATGACTGTCTTGACAATGCAAGGTATTAATTTACATGCTTACACTAGAAATTTAAGTGATGTCCAGTAGTAATATTATTAAATATTCAGAAAAATAAAGAAAAGTAAAATCAGCAAGATATTTTAGTCATCAGTAATACTTTCAAAAGGAAAAATATACAGCAAATCTTATTTTTATGCATACTAAATTAGGTATTCATGAAAAAAATCTTAAGGGAACAGGAGTGAGAAGAGCAGCACATTTGCACTGTTCATGTGAGAAAATATTTGGGACTATTTATTAAGCATTAACATTGTTACAATGTTTAAGAATTATACTCAGAGAACAAGAATAAATTTAAAAACCTTTAAAAGTTCAGACTAAAGTTTTTAATTGTCATCATAAAAACCATCAAAAATTATGGAAAAACTGGGACAGTTCTCTACAGTAAAAACCCCTTTGCTTTTCATAACAGAAGGTATAACATCAAAAATTGTATAATTGTGAATTTACTGCAAAGATATATATCACTTAACTCTTTCTTTTAAATTACTATATCTTGAAAGTAAAATGCACTGCAGTCATAGAATTTTCTGTGAATTTTTGCATTCTGAGGTATTATCAATAGTGTCATTTATTATACAGATCCTCATTTGCAATTAAATTTTATATAAAGAAAATGAAAACACTTAAACAATCCCTCAGGATGCCCATTAGGTCTTAAACAATGAAAAAACTATAAAATTTGTTAAGTTTTTTGGGGACTTCTAAACATAGAGAACACAGGGTCTCAAACTGATCTGGTAAATAACTGAAGCTTCAACTCCCTTACTAAATTCCATTTGATCCACAGGAACCTTTGCAATATTAATAAACAACCTTTTTGTTTTGCTAAGAATTGAATGTATTGAGCTAAATCCAACATAACCATCTGCTTTACTCTCTTGTAATCAGGAGCCTTATATTGATTTTTTTTAAAAGCTTATTCCTAATTTTTTATTTGAGGTTTTGCTAGCTTTTAAAACAGTAATTTCAATATTTTGTCTTTGAAAAAAAAATGAAAAATATCTGCAATTAATAATATTTCAAATTTATGACATCTCATTTTGTTTTCTACCATCTTTTTTCAGCTCATTGAACATTCTGGATCTCTTGAATTTTTTTTTCTTATTCATGTTTAATTAATGATTTCAGTAAAGTTTTTTTTAGCGCAGAGATTTCCAGGCTTTTTTATGTACTACAACAAATATTCAGTATATGAAATTCAATATTTGTCTTGCTTATGGACTAAATTATTCAGGATGTGTTTAGTCAAGCCAGCTGCTCAACCAACTCAGGAAGAAAGACTATACTAAATCCCTCCGATTTCTGTATCCTCAGACAAAGATTATTTTCATCTCAGCAATAAGATGCAGCAGACTAAGGATCTTTAAGACCAGTTTTTCCTATAAACATATGGCTAATAATCTAATTACAAATAATCTACATCAGGATTTACTGCTTAGACACCACAGATTTTCATTAGTCTCAATGCAAGTCTGTGATCTCTGCATGCATGCAGGTGATAATATATTGCATAGAGATCAGTCACATAGCATAATAATGATTAGTCTCAGACTGGAATTTTGGAAAAAAGATCCAATTGTGTTTTCTCTTTGAAATCCAAATTCTGACATCTAATAAGCTTGCATTTTTGATGGCCATAGTCATTGGCAGAGGAAATGTGTTCAGTATTCATTTGATCTGTAATTCCTTTTCCCCAACACATTAAATATTATTCCATATTCAGAAGAAATTTTAAACTGGCTTTCTACCCTTCAGTTATAACCAAGTCCTCCCTATTCCTCCCCCACATCAGGGTACAAAATCCAAACCAAAAAATTCATATAGCATAGTTGAAGCTTGTTTTCTTTAATTTACCATTAGATTACTCTAAAGAGTTTACTAGGGAAACAGTCAACCATGTACACACACATTCCCCGAGGCTGTACATTTGATACAGAAATAAAGAAACTGAATTTTTCCCCCTTCCTCTCAAACAAACTATGTAATGGAATGGGAACATTCATTGGTAGCATCTGTGGCAAGTAATTAAACTGTGGTATTGAAATCACTTTCACAACATTAACTCATCTCCAAAGCTTATGGTTTAGCAATCTCATTTATTATAATCTTCAGTACCATTTTCTATAAGTAAACCCATGTTATCTTTTATGACACTGTTAACATTTTAACTTAATTTATAAATATGCCCACACTTTTTTGGCACGAATATTGCCTTTTGTTGAACTCCTTGTACAACCAGGTCTGTCTTTGAAACTGGTACTAATTTGACCAATTGAATTTAGGAAAAGAGAAATGGTTTTAAACCCTCCCACCCCAGCTTCTGCCTCCAGTGACATCTTTTCATGACAATTTTATCAATCTATGTGTTTTACAGAGAGACTGAAATAAGGAGGGCAAAATCTAAGATGCAAGCTTACTACACAATTCTACTGATGCCCAGATCTACATTTTACTTCATCACTGTATGCTTATTCTCCAGAAAGTGAAGAAAAATATCTTTATTTCAGGATAAATTGCTTCTGAAAGTAAATATTAAGTTTCTAGCTAAAGTTAGGTAAGATTAATGTCTTGTAGAGCACCTTGCAGGTTTTATTCTCTACTCCTTGAGGAAAAAATTAAGTTCATAAGTCCGAGAGCTATGTATATTTTGCCATAGTATTAAAATACTACATAAGAAGGAATAAAATGTCAAATTGCATTCAAAAGGTCAAATTTCATTCAAAAGAAAGTGAAACAAAACTTAATAAAACCCTAATCGCATTTAAAATGAGAGAAAATATAAAAAATATCCCAACACTAGAAACAACAAAAAGGTTGGCCTTTGACAAAAAATGTTGGCTGGTCTCCTTTTGTTTAAAGACAGATGTCTTTATCTGAAGCTCTTCTGAATTGAATTCTTTATTTTTTTCCTTCTAAAAGTGATAAATGAGAGATTAAGTAAAAGCATGACAGATGCTAACAAATGGAATACAAACATTATTCAGTCAATAACAGCCCATATTTGAAAATTACTGGCTTTTAATTTTTTTACTGTAGTTACCTCTTAACTGCAGTAAGCTGTAGTCTGCCAGAATTGATGTAATTTTTATAAAATTCTAATATGAGAATAAGTACAATGAAATGGAACATAAAAGAAGCATTTTTTTCCATAAATAATGCTCTCCTGATTCAAATATGATCGTCAGTCTTAGAAGTAGGCAAAAAAGATGGATAAGAAAACATCACAGAAGGGGGACTGTATTTAAGCACCTTTTCCAGACAATATATTTAATGTTTAAATGTTAGAAATCTTAATTAGGAAGAATTTTTTTAAGACATTCACAATCTCTGAAATGTTGATGACTCAACTAAAAAAATAGAAAAGAAAATATGTCTTATATTGTGCTTGCTTATTATGCTGAATCAATCTAAGCAACGAGGAAGAAATCAGAAAAGAGCACTGCACTATAAAAAATAGGGACTTAACATTACAGAGGGTAAGTCCAAGCCATTTCTTAGCCCTCCCTTTTTCCTTTCTTCTTTACTTAAGAGTGACAGATTTCAAATGACATCAACAGCAATAATGGTTTTTGCTTCTAAAACTACCTGTTAACAATTGCTGAAAGCAGTGACTGATTTTTGTCCTAATTACGTTCAATAATGTTTTTTTGCATGACCTCTGGAGGCATGGTTTCCGGAACATCAACAACTAGCAGCAAAACTTGTCTCAATTCATGAGCCTTGCATAGTACTTCCTCTGCCCTGTCCAGTTTTGGAGGGGAGGGTAGAGTGGCATCCAGCCAGGGGCAACCCACTGCAATATGATTGTCAATCTGACAGTCACTAAGAGAGAAAAAAGTATAAACCTGCCAAAAAATCACTACAGATCATGTGACCTTGTAAAAACATAAGCAACAGGCAAAACATGTCTTCTCAAAATGGAAGACATCATTTTATGTGAATGTAATTGTAGTATGAATGTAACTCATTTTAGAATGATGCTATTTCAAAGGGCAAGGAAAGATATCCTCTTATTTATATGACCAGAGCTTCTAATTGATTATTTAGTTAATATTGTCTAATTTATTCGTAAATATGTGTTTTCACATGGGCACAGTCCATACATTCTAGTGGGGATATGTATGAAACGTACTTTATGAAATTATTGTTCTAAATATTTCACAACACAGAATAGATTTAAGCGGCACAAGTTTGTATTTTATGACTATGTGAAAATGTGATTTAAATAGTGGAAATCCAGTCTTCCATTAAATAAATTTAAATATTACTGGAAATCCAGTCTTCCATTAAATAAATATTAAAAATACTTAGTAGTGAACCATAAGCTCAGCATATCAGGAGAAACTGAATAAATAGTCAGGTAATTTGCCTGTGTGTGATATAAAGAAAGAGTATTATAGAATTATGTTGTCACACTTTTATTTGAACAGCACCTTGTGACAACTTTAAAGCATTTACTGAAACTTTACTGACATTTACTGGTATTTACTAAATTTTACTGATAATAAAATGTATTTGGAAATTAAGGTCAGACATAACTGTGTTGAGCAGGTATCATTTTCACTATTTACAAATGTTCACATGTCATTTATCTAAACAAAAAAAAAATCCCAGCCATATTGACAGGACTTTTGGACAGCTTTAGAACTATCTAAAAGGCAAAAAAAAAATCCTTTGGACTGTATCTTACACACTGCATTGAAGTATCATCTTTATTCAGATAAAGTATCAGCTGACAAGCTACATCCACTGCCAGAGAAGCTGCTATAAAAAAGTTAAATAGCTATCTTTACTGTATGATCTATATAAGAAAAGTAAAAACATAACAGTTTATCTTGTTTCTACTGGCTATACTCAGCTAACTCTCATTATACAGGCAACTGAAATTTCAAGCCCAAATTTTTATTGCATTGATAACTTAAGAGAGTAATATGGAGATCATCCTAGAAGCTTGCCAGAAATTCATTTTTTGAGGGCTGGGAACTGATTAATTCTTAAGGTAATTAATTTATCTTTGTTTGCTTGATATTAACATAAGTATTTCTTTAAAAATATTGCTTGGCTTAATTGGCTTAAGCCACTTGCACAAAACTAAGCATTTAGCACCATTTGAGATGCCACAGGGTGTCTTAAGAATACACACAGAGCCAGGAAATATAGTAGTGGATTTAGAAGGGAATGCTTCTAGAAAAATTGCTTGGAACCAGGCCGCATGATAATCCATGGGACTTCTCAAATCAGCAGACAGGTTTGTTCCTGTGTGTTGGGAAGTGCATCAGATCTTCATTGCCTATAGTGAGAGGTTAGGAATCTAGCTGATGTGGAGAAGCCTGCACACATAGGTGAAGAAACTGAATCATACCTTCAGACTTTTCAGATCCAAGTTATAATCTCCTGGTATGCAATTATTTAGAAATGATTGAAAGAATTCACAAAATGTTGCAGAGGCTGACAGAGTTTACACACACCCTTAGGATTTACCCCAGACCAGTAGGTAGGAACCAACCTTAAAAGCCTAGAACTCTACTCAGGTGTGAGTTCTTATCAGCTGCACTTGTTTAGTGACACTGAAGACATTTAGACAACTGAGGAAGCTTCTCATTTCATAAATCAATCACACTGCTCTCAAAGACAAATTTAAAATTGACTGACATAGAATCATACCCTCCATTTTTGCTAAGCAAAGGAACCTTCAGTTGTTTCCTCGAGCTCAATATATGTTGAAAAGGTCAAAACTTATGAACCTGTCTGACAATTGCCTGGTTAATTGGGGTTTTTTAGTAGCACAAAGAAATATTTCTTTGCCAAATGCCAGCTGAGTTGTGGAAGGAATTTACAAGTTTACATAATCATGTCAGTTATCTAAGCTAAGATTTAAAGGGTTTCTACTCAATTATTATATACAAATTCATATGCATTTTTAAGATCATGTACAGTCAGATGTAATGTGTGAATTCTAAGGGGATTTTAGAGGCTCAGTGCTTCCTACAGTTTACCTACAGCATCTCTGTAGAAATAAGAGAACTCGTGGATCTGTTCACTTTCTCTCCAGTGGCTTACATGGTATTTAAGTACTTCATTTTATAAGGACTGCATTGTTTCTGCTCCTGGGCAAGAAATCTAATTTAGATACCTATAACAGATTCACTGGATCTGAGCCACAGTGTATTTAATGCCCAAAGACTATGCATTATCCTACTGATGTGATTTGCAAGCCTCTGAAAGTGATATTATTAAAAGTGTTATAGAGGAAAAGACAGTAATATCTCTGCTTTATGCTATTTTTTAACTTTCCTAGTTAAACCAGTGTTCTACTGTTACAGGCAGATGCAAATAACAGCCTTCATAAACCCAGTACCCTGGTGGAATACAAATTAGCTTTAACTTAGGCATTTCTATAAGGAAATATTTGTGCTCTTTTCATCATGCACATCTTTGCTTAAAAACAATAAACATCGTCATCTTTACTGTCATGCTATTCTAGGTACTCAGTATCATGTTAACTTCTCTTGCTTGCAAATTCCTTCAGCAGCCCAGGTATCATTAGCAACTTCTCACACTCTTAAAAAACACCATAAAAAATGTTTTGCCCAACAGAAGCTGCACACATTCTTGGCTCATGCTGCAGCATCAATATTAACAGATACATTACACTGTGTACCGAAAAGCAGAAACCAGGTTTTCATCTCAGTAAATGAGATTGCATCATTAGTAATCAAAACAGGCAGAGGCTCAACTATGCTGCTGCATTGCATTGAATGTTTCACCATACAGCTTGAGTCAGGGAACAGGAGATACAAACATAGAATAAATTATTGTCTTTTGTGAAATGTGGAGAGAAAGAAAAGCAGTTCAGTGACATAGATATAATCTCTTCTATGCTATTTGCCTTCATGGTCAGAAGTTAATGTTCCAGCTTCAGCTGTGGACAAGGTTAGACTTTTGTCTACACACAATTAGTGAGGATTTAGATGAACTGTTTTGCTCCCTGAGGGGTGGGAATGACAATCATTATATCACAGGTCATGAGGGAACTAGGTAAGAACACCTTCAACTGTTCTAATCATACTTTATTGGATATATCTTTCCACAACTATAGGTTTTCACTTCTAAGAAAAGGGTTCCTAACTACATTCTACTATAAAAGAATTAAATAAATTTCTATGCATATTTGTGTATGTGTAATGCACATTCATGCACTAATAGATGCTGTGGAGCACCCAGCCAGAAAGCAGCTTGGCAGAACAGGAGCCAGCACTGTGCCCTTGCCTCAGAAGGCAGGTGATATCCGGAACTGCATTACACAAAGTATTGTCCGTAAGTCAAAGAGAATGATTCTTCCCCTAGAGTCAGCCCTGGAGAGGTCAGACCAGGAGAGCTGTGTCCAGTTCTAGACTCCTCAGTACAAGAGAGACATGAACATACAGTAGAGAATACAATGAAGCTCACAAAGATGATAAAGGGATGGGAGCACCTCTCCTATAAGGGAAGGCTGAGAGAGCTGGGTCAGCTTATCCCAGAAAAGAGGAGCCTTTGGGAAATCTTACTAATGTTCATAAATACCTGAAGAGAAGGTGCATAAGGAGATGTCCAGACTTTTTCAGTGGTGCCCACAGGACAAGAGTCAATGTCAGAGCACAAACTGAAACACAGAGCACAAACTGAAACACAGGAGATTTCCTCTGAACATCAGGAAGCACCTTAATACTGTTAGGGTGACTGAGCACTGGTAGAATTCTTGGAGTTATTTAAAACTGTTTAGACAGAGTCCTGTGCAAATGGCTCTAGGTTATCTCTGCTTGAGCAGAAGTATTGGAACTGAGGTTATTCAGAGGTCCCTTTCAACCTCAGGCATTCTGTCTTTTGATTCTGTGATTATACTTATGTTTATCACAATAAGTAAAAAAATACACACACACACACACACACACCCCCCTTTATATAAATTATCTGTAGTAATTCTGTATTGTTTTACATGAAATAATTTTGTTGGGGTTTTTAACATTAAAAGGGTTTTATTTAAAATACATTCAAAAATTGAAAATTGAGGACAACAGTAGCACCATTCAGACATACAAGTAGTTTCTTATACTTTTTGAAGAACTGAAAAAGGTCCTCTTAAATACAGTTTTTTCTTGTTTCTTAATTTGCTTGTTAAGTTACTCTCTGTGAAAAATGTTGTCAAAAGTCACAGGGAAAATATTTGATAAGCTTATAAATTAACAATTCAAATAAATGATCTAAAACACTTCAGCATTAACAAGCTATAAGGATGCCAACACATTTTTACTCTCCCTAAATCCCTTAAGAATAAAAATGAGCACAAATTATGTTTTCTGTACAGATGAACATTAAATATCTGGAACATCTATTGAAAAGTGTTCTTATTATATTATCTATTATATAATATTGTCTATTACTTATATTATTACCTATTATAATGTGAAATAAGTTCTTATGTTAGCCAAGCCAGCAGTCTTTCTTTTTTGACTTGAATGAAGAAATAGGAACCATTTTAGTTTAGAAGATGGTTCCAGGAAAATCAAAGAAGCAAAAAAGTTTCTATGGCAACATTGCAGGTTCTATTATTTAATTTTCAGCTTCATGACAGTTTCCTTTTAACAAGTTAACACTGGCTTGCCTTCTCTTAAATTTATCTACTGGATTATGAATTACAATGTTTAATATTGTACTACTTAAGTCTGACTACATTGCCAATATAATTACTGCATTTTAAGAGTGAGATGGGGTATCATGGAAACTCAGACTATAAATTTAAATCTTCATTTTAAGTGGATCTCAGTACAATCTTCCCAGTCTGTCAATAACTTCCTCAGTCTTTGACTTCCTCTTTTTAAAGTGAATTTAAAAGTAAGGAATGAAAATAGTTTTGGTTTTTTGGTTTCTTTTTTTTTTTTGTTTTGTTTTTTTTTTTTTCCAAAGGTCCAATGATGAGCTGCTAATTTTGATCTGGCTTCTTTCCAGAGAAATTTTCAGCGAATTTTCAGTAAAATGAAAATGACAGAGGGTTTTATTTGATACATATTTAAGTATAAACCACAGAAGGGGAAAAAAAATCCTTTTGGTAATAAAAAGTAAAATTTCACTTTCAGTTCTCAATAATTTTTGTTGAAATTCTTTTATATCTTAATTCTAATTTTGAAAAAGACTGTACTTTTTTAGCATTAGAGTTGATATATTTATGAATATATTGCAGACCAGCACCAGTGTATAAGACTCAATTTCCAGATTAAATTGAACAGAAAGTTCAAGAGAATTGCCAGTATATCACTGTAAAACATTTCTTTCTAAATTTATTTATAAATAGTTTTTAAACCTTTTTCTTTTCATGTACCCAGCTCCCTCGTCACCTCCCTCCTTGCTATATAAACACAGCTCAGCAATAGCCAAAACATGTGTTACCAGCACTGTGTAAGAGACTGAAATGGTTGATATAAAACATATAATATTAAACATTACTAAAATCTTCAGAGGACTTTTCTAAAACTGCAAAGATTCAGCTGTTCATCTGCAACCATCAAAACCCACACCTCCCTAAATATGCCTACTAACTGGAATTTGGAATGTGAGGAGAACTTGAGATGAGATAAAGGGGGCACCCCAGAAGTGACATTGGAAGAAAGATTGAAATGCTCATGGCTCAAACAATCAGGGACAAGCTGCTGATATGCAAAGTAACTTCCCAGGTTCAGTGGGAGAGCACACCTGACACCTCAGGCTACAGCTGGTGTTGAACCAGATAAGGACAGAGGCAAGTCCTGCAAGGCACACTGCTGTCTCTTTGTCCTTACTCAAGTGACTCAGCTGAGATAACTTTCCTTTGGGGAAGTACTGGGGCATTCACATGTAGCCTGAATGTATCAATCTCTGCTGATGGGCCATAATGGTCTTAAGAGACTCAAATTCATTGATGTAACAGGCATCTGTCTCTTAGAAGGTGTCAAAAACTCCAGAAGTGTCCCATGATCCACATTACCTCATCCAGTTGAAATTCCCCACTCTAAGGTAGGTACCTGAGCTTTCCTACTTGAACTGAATATAAACCAAATAGCTTTCCTGCGCTGTGGATTTCATTGGGATTTCCTCCATCACCTGGTGATCAAGTCTGAAGCTGTCACTTTGACCAAGATGGTGACCATCACTTTAAGAGACATTGAAATTGTTCCAAACAAGTCTTGTCTTGAGGCCTATGGGTGGTAAGGTCTTTCTAATCTTATGCCTTCTTTCACTTTCTTAAACATTTTCTTAAGTGATATTTTTATGTTTTTATATTGTAACTAGTTATATACCTGTTTTTCTGTGCAATACAATAAAGCCTACATGTGTGTGTTTAAAAACAACAGTCATTCAGCCTTGTTTTGCTCCCCAAGGGATCTATTAACAGGATGGGTTACTCTCACCTTCTGTTTTATCAATAAGTGCAAAGTACAGCACATTATGAGCTGTCACAAAGTTAACTCCATTCCAGCCAGGCCCAGTACACTAGCTGAAAGGAGAACTGAGCGTATGGAGTTATGGAAAAGAATTTCTACTTAGCTCTCTGGGAAAAGAAAAAGAAAAAAAAAAAAAAAAAGGAGCTGAAGCATGGAGATCCAAATGACTGCCAGTGGTTAACTAGGTAACTAGGCTGCTCACTCACTCAGATCAGGGCTTCTGCCAACACTGGATGTATTGATCTGATCTAGCTAATTCAGGAAAACCTTCAATTAAGAAGGTCACTTGTCCCTTGAAAAAACTGCTGCATTTGTTCACTGCATTCCAAGTGATTCCTCCCCAAGCCAATGTCCAACCTGAACTGTCCATGCTACAAGTTAGTTTGTCTCTTCTTACATTTTGTGATGTGCTCAGGAATGTGGTTCCATGATCTTACCTTCAGGTCTTAAGCTGCTATTAGGTCATTGCTTAGCCTCCTTTGCACTAGTTTGAACAAGGTCACTTCTGCTTCTTTTTTCTAGACATACCATCTTGGTAGCCTACCCCTGAGTCTTCTCCAATTTGTTCCTATGCCTTTCAAATCATAGGGTACAAAATTGGAAACAATTGTGTAGGTGCAGCCATAGCAGCACCAGGTATTATGGGAATAATAACTTTATATTGCCTGCTGACAGAATTTTTTTGTGTTGTAAAACAATACAGAGCTTTCTTAATTCATACTGTTGACTCATCCTCAGCCTGGTATCTGTATAAATCCCATGTGCTTGGGTTTTTTTTTTTTTATTGTTGGTTTGTTTGTTCTGTTTTGTTGGTTTTTCTGAGAATGTTTATTATTCTACCTGTTTTTTCTTAGCATGTTAAAAAATCTGCAGTTACTCCTCTTTAGTTTCATAACTTTGCCCTTCTTGTGAATGTATTGGTCCAATCCTCAAGTTTATTGAGATCACCCTGTATAAAAGTTACCACTAAT
Organism: Calcarius lapponicus; assembly: GCA_039654755.1. Taxonomy (NCBI): domain Eukaryota; kingdom Metazoa; phylum Chordata; class Aves; order Passeriformes; family Fringillidae; genus Calcarius; species Calcarius lapponicus. Next base: position 26,755,717 of record CM077462.1, on the reverse strand, counting down.
TTTTTCTGATTCTGAACAGGTTTGTTTTTAAACACACAGAGTATTCAGAAGTTGCAGATTATAAACTGAGAGAGTTTTCACAAGGATGCAATAACAATGACATTCTTGTTGTTATTATGATCATGGTTACATAATTTTAAAAATACCTGAGGTGGAAGGAGTGGTAATCTGATATAAGCAAGCAGCATACTTAGGTCATTGCATCGCCTCTGCATATCATATTTCACCCACATCATTAAGGCATGGAAAATGGTCTCTTCATCAGGAACATTCACATCATCACTGGCAAGAAGTTTATGTAGTTCATCGGCAGGTAGAAGTAAAAATTCTTGATTTCTTATAACTTCCATTATATTCTCCTGAGAAAAGAAAAGTATTTCAGATTCAGTAATACTGCAAGAAAATTAAAAACTATGTTAAATAGGATTAGTCAATATCTGCCATACCCAGATATGGGTATGCTTTGCCATATCCTTGGAGCTCATGAGAAAAACAAAACATAAATTATTAGAGTTCAACAGCTATAGTTGCAATTCATATATAAATATATTTCAAAAACAATATGAGGATTATATGATAATATCATAATTTAAAATTGTCAGAATTAGTAAAGGCTATTGTTTGAAATTTTTATAAGCTCAGTTGTAATTGAGTTTATATTGTAAGTCTTTACATACTCATACTATGAATATGTAATATATATTGTAAGTCTACATACTCATACTACATTTTTCTGGATATTTTCACTTTCTTTCACTATTTCTTAAATAACTTGTCAGTCATATAGTTATATTATGAATATCTAGATTTCTGTCTACACATTCAACAAGGCTGAGGGGACCATCAACATAATGAATTACAGATTATTTTCTGACATTGTTCAGAACAGATTTTTAATATCTAGTTATCATGCAAATAGTTTACAGCAATTAAGATCTCACAGTATTGAAAATTATTGTACTGTTGCGGTTTAGGAATGGTACTCCTCAGTTCAGTTTCCCCACTGAGTGTCCTAGGGTGACGTTATGATGCTTGTATCCCCATTCATCTGTTCTGTTAATGTTGGATATTATGTTCTGTATCTTTAAGACTGGCTCTGAGGAGCGAAAGTTTTGTTTGGGTTTTCTTATCAGCCTGGCTGGGACACAGAGACGGCAGCAGTATTTTTGCTGCTCTTGCTTTTCGCTTCTCTCTCTTTGCTTGCTTGCTTCTGCTTTGCTTCCTTCCACTCGCTTCTGCGTAGCTAGCTTAGCTGAACAGTCCAGTTTCTTCCTGGACTGTTTCTCCTTTCCTTCTTTTTCCCCACCACCTTGAACCTGCTCCGGACGGGGCCCTGGGAACACCGAGAGTTTGCGCCTTGTGGCTGCAGCAGCTGCCCCAGCGCCGGAGGGACTGAGAACAGAGCGAGCACCCCCAGGAGAGACTCTCTGGATTTGTCATCTTTTTTCAGTGGTGCCATCCGGTATTGTTCATTCTGTGTGCTGGGGGTGCTGTGCCTGTGAATAAACAGGTTCTTTCCACTTCTCTCTGAGGAATTCTTCCCGGACCGGTTGGGCGGAGAGGCCCTGTGGATTTGCTGTCTGGAGGGGCCCCTTTGGAAATTCTCCACCAAATTTGCCCAAAACCAGGACACTGAGACTCTCCAAACCACTGACACTCTTGCTCTCCTGCTTTTCCCCTCACCCTTCCACGCTGCAGTGGGCTGAAGAGGAAAATTGGAGGCACAAAAGGTAAAGCTCACTGGTTGAGATAGGAACAATTTACAGGAAACAGCAATGAGGTAAGGAAAGAAAGAGTAAGAGCAACTATACTAATGACAGAGACAAGAAAGGAAACGATTCACACAGAACCACAGCCCTCACACCCACTCCCCCCATCCTCAACAGACAACACCAGATGGATCCCTCTGTCACATTTACTCGACCAGAAAGAACCCCTTCCCCTTGGAAGAGACCTTTCTACCCCCTTCCATCAATGACATCAGGTTTTACAGACTACCTCTGTGTCCTAGTTATGCCTCACCCCTGGCTACCTCAAAAAAAAAATTGGACAGAACCAGGACAAATAAAAATAGGAATAACTAAAAACCTTTCAAAAAAAAACCCCTATAAACTACATGAAAAAAAAGCTAAAAACAAACAAACAAAAAACAACAAACAAACCCCCCAAAAAGTGTTGCATTTAGTTGTCTGACTCTTAAGGACTGAATTAAACCCTCCTTGAACTACCTACTCTACATCAACAGGACACAGTAGAATCACAATTCTACAGATATTTTTTCTCCAAATATTTCTTTTAGGGTGCTTTATCTCCATGGAGAAATTGTAAATGTGTTTTCATATTCTCAATTTATAGACAGAAAGAAAATGAAGCAATTGAAGACGGGAGGCGCAAAAAAAAAAGAACTAAATTTTTGTGTAAACTGAAAATGTTAAAAGCAGTATTGGGAACAGTAAGTTGCAACATCTAATTTATGAAAAATAATAATGAATTTTGTTATGCTGTTTTAGATAGAATTTTTTAAGATGAGAAGTGGGAAAGAATGACAAAACGTCAGTCAAGGAGGACTTAAATGTAAGAACATCAAAACTGAGGGAAATGGATTATTCCACTGTTATACCCTCTAAATTCAATTTTTAGCATATCAAAATCCAACCAATGTTGCCTATAATTGCTTGATTGTGTCTCAACCAGGGGAAAGACTGACTGGTCACCAAAACTGAAATAGAAGACATTATAACAAATACAAGAAAATAATGTGCAAGACTTACAACAATAGAATTATACTCTGGCTCTAGTATGTCACATGCTGTTCTTTCTTGACTTATTCAATAGGAGGAAACTTTTATTTTATTCTCTAAATTCATACTTTTTGAAATTTACTGTTTAAACATATTTATTAAAAATTAACTGCATATTATTTTATATATGGCAGCAGAGATGAATATTGCAGACATAGACATGACAAAATCATGAGAGAAGTTTCTTGAAATTTGTAATGTAATTACAGATAAAATACATAAGCACAGATAGAATAAATTTGACAAAGTTGAAAATTATGTTTATTATTGTAACTGTGAATGGTTTGATATATACAATTTAACTCAATGTGTTTTTAACTCAACATATATAGGCTGCTGACACAACAGAAAATGAAAGATGTATATGTGGTGTCATGACCTATATTGACCATGCTGTTATGCTACCTTAACATAATTGATAATTGGATCAAAACATGACTCAATTATTTTTTAAATTACTATATTAAATGTCAATAGGTCCCTAAAAATGTAGATTTTTCTGGAATGAGGTTTAAAACCATTACCTCCTGATAAAGTTTAAATTGTGTGTCTAGAACATTTTAGAATAGCTTGGAAATGTAAGGGAACTAGTTTGCAGGGAGGCACTTAACCACAAGCTGGCTCAATTAATTTTAATCAAAAAGTCATAAAACTCACAAGATTTCATTGCACTTCTCAATAAAATGATTTATAAGACAAAGTTTAATTAAGCCTGGTTCAACTGACATTAAATCCCATTATAAAAAAAAAAAAAAAAGAAATACCTCTTAATAGGAACCAATATCAAATTTTGCAATAGCATATTAATCCAAACACCTAATACTACAGAGTAGCATTGTGATGGTGGAATACATTTCATGAACCCACAGAACTTAATTTATTAAAAGTAACATTCCAAGCAGGAGTTTTAACTTCAGAACAATAATTTTAGATTTGATTAAGGTTTCTTTTGGTCATCTTAAATTGTTTTTTATCTGCATACATGCTTAAAGAGAACTTATTCCAGCCTCTGTACTGATTGCAGAATCAAACAAAGTTTTCAGACAAAACACATAAGCTCAAATCTCTTTTTCTAAACATCTGGACTTACATAAATTTCATGTTACATGGGCATGAGTATTTCAGAAAATAACAAATATAGATTATGTTTTATATCTATAATACGCCATATATATTACAAATATACCATATGTATTCTTATATATATGTAATATATATAATTCTGATTTATATATAGAATCCAGGTTTTTGATCTTCTGAGGTAAAAACTCTCTCCTTCAACTTATTAGCATTTCCTGAACTGACTAATGAATTTTAAATCTTGTTTTTCAACTCCTTGAGGTTCATTTCATCTGGAGCAGCAAAGCATATTTCAATGGCTAGCTGTTCTGCCACAATAATTTCTCATATGCTAATTGTGGAAAAATATCCACCTTTTTTTTTTTTTTTTAATATGACTAGTCTTCTTTTTTTGCACTTTAGGGAACAGGATTCAACAGATACATGTGATATCTTTTCAGGATACATTAAATAAATTTTAAATTCCCCTGAGATTAAGATTCAAGGTATGAATTGAGGTACAGAGTTATGCAATCACAGATTCATTACAGCTGGAAAAGACTTAAGATCATCCAGTTCATGCATTAATCTAATACTGGCATCTTTGCCACTAAACCATGTCCCAGGTACTAAATCTAGATGTTTTTTGAATACTTCCAGGGATGGTGGTTCCACACTATGATCACTCTTTCAGTGAAGAAATTTTTCCTAATATCCAATGGCATTTTCCCTTGGCACAAGTGGAGGCCATTTCCTCTCATCCTGTTCTAGTGAAGTGCTTCCAGGAATGCCTAGGGCCTTATGGGCAGATAAACCTTTATTATGGGAACAAGGGTACGGAACCTTTAAGCATGCCAAAGATTATGTGACAGAGTTGGGTGAGTCTCCAGGACCTGTAATTTTTGACTCTAATACTTTAAGAGGCTTTGTGGATCGGTCTTCACCATCTCATAAGTCTCATAAGATGCACTGGATCTGCTCTGCATGCATCATTCACGTAGCCTTTCCATATTTTAATTAAGCAGAGTAGTAGATTTTTGCTTTTAATTCAGAAAATGTAACTTAGAGTAGAAAGTATGACAGTCTCTGAACCCACCTGGACAAAGCTGTGTCACTTGATTTCTCTTCCACTTTCTAAAAATGACCATGCAGTAACCATTGCTGTGGGGTTACAGCATTTCAATGGTAGAGCTGCTTCACTTTTAAACCTTTCTAGCAGTACACAAGGTTAGCTTTAAATAAGCATAAAATATTAGAACAGCAGAGCCATGTAAACAAAACATATCTGTTTAATGGTAGATAGGCAATCGCCCAAGTATCTAGTAGATTGTGCATCATAGGAACATTAAGGCACTAATAAAATTAAACTATTACCAAATGGAATTTAATGCCATATATCTTTATAATGATGACACCAACACAATTAAATTAGATTTTTTTTTATCTTAACTTGTAAAGATTATTCTTCCACATGGAATCAAATTATCTTGCAAAAGCTAGTTTTTACTGATGGTTATGTCATTGATTTCACTAATCAGCATTTATCAGTTATAATTAAGAACCTGAAAAATATTAAATCATTTCATTTGTTGACAAAGAATGTCATATTCTGAGAGTGCTATTCAGAACCTGCTACATCAGAGTTACCAAGGAAGTAAAATGCTTAACTGGTGTATTGGTTTTGGATGTAGGGGTCTTATTTAAAATGTTTTATATTTTTGTGATTTGGATGCTGTGACCTTAACAATTAAAAAATTAAAATCACATAAACTCATGCCAAAAAATAGATATCCATATACTAGCCTTTCCTTTATTACGTACCTAATGTCTATAATATTTTAAGCTCATACTACTTTTGGTTTAGAACTTAAGTTTTCATGAGAATATTTAAACAAATGAATAAATAGTGCATATGATCTTCATATTAAATCATACTGGCAGTATACTTTCTGAAGTGATAAGACATGAAAGAAAATTTTGATCAAATTTGGTCAATTCCCAAACTATTTCAGTCTGGAATTATTGCTGCTGTGCTACACTGAATTCACACCTCTTGCTCTTATGCCGCATTTTCTGTATCAGGTGTGTTTCATATAAGACTACACCTCCTTTACAATACTATGTAACTTCTTCCCTAAGGAGAATGGACTTTTCAGTCCATTACGAACTCCCATTAGAACAAAGGACCAGTATTTATTAATATGCTTGTGGTCTGGCTCTCTGGCCAAATCCCAGATTCCATCTGGAAACCTGAACCTGGGATCCTGAATCTCTAACCAAATCTCAGACTTCATCTGAGAGTGAGCTCCATCTGACCTATGTAATCCAAAGCGCTATGTTTCTTCCAGCACCAGATGCCAGCCTGGTATCATCATTACAAAAGGGGTATTAAGGCTGGGTTTGTTCAAAGGACAGTGGAAAGAGATCTATCTGTGTAACCTCCTCCTTCAACCTTGCCAGTGGGAAGAGAGATAAGCAAGTGCTGCTTTTTGGAGAGAGGAGACAGCAAGTTAAGAAGAGTCTGTGGCTAGGGGTACAATCTCATACAGCATACTGAAACCTTAGTATGACACTTCTAGATAACTAAGTTAGACTTTCACAAACTAAACAATTCTTTTTTACTTGCATCTTTTGATTTAATTAAAAAAATAATAGTAGAGTTTAGGGTATGAGGCTGCAGAATTAGCCATATTATAGTCTAATTCATTGTGAATATGATATGGCATTCTGGGATTTCACACTCTAAGGATAGCTCACAACCAGTTGCTCATAGACAATTGCTGATATGCTGGTTTATTATGATAAACTGTCTGAAACTTTCATGTTATGTCAGAATGATTAACATTTTTTCCTGTATTGGTGAAGGATCTTGCCTCACACCCTGCATATATTCTTTTCACTTCCAAGAAGATTCAAGAAGCCTAAACCTGTACACAAAACAGGCACAATTTGCTAGATGGGTGAGGACATGTACACATCTTTCTCTCCCTGACTTTAAAAATCTTCCAACACTATCCTGGAAGGTCCTGCATCCTACAAACCCTGGAACTTCTCAGCATTAGGTCTTTATGAATGCATAACATTTTCTTCTTACCATGGTATCGAGGAAAACCAAAACTCTAGCAGTCTGTAAACCAATTCATTATTAATTACTTCATCTTTCCATCTTTCTTTCTTTCTTTTTTTTTTTCTTTCCCTTTTTTGGGGGGTGTTTATTAGTGCTTGTTTACCTTTCCAAAATAAAGTTAGTAGAATGAGGGAGCACAGCTTGGGGACCTAAAAAATACTGATAGCAAGAGGCAGATCCATCAGATCAATGCATGGCTCTGAGGTTGGTGCAAGCAGAAAAATCTGGAAGTTGTAGCCCCCAGATGATGGGATGATCTACTCAACACTTTGTCTATTGACATCTGATGAGTCTACTGACACCTTTGGCCCAGTCCCAGGGATTTCACATCAAGTGAAACCTATTGGGATGAGTGCTGTGACTGGAGTGCCCTGTTGGATGGTTCCAGGTTCTTCAGGAGTGAAAGGCAGGGCAGAAAAGACAGAGGGATGACACTGTATGCAATAGAAAGGTAAGAATGTATGGAGCTCACAGCTGGCAACAGTGCAGTTGAAAGCCTCTAGGGGAGAATCAAAGGGAAAACAGATACTTCAGATGTCACCATAGGAGTCTATTACAGACCTCCTAACCAGGATGATGATGAAAATTAAAGGAACATTTCCAAGTCAACTGCCTTAGACTTCAACTTGCCACAATTAACTGGGTGCATCACACAGCTGGTATAACCCAGGCAAGAAGGTTCCTAAAATGCCTGGATGAGGACTTTATGGAACAGGTCCTAGGGGAGCTAACTTGAAAAGATATCATCTTTGACATCAGACTGATGACCTGTTTCTAGTAGGGGTCCACATGGCTCCATCTTAGGCCTTGTGCTCTTCCACTTCAGAAATTACTTAGATACTGGACTGGGAGGGACATTAAGCAAGTTCACAGGAGATACAAAACGGGGAGGAGCTGTTGACTCCCTCAAAGGCAACGAAGCCCTGCAGAGAGACCTTGACAAGTCAGAGGACTGGGCAATCACCAACTGGATGAAGTTCAACAAGAGGAAGTGCCTGTTCTTGGGATGAGGTAACTCTGAATGTACAGACAGAGAAGGGGAATTAGATGCTGGAGAGCAGTGACATGGAAAGGACCTGGAGGTCCTGGTCAATGGCAAGCTGAATGTCAGCAGTGCCCTGGCAGCCAGGAGGGCCAACTCTGGGGTACATCAGGTGCAGCATGGCCAGACAGGCAAGGGAGGGGATTGTCCCACTCTGCTCTGCACTGGGGTGGCCTCACCTCAAGTGGTGAGGACAGTTTTGGGCACCACAATATAAGATATTAAGCTGTTAGAGAGCATCCAGGGAGGATAGTAAGGATGTGATTGAGGGAAAGGCTGTATGAAGACTGGCTGAGGTCACTTGGTCTGTTCAGCCTGGAGGAGACTGAGAGGAGGCATCACTGCAGTTAAAACCTCCCCATGAGAGGAAGAGGAGGGGCTGGCACTGATGTGGTGCCAGTGACAGCACCTGAAGGAACAGCCAGAAATTGCATTGGAGAGGTTTAGGTTGGAGAGTAGGAAAAGATTCTCCACCTAGATGGTGTTTCGGCAGTGGAACAGGCTCCCCAGGGTAGTGGTGAAAACACTAAACCTGATAGAGTTCAAGAAGCTCTCAGGAACATGGTGTGACTCTTGGGAACTGTCCTTTGCAGTTGTACTAAATGATCCCTGAGACTCCCTTTCAACTTTAACATATTCTATGATTCTGTTCTCTGACTTGAATTGGCTCAGATTGATTTATTTGTCATCAGAAAAGTTCACAGCACAATTTCAAGTAAATAGCAGAAGAGATCAGTACTGTGAATCATCCAGAGGCACTTTGGATTTAAAAGGCTACAAGCAGCAAAAATACAGAATCACAGTGCAAATTGTCACAATGGTGCAGTATTGTATAGCCTGGGTACATACTGGTACTGACTCTGGTGATTGTCTGGTTTTGCTGCTACTTGTCTAAGATTTACCCCTAGCACTTCCCAAGTATGGAAAATATGAGCTGTCTCAGCTGTTTAAATTGTGCTGTTTCCACAGCAGGAATGCAACCCTTCTCACGTAGATGACAGAATGACAATTTTCTGGGTTTAAATTATAACACTTCAGGAAAGTAGTCACCATGACAATCTCAATTTCTTACTTTCCTGGCACAACATTTTGTTCTTTCCTACTGTATTGCTTTTGGCTGTGATGGAGCTCATTTTCTTAGCTGATGCAGTGCTGCTTTTTGCACTCAGTATGAGAATAATGTTGATAACATGTTGATTTATGGTAATGTTGATTTATGTAAAGGTGAGCATATTTATGTCCTAATAGAGCCCCTGTCTTGTTTATACTGATTACAGACACAGAAGAGGAAAACAAGGAAAATGGAGGGTAACAAGTCTAACAGGAAACTCACATAAATTAAATCTGATTAAAATAAAACTGGAAATCAGAAAAAAAATATCCCTTGCTGCTAAAGCATTCAGCTCTGGAACAGATTTCCAGAGGATAGGATGGGAACATGTCTGTTAGAACCAGTGTAATAACATAGGCTATAGTTTACAAAAGGGAAGGTTGGAAAGGTCACCCAGTCCAACCTCTCTGGTCAAGCAGGGTTATCCTAGAGCACATTTCACAGGATTGTGTCCATATGTTTCTTAAATATCTCCAATGAGGGAGACTCCACAAGCTCTCTGGCCAACCTGCTCGAATGTGTGGTCACCTGTGCAGTAAGGAATCTCTTTCTCATATTTGGAGAACTTTTTGCTAATCAGTTTCTGTCCATTGCCTCTTGTCCTATTGTTTGACACCATTTCATTGACTCTCCCTTATCATATTTATATACATTGATGAGGTCTCTCCCCCAAGCTGAACAGGCCCAACTCCCTCAGCCTTTCCTCATAACAGAGATGTTCATCATCTTCAGAGCCCTCCGCTGGACTTGCTCCTGGAGCTCCATGTCTCTCTTGTAATGAGTGGCCCAGAAATGGAAACAGCACTCCAGATGTGGCTTCACCAGGGCTGGGTAGAGGAGAAGCATCACTTCCCTTGACCTGCCCGCAATGCTCTTCCTAATGCATCCCGGATTCTGTTGGCCTTCTTGGCCACAAGAGCTCACTGCCAGCTCATGGATAGCTTGTTGTCCATCAGGACCCCCAGGTCCTTTTCATGGCCTAAAAGCTGCTTTCCAGCAGGTCAGTCCCCAGCCTGTACTAGTGCACAGAGTTATTATTATACAGGTGCAGGACCCTGTTTTGCTCTTGATGAATTTCAGACAGTTCCTCTCTCCAGCCTGTCCAGGTCCTTCTGAAGGGCTGCACAGCCCTCTAGAGTATCAGCAATTCCTTTCAGCTTTGAGTTAAAACAGTTTCTCAAAGCAGGAAGCTGCCTTGGAACCCCTTTCAGTTTTTGTTTCAACCCAGTTATCCTTCTGTTGAGCCTAATAATATCTGATTCACTGAGGATTTCTTCCTATAAAAGCATCAACTCAAACACATGTGGAGATGGATAATTTGCCACTTCACAGTGGCTTTCAGAAGCAATCATTCTGAACATTAAAATGTATGTCTAATACCCGATTTGAACTTGTCTGTCTTCTACTCATACATACTGGTTCTTATTATGAATTTCTCAGTCTGATTAATGAGCCCATTAGCACCAAAACTTAAAAGCCACAAAATAATCTCTTGGGTCTTTAATAACTCAAAGGGGCTGAGTGGTTATGGCCTTGCTTTTACAATTCATTCACAGTCTGCAACTGTTGTAATGTTCATGAGTGAAAACAGGATACTTAATCATTAGCAATATTCTTTGTGGTAGCACCTAAAAATATGCTTGTAAACTCATAATCATCCATTGACATATTCTGACCCTATTTAGCCTTGAAATGTGATGGAATACACCACAAAGCAAGGGCTGAGGGCATATGCAAGATCATGTCCATAAAAAAAGCCTCAACTTTAATAAAAGATTAATAAATACAGTAATTAAGATAGTATTTCAAAAGGTAATTGGAACATCAGTCAGCACTGGTGATTTTTTTTTTTTTTTGTATTCCTGTTCTTCAGACTTGAATTAAAACCAGGTAGCTATTAAAATCAAAATGCATTCATGGGTAATTGCAAGATCATACAGGAAAAATGCTTTTCTCTGTGACTCTCCACACCATAAAGGTTTGCAACAATACAGTTTCTTTTATCTTCACTATGCATCACAAAGCTTATGTGTTTTGTGTCATGCTATGTCAATGGTTTCTGGAGAATGTTTCAGTTAAAGTTTTGTTTGAGGAGTGAAATATTTACAAATGGAAGTTTATGTTAGTATTTCTTATATGGTAGTCATTTTAACTGAAATCAAATATTTAAAATATCATATCAGAGACACATGAAAACATCAGCATTTCTGATTAATTTATAGTAAATCACTGTATTGAAAGTGTATATACCAGCCAAGAGCATTCTAGGAAACAAAAAAACCCATTGCAGGGAAAAGACAAAGTTCAGGAAAGGCCTGGGTTATGTGCTTGAATCATTCCCTGATATGCTCTCTTTTCTGATTTTGAACTCTGATTCACCTTTCAACTAGCATCCAGCATAAACTGAAGCACTCCTGAGAATTTTAGTACGGAAAAAGAGAATATATTTCAAATTAAACAAACATCAAGATGCAAACATGATTCTGAGAAAGAACCACTGAAAGGGGACTGGAAGGGGACTTTCAACTGAAAGGGGACTTCCAAAGATTTTCACACTATAAGCAATTTTTAAGAAACTCATATGGTAATCATTTTCTGACAGCACTTGCAAACTTCAAGCACATTATTAAATCCAGGATAATGCTCAAGAATCAGTATCATGATACAAATTCAATTAAGATAGGCCCTCTTTTAGATGACTGAAATTTTTGTACTCCACAATATTTCACAATAGAATGATTCACATGAAGATGTCTGACCATTAACAATGGAATTTTCACACTCATTCCAACAAAATAATGGTATATAATGTAAAACAAGCACTGTATTTAAGTGATTGTCAAGATATAAGGCTGAGAAAACTTGTAACATTAGGTTGTTTGATAAAACATTTTAAAAAACTACTAAATGAATGCTGAAAATATATTAATCTACTGTGTAAATCTCAAAAGACAAATTTCAGACTGAAATTAAATTGTAAAACATTTGTCACCCTTCACATAATATTGATTTTACTGACAGTTATTCTTGTTTTATTGCTGCTTTGAAAATTATGAATTTGGAGGGAACAGACATTATGTTTCACTCTTTCCAGGAGTGCAAGTTAACATCAAATAATCTCATGCTGTCAACTAACTGTAATGCACATTAATTTCTTAGTTTAAATTCTTTATTTGTAAAGGGAAGGAGAGAAAGAGAACTTTAGCTGTGGCTTGCTCTTGATTTTTTAAGAGTTTTTTTTCATTAACCTGTGTTCAAGTTCATAGAAATACAGAATCACTAAGGCTGGAAAAGTTCTCTAAAATTATTTAATCCAACCCAGCACCATTGTGTTCACCACTAAACCAAATCTCCAAGTGCCATATCCATGCACCTTTTGAACACTTCCGGGATTGATGATTCCACCACTTACCTGGGTAGCTTATTTCAATGTTTGAGCACTCTTTCAGTGAAGAATGTTCTCCTAATACTTGATGTAAACCTCCCCTCGTGCAACTTGAGGCCACTTCCTCTTGTCCTGTCCCTTGTTACTTTGGAAAGAGGTGAATCCCTTCCTCCAGCAACCTCTTTTCAGGTGAGCTGTAGAGTGTGATAAGGTATCCCCGAGCCTCCTTTATTCCAGGAACCCCAGATCTCTCAGACACTACTCATAAGACTTGTGCTCCAGACCCTTTACAACCTCCTTCTCTGGACATGCCTCAGATCCCCAGTGTCCTTCTTGTAGTGAGGGACCCAAAATTGAACATGGCATTTAAAGTGTGCCCTCACCAAGTACAGTGGGGCAATCACTGCCCTGGTCCTGCTGGCCACACTGTTGCTGACACAAGCCAGGATGCCACTGGCCTTCTCAGCCACCTGGACAGACACTGGAGCACGTTCAGGTGGCTGTGGACCAGCAGACCCAGGTTCTTTTCTGCCGAGCAGCTTTCCAGCCACTCTTCCTCAAGACGGTAGCGCTGAATGAGATTGTTGTGACCCAAGTGCAGGACCTGACACAAATATATACATAATTTTTTTTTCTGGAAATAAACAGAAACTATTACCTGATATCTACACCTGGAATTATGCTACCTGACACAACAGAATAGAAATAGAAACATTCTATAAAATGAAGAATTTGAAATGACATGAGGATTTGTTAAATTTGTAGTAGCGAATCTTCTGATTCTCTTATGCTTTAGAAGCTACCCATTATATTTAAAATTGTATTTATTCAGATAAACTTATTGATAGCTGATTAAGTCTTGCACAGAATTTAGGTATCTAGATGATACACACTGTTTAAATGCTCATGGAGCATAAAAAGGGCTGGAAGGGGTTAGAGCAAGAGATACATTAGTGACCAGTGACCAAATGCAATTTTGAAATTATTAGGAATTTAAATGGTGAATTTTCTATCTTCTCCATGTATCACAGATTTTGAAAAATTGTGGTTTTAGTGATTTCTGTATGAGATGCTTAGAAGATCTTTGGGACGTTCTCTTCAATTTAAGCACAGGCCCATAAAAGGCAAATATTTCTTTTTTTTTGTTGTTGTTTTACTTTTAAACCTATGGCTGAAATAGATTTGATGAAATCTCCATTCTTGACTTAAGGAAAATAATGTTCTATTCTCTCTTACAAGGTCACTTGGGTCTTAAGTGTCTCTTAAAGTCTCTCCAGTAATTTTTTTTCTTCTTACTAAGAAAGATACTGCAAAGCAAATACAACCTTATTTCAGCTAACTTAGAATTTTACTGAAGACTTGGAAGTGTTGATAAAGTCTGGAAGTTCTTGCCTCTTCTCAATTTTAGTTAAACATAAAACCAGACAGTAGTAGATACTATTCTGCAGTTCTGCTTCATTGTACAGCAACATTCTGAATGAAAATGAATCAAAGTATCTGTATTTTCACACATACACACTTTCTCCAGCAGGTACTTGACAAAACTCTTTAATAAGAGGTACTGAATTATGTAGTGCATTTCCAAAATATATTTTGGATTTCACTTCTTAAAAGGAAGAGGTTTTTACCAAGCATACAATACATAAGGCAGGTGCAGTACATCTCAGCATGTCCTGATGCATGCAACAGATTAAGAATGTTAAGACTTAAGAACATATGTTTAGAACATATGTTATTCAAATGCAATTTAGCTACCAAAATGTTAAAAAAAAAAAAAGAAAAAGGTGGATTTTAATTCAGGAATTTATTCTGCAGAATTCATTAATCTATGCTGATATGTATAACATTTGCAATGAGAAAAACACAAGTGTTTAAAAACCATATTGAAAAATCTTTTTGTGGATGTACATTGTGATAACTTTCACGAAGAAGCCAAAGCAATACATTTCTAAGATTCACTGCAAATAACTAAACTATCAGGTGTACATCTGAATAAATTTTTAAGAGAATATATTTTTTAAATTGTTATCAAATCCTAATTAACATAAAGTTTATTTTTCCCCTAGGAATTTCACAACTCTGGCTCAGATTTTGTCTAAACTTATGGCAAGCTGTTAACAACCATCATACTCTGAACTTTGTACAGGTTTTACAGCTGAATTAAAGTGGTTTAAGGAAAAATTTGGATGACTCTAAAACATAGATCCTCAGAAGAGTGGCAGAGAAGTTTAGCAATAGTTTTAGTTCTTGCTCTGTGTGTCAGTACATGGCTCATGTCCTCAGAATCAAAACAATCAGTATGTTCAGTCTCATGAAGAGCACAAGACATGGAAAATTGATTGAGTTTGGATACAATTTTGTCACAGGTCCAATTCCAAGTAGAAGGAGATATTTCATTACAGCCAGTGATTTCCACAGTTATGACAGTTTTTCCTTATGTGAAGTGATTGCATGTACAAGTTGTTATTTTCTAAATATGTAGCATAATTTCTGTGTGAAACACTAATTATTAACTCTATAGTAAGCCCATTACAGGGTACAATAAAATTTACAGTTACACTCCCAGGCTGATAGTTTTTGCTTTTTGAGCCACAGATATAGCTTTTATTTCTCTAGCCACAGATTTGTCAGCAGAATGTGCTTAGTTTATAACATCACCTGTCTAGAGGCTATTATTTAGTAATAATTTACAAGAATTACGACATTTCTTTTAAATTATCTTGATTTCAATTACATGAGTAGCATGTCCATAATTACAGGTATTATTGATTAAATTGTGTTTTTCATAATTGGAAATTGGTCAGCAATGCCCCAAATATATAAATACATATACAAATGCACATGCATATGGGTATGTGCATGTATAAACATACACTTATATAAGACAGTCCACCACAGGCTTTTGAATCTGATCTGAATCATAGCTCTAATCTCATGAAATTTCTACCGAAAATTGAAAATTGCATAACGCCACAAATAAGTACATCTGAATGTTATGTGAAAATTACATTTTCCCTTGATTGCACAGCAATGGAACGTAGGAAACTCAGACTTAAATGCATCAGGTTGACTGATGAAACAGGATGCTCATAGCCTTGTTGAGTCTAGCTTGGAATATTTCCAAGCACAGAGATTCCACAGCCTCTCAGAGAAAATAGCTACAATGAGTACTATTCTCCCTTTGAAGATGTGGTTTTCTCTTGGAAACTGCAACTTGGGACTGGTGCCCAATGTCCTCTCACTGTGCACCTTCAAGAAAAGAATGATTTTATACCATAACCCCTGAGAGGGTGCTGAGAATGCCATCTCTCTCAGCTTTCTTCGTGAATGCCCTCTCATCTTCTCTTCATATATTGTGTGCTTTCTGTTTCAGCTTCATAGCTGGTTCAATTTGCTCATCAATTCAAATGCCACCAGCTGGAAAATGCATTCCATTTTGGCATCATGAGTAGAAGGGAGTGAAAATTTCTTTCAATCCTCTGGCTAATGCAAGTGAGTATATGCTTGCACACACCTTTATCAGCAGGGAATATTTTAATAATTTCAGTAGAGATTCCCATGTTAAAAACTGATAATGTTGACTTTAGTTGCACGTCATTCAGATGGTCTGTAGACTGTGTGTTGGTCTCCATTTGGCAATCCAAAGACTTGTATAATTACTCATTTAAAATGAAATCTTGGAGAAAAATTGTTCATGTAAGAATAGACCAAGACAAATCGAAGACATTCTGGTATGTTTTACATGTGAAGCAAGAACACTGATTAACCTTTAAGAGCCAGAAAATACAAAGCACCCTAGATGAAAGCACAAAAAGAACAAACTTCCCCCACCCCTGCAAACAACAGCAAAGCCAACAGTAAACAACATAAGGCATCTGAGATATAATAAAACAGCTTTGACTCAACTTGAATTTATCCATAGCAAACTATAATATTACTGCATGCCAACTAAGAGGCCTTCTGTATAAATTAAATATGTGGGGAGATGAGGTATCATCACCTTCTTAACACATACTGGCAGTTTAACAAAATGAAAAGGATATATGTCTGAGAAACAGCTTTTAACTTTGAATTAAAGTCTTAAAAACCTAGTTCAATGTAGAATTCAGAAGAAGGGAATTAGACTACACTACCTTTAGGAAAGTCTTTAATGAAACACAAGGAAAACGATTAATTCTCATTAACCTTTGTATTTTGAAGAAAAGCAATTTCCTTTTCTGCCTGGCTGTGATAGCAGCATCCTCAAGCTTTACTGTATTTTGTTTAACCCTACTGCAAACAGCAGCTACACTGGCTAGATATAACCCTGCTGAAAGGGTTTGAAGGGAGGGATGTTTCTTTAGTTAATGTTACCAGTGCACAGCACTTCACCTTCTAAACATTATATTACTGCTAAACACAAAACATTGCTCTTACAACAATTAAAAAAACTGACAGATCTAGGCCTATTTAAGACTTTGCACTAGGCTATATGGAGCTACTAGTGCCACTGGAAAATTTGGTTTTGTGAAACTGCAGATTTAAACAAACACATTTTGCCAATTTACATAATTTACTTTTTTATTTAACTAGCATAAACAGAAATCACAATTCAACTGCTTAATTGTAATAGGAAGTGATACATAAAAAGCCCAGATGTAGCTTAGTTTTACAAATGGAAAAGATTCTCTGCAATTCTCTGCAATCATCAGTACACAAGAACAGCAGTATTTATGCCAAAGGGTACAGTGTGCCTGTCAAACTTTGTATTTAGAAAGATCAATTAAAATCATAAGACATTTAAAATAACATCTCAGAATTGACAGGACCTCAAAATAATATAATGAAAATAGGTGAAAAATATTGTTATTTTTAATATCGTGTCTTTTCGGTAGGATCTATTTTATAAATCACATCAGATTAATTTCTTGAGCAGCCTTGTCTAGGCAACTCGTTGCTAGCAGGGAAGACTAGAATTCTAACACAGATGTAAAGAAATAAAACATGACAGACACTGATGGAAATGTGCTGATGAGAGAAGGTTCAGACAGATAAGTTGAGTTTCATAGACATTTTCATAATTAATTTATCAAGATATACAAGCCTAATTAACTAATTGCTGAGCTAAAATAAAAATACTAATAAAAAGAAATTTTTGGACCTTCCAAAGAGTAGTTTTTAAAATGAATAATTTAATTAAGATGTAGTCACAGAATAAGGTAGTAGAACTTAAGAGTCCTTATTCATTATTGACTCTGACGATGAAAACTTGTATTCCAGTGGACACAAAAGCTTAGGCTTTGCTCCAAGGCCACAGATTGTCTCCATAACATAAATAATTAGTTAAATGAAGAAAAACTGAACAGCATTCAAGCATTCCTTTTCTTACAAAGAACCACCTTTAATCTTGCACAGAATACTCCATATATCTGATTACATTAAAATTTCATTTGTTGCCAATTTAGAAATGAAAATTAAACACTGGGCAAAGTGAAAATAAAATGTTTTGCTAGTGCCATCATATTAAAGCAGCACCACCTAGAAAAGATCACAATCCAAAGATAAAAAAGAACATTATGAAACACTAGGAAATAAGTTCTTGTTCATATTTATCTATTAAATCTACATTAACATGAACTACTGAACAGTGTTTTGTCTCTTGCACTCAGTAGCTAAATAAACCTGTATGACTTCTTCTTAAAGGTTTCCCAACCTAGGCACCTCTAATCTCAGCAGGCTAGAAACCTGTGAGATAAAGTTTGCATAATTGTAAAGCACATAACATTTGTCATACTGAAAAAAGAAGATATAGGCTAAATAAATACAAATGTTAGCCAATGTCTAGAATAAAACAAAACTGAAAGATGTGCAATTATTTTATGTTTCTTATTACCAAGTGTGTGTTGCATAAAGATATATAAGGGACACATAATGGAAATTATATGGAAATGAAAAGGATATATTTTATTCTAAGCTCAATCAATGAAGAAAATATATTATACATGACAATGTTTATATCTCACTTTTCTTAAATCAGTCCATGATAGTTTTCCTATTATGAAAGGAATGGATGAATGAAATTACAACCTGCTCCCTAACAAAACAAATAAATGTGCTGAATAAATTTTAAATCACTATAGCAAATAATAAATCACTGTTTACTCAACTAATGAAAATGGAGTAACTATCCTTGTTTTGTGTGGAACTGTATGCACCACTAGAATTTAACGTCTTTGTTTGAAAGGATGACCTTTTCCACAGAAATCTGAAAGCAACAAAGTAATTTAAATACTTTGGCAACTTCTTAAGTATCTGGTTTCTGGAGCACAACTCAGGAGCTTATCTTTGATGTTTAGAGCATTTCTACATTTACAAAATTATCTAAGCAGTGAAATTTGAATATTGTAGCAATTGGGCTGCATCTGGCTTGTGACTGGTCACATATCCCTGATATGGATGTAGGAGTTGAATGAACTATGAGGTGAGGAACAAGTTGTTTGTCACTTGTATCCATAAATGAGGATGTGGAATACACATTTTATATAACCATTACAAAGAATTGTTTAATATTTGATCTTTAAGTCGCTATTGCTACTGTGAGATTGAAAACAGAGGATATTTAAATATCCTTTGGAGAACCCTCTATTTCTCCACTGGTGACAGAAGAGGCCTGGAAACCAAGCTTAGACCAGACAACCAAGATTAACATGACCAAGTTATGCAAGCTAACTCTGGCTTTTCATTTATATTCTGAATTTTAAAAGGTGAATAATAAGTGTGCACTGGTGTAAGCATGAATTCATGGAGGAACTAATTTTTTTTTTAATTGGGATAAGGCTATTCATTACTCGCAATTATGTTTGCAAAGAAAACTGAAAATTAGATATGGGTTGTATGCATTTTTACTGCCATGACATTTATTTAAACATATTAGAAGCATCAGGAAATTTTGGTGGTCTAATGTCTCATTTTCTACAGTGTTTTTCAGCTCCAGATACAAGAGTTTAAGGACATTAAAAGAAGGAAAACACATAAAAAAAGAATCATCATTGTTTCTATTAGTTTAATAATAAGACAAATTTACCATCTGAATTCTGTAAAAGGATTGAAGTTTTGTTTAAATGATGCTCCATATTGTACACATTTAACCTGTCTCTGTATTTTTAGATGGAAAGATAAATTCCCAAGTATGAAATAAAAAAAAAGAAAGTTTTAGGTATTCTTAGAGCAAATCATAAGAATGCACTGTCTTTTAAAAATTCTCCCTAGAAAAATTTTACTGTAAACAAATCTTGTTATTCTTTCCTAAATGGAAAGGAAAATCTCTATTATCACTGGGATACATGGCAGCAGTTAGAAGTATTGCATCTCATGTAAACTACTAATCACCTGAATTTAAACTTGGATAGTTGCTAATGTGTAGCATGTAAGTAGTTCATTTCTCCAGTATCAGAAATACTGAAATTTTACTTATATAAATCAATCCTTCATTCCCTGGAAAGCCAGCATCCCTATGGGTATTTACATGAATTCACATACTTCTGTTCAGGTTTTTTTATTCCATATGTTAAAGTATTTTTCAACTAAGTAAGATATTTAGTCTATTTACATTTATTTAAGACTACACATTAGTTATGTGTGCATGTCATACCCTCATGACACTTGACAATGAATCTTCAAAAGAATAGTTAGGTATTAGGATAGGCTTCAGAATCACTGGAGCACTGAGGTACCTTGTATCTTTCCCTTAGTGAGCACACTGCAACCAACTATTACTCCTGTTGACTTGACTACATATTTCTGTGTTGCAACAAATTCTATGTATCTCTTGCAAGAAGTCTCTTCTCTGTGGTCACCAAGGACAGGACCCAGGGAATGGTCTGAGGCTGTGTCAGGGGAGGTTGAGGTTGGATTTCAGGAAAAGGTGCTTCCCCCAGAGGGTGACTGGGCACTGGAACAGCTCCCCAGGGAAGGGGTCACAGCACCAGCCTGACAGAGTTCAAGAGCCTTTGGACAATGCTCACAGGGACATGGTGTAACTCTTGGGAATGGTCCTTTGAAGGGAGGGCAGTAGGACTTAACTATTCTTGTGGGTCCCTTCCAACTCAGAACATTCTGGGATGCCCTGAAAAAAATCCACTGCCTCTAAGATTTATCTTCCTGAGCTAAGGAATTTCCTGTCTTCTCTGTGGATTCCTTGCTTAGCAAAATTTCTCTAATGACATTCTAAATTTCTAAAATGTTCCCCCTGCTGAGCAACTTGTTAAAGAGAACTTGGACTTTGTCCCACACAATTCCCCTTCACTCAGTTTTCAGTTTTCATGACTAAACAAAATGGCAGCCTGCTCCTCTGTTGCACCTTTTTAGCAGGAAATATCAAGCACTAACAATGAAAAAGAAAACAGATTAGCATGATACAGATATTTAGAATTAAAGGCAGGAAGACTAGTTAGGTCATTAATCTGGGGGGGTTTTGTATATCAAATATATTCTGCATATACAGTCCACCAACTACTGTGTGACTAAGAATAACTTCTGCTTTATCTCAATTTTATTCAAACATATTCAATCCTGAGATGAAAATACCTAGAGATGGAGAATTCAATGCTTTTCTCTGCAGTTATCCCAGTTCGTTCCAGTGTTTAAGCAATCCTGTTGATGGAAAAGTATTTTATTTCCAATTCATCTAAACTCAATTTGCTCTTACTAAGATTTCTCAACTAGATTAAAGGGCTCTTCAGTTCTCACTAGTTTCTCCCTGTGGAGATACACTGTCATCAAGAACCCTGTCTTCTTTTCTTTTTAATAAGCTGAAACAGCCTGAGTACTCTAAGATATTTATTGCAAGACATTTTCTCTTGTCCTGTAATCCTATGTGCCTCCCCTCTTCACACCCTCCAAATGTCAAACGCTATTTAAAAATGGTGATATGAGAATTATACATAATATTACAAAATCCATCACTGCATCCAGAGATTAGCTTGCTGGTTTTTTTTTTCCCCCACACCACCAGACTGACACAGAAGGGAGTTCTTTATCTATTCACATATATATATTTACACACATATATATTTATATATATGATATTTGGATAAATATAGATATCTATAGCTATCCATAGATATATAGAAATATACGTATGTACGTAGACACATATATGTACATGTATCATTAGCATTTATTTTGAAGTTTTACCAAGTTTTACCTTGATTTTTATTGTGGTAAATTTCCTTTCAAGAATTTAGTTTTCATTGAAGCACATCCTGCTCTGGTCTACATGTGGGAAACTAGTGTAATTATTATAAGCAAATTCATGTTTCTATTAAGTTTCATGGCATTTATACAATTAGTGGTAGATACACTCACCATCTTACTGTAATTACACTGTTATTTTCTTGATTTTGCAATTATAATCTGATATTTTTTTCCTTGCATTTGTTGAAAAGAAAAAATTAAAATATGCTCTTGGCACTTTATACTGTATGTCTGTATTTTCTGATTTCTAGTTTTTCTGCACTGATTTTTTTCATAACTTATATGTTTTTAGCTCATTTTTAAATTATTTTTGTGGGTTTATGTTTGAGGAAATTATTTATTTGGTCAGAATCCTCTGTTCAAGTATTTCCCCTCTCACTGGAAATGTAAAATCTCAGTAGTTCTATACCTAATTTTATATTATACCTTTGATTTTAAAGATCTTGATCTCCTCACCATCTTGGTTTTTAAGAACTATTTGGCCAAGTTGACTAATAAATTATAATAACTTTTTACTTTTGCAATCAAGACTGTTAAGTGCTGCTCATTTTTTGTTTATCCTTCTTTTTATGTAAAGTCATCACATGAATCAATTTTATCTTTGAGAACCAATGTTTCCATGATGCTCTCAAACCATGAGGTCATGAAGTCATGAATTTGTCTTGGCTTAGTAATTATTTGGTAAAGAAACCTGGCAACTACTATCGCTGGAAATGACTGGCCCCTACTTTTATTAGCAATATTTACCTACTACATTTTTACATCTTCAAATCTTCCATAATGACAATCTCTTGTAAAATCTCTCACTTCTACAACTTGAACGACAACAGAATTTATTTAAAAGTGTAGTTCTGCAGGTCTCCAACAGACACTTCTCATTATTTTATTATTCTTACACTTTAAATTTATCAGAATTTCTTTGATAATTGCTAATTCTTATTATTAACCTGCCTCCCACTCCATTTACCATTGCTACTTTTCACTTTCTTCCTTTAAAGAATGAGCCATATGATCTCATGCTTGTGGAAGATATTCACAAGAATCAGCTTGCTGCTATCTGTATAAAATCCAGTTTCACACATTAAATAAAGACTTCTCCAGTTACCTGCTCTGTCTTAACCTGAGTACATAAGTAATTACATATCACTATGATATTTCTTGTCTCTTACAGTTTTCTATGCTCTAGAATTCCTCACTTGGTCCTTCTTATTTAGAGTATCATTTCAAATTCAGACCCTTCATTTTTTTTTCCTAGGGTATGTAACTAACTCACTTGTGGGCACATTAAAAATAATGTTAGCATTAAGTAACCAGCCAAGGAAATTCTCCATGGCTGGTATTTCTCACGAATGCCCTGAAAATCCTTTTATCTTTGACAGATTTTAGACTGTTCAATTTATTGGAACTGGGCTTTATTTGGGTTTGGGGTTTTTTAATAAATTCTCCTTCTTCTACTAGAGGACACCCACATTATAGACAAACAAAAAACCTCAGAGATTCTCTGAGAATTAATATCAACTTAAGTAATATATATAGCCACTATCAAGATAAATAAAACATATATGAATAAATTGGTAACTGAAATATTCTTAGTACTGAAAATTGTAAAATTAGCCTCTAGAGGCATATTCTTTAGTTTGTCTGTTTATATTTTACATAATCCACCAGGGGGAGTTCTAAGAATGAAATAGAAATATTGACAGCAAACATGAACTCTTGGTAAAAAAGAACTTAAATACCTAACTGCCATGACTTACAATTTGTGCTGAGCATTAAATTTTCAGTCAAGCCCATGACAAGTAATGAGAGTTCAGTAACTATGAATTCATATTGAAGCTGAAAATTCTGGTGTTCCAAAACAATGACTTAGGGGAGAATGAAACACAGCTACTTCATATTAAGTCTAATATTCAGTAGCTTGAGTATTTTTGAGTAATTAATGAAGTAAATTATATTTAACCTTGAGTCAACTGTCAGTCTTTTATTATGGGCACATCAGCCATAAAGAATATTAAGTTCTTGTTTTTTATCAACATTGATGTTAAGTGATAGATTTTCCAACTTTTTCATCCTGTAGATACACCCCAAGAAACATTCACACAATTCTCTACACCCTGCTCTCAGCAATGTTTCCCTTATGGAGGACACTCAGATTATACCATATCATTGTATGCTCAACCCTGTAAAACACACTGGGTAAACAGGTTAACACGAGGTATGATGTTAATATGGCACCATTTTGAACAATAATTCCAGGGGCTGGAAATAAAAAAACAATATAAGGAGAGTCATGAAGGTGTATGCAATACCCTTAAAAAAAGTTGAAACAATCTTAATAGGGTGATTTCAGAAGTATATGTGTTTGCCAGCTGGCATAAACAAGCATTAGCTTTAATGACTCTAATGAAATTAGAGTCTGTTTAAATTACATTATTTTTTGCTACTCAAAATACTTTTTAAAGTACTAGATGTGATAATGATCTCAAAATCAAGTAAGGCCATTTCCTTCTAAGAACCAACTAATTAATCTTCTTTTGAAGCATGTTTTAATTTTTGAAGTAATCCAGAAGCAGTCATCTTCAGACAGCCTTTTGGAACTGCAATTCCAAAAGATTAGAAGTTATTTAAAGGAACCACTCAAACAAAGAGGTTTTTTTCTTCTTCCCATCTTTCTTCCCTTCCTTCCTTTAATTTTTGTGCCATTCATCTTATTCTGTAGAACAGTTGCTCTTTGCTGCTAGGCTGCAAGTACACTGGATGTCCCAAAAGTGGGCTTACATACAAGGGGGATCAATCATAAAGTAGTAAGACAAGTCTGATCATGAAAAAAGAAAAAGAATCTCCAGATTCCAAATCCTCATGGGAGTAAGGATCAGTTATATTTGTTAATTGAAAAAAGTCTTCTCCACCTAGGGGAATGCTGAATTGATAGAAGCTTCCCATTCCCTAGAAAATATCAACACTTGCAACAATAATTATTGCTTTCATTCCATGTCAGCCTTGGTTACATTTTCAGAATATTTGGGAAACATTTTTATGATTTTTGCATTTATACTGAAAGCAACATTGATAACACAGGGATGTTTTTGCTATTGCGGAGAAGTGCTTACACAGTATCAAGGCCTTCATAATTAAAATTACATTACATTGAACCTGACAACCATCATTATATATAATATAGCGTATGTGTTATATAGGTACATAAATACATATTTATATAATTATACTTATGAATGAACAGCATACCCGAATAGTGAAGCTAACATACATTGTCATAATCCTTTTGAATTTCTCAATATTTACTGCCTTTACAGCTTAATTTCTAAGGTTTTCATTATGTATTCTCTGTGTGGAAGAGAATTACTACTGACAAGTATTAAGGGTGTGCCTACTTTTAAGTGACCAAGAGGTGGAACCCACCATGGAGGGAAAGAGAGTAAAGCATGGAAATCAAAGAGGAGGGAAGGAGGAAGGAAAGAAGGAAGGAAAGCAAGCAGCAGGCAGAGAGGACATGAAGGCAGGAAACCAGGAAGAGAAAGAGGGAGGAGAAGAAAGGGACATAGGGAAGGTGGAAGGAGAGAGAGAGGAAGGAAGGAAGGAAGGAAGGAAGGAAGGAAGGAAGGAAGGAAGGAAGGAAGGAGAGGAGAGGAGAGGAGAGGAGAGGAGAGGAGAGGAGAGGAGAGGAGAGGAGAGGAGAGGAGAGGAGAGGAGAGGAGAGGAGAGGAGAGGAGAGGAGAGGAGAGGAGAGGAGAGGAGAGGAGAGGAGAGGAGAGGAGAGGAGAGGAGAGGAGAGGAGAGGAGAGGAGAGGAGAGGAGAGGAGAGGAGAGGAGAGGAGAGGAGAGGAGAGGAGAGGAGAGGAGAGGAGAGGAGAGGAGAGGAGAGGAGAGGAGAAGGACACAGGGAAAGTGAAAGAAATTAATGATATTGTGAAAGAAAGGGAGAGGCAAAAAAGGAAATTATGTAATTCATGATGTACAGCTATATTTCCAGGGCTAGTCCCCTGCATTTTACACGTCGGTCATATAAAAATCACAACTTGTTGTTGCTGTATAGTTTTGTTGTTTCTTTTTCAGAACAAGTTGTAAGAAAAACAGCAGATCCAATGTGGCTGATGAGCTTTTCTACAAAGATTTAATTGAGCATTTTATTATTTTTAGATAAAAGTAGATAAATATTCGGTTTTGAATATTTTATATATATATAGGGTTCTTTTGTAGCTATCATGTATTACAATGTCTTTAAAACCTCTAAGTCTAAATAAGCTGCAAAAATGTAATAGTTTTTAAGTTATATGTTTCCATTAAGAAAAAAAAAAAGTATTTCTGGTAAGAATGTTTTCTAATCAATATGATCTGATCTGTTATTTCTTGGTCCAAGAAAAAAATTCACCATGAACAGTTGTCAAGGAGGAGGGGGGCAGGGAGAAAGAGCACCAGACAGTGTGATGCTGCAAAGTTCTATTTAATAATTGAACCAAAGCAGTGGGTAAGCTGTGTCAGGAAAAACTTCACACTCCCACACATGCAGCCCACACACAGTTCCAGCTACCAAAGCTGGCCCTAAATGTGATCTGACACAGTGGAGCCTGGGGAAATGCAGTAATTTCTACAGCTCAGTGTTGGATGCCTGCATAACAATATGCCCCTTCCCCTGCCCTTCTGGTCCCAATCCCTGTTACTGACCAGGTGTCACACAGGCCACAAATAAAATCAGTCCAGGATGATATGATGTAACTTTCTGGCAGCTTCAGGTTCTGCTTTTCTCTTGCTTGCTGACCCACAGCCTGTACCAAGGCTTATCATACTCTGTCTCTGTTGGAGGCAGTTGTATTGTCACTGTAGTGTCAGCTACAGCTCATTGTATCCAGTCACCCAAGTCCTTATTAAGGCAAGGTTGTGACATTTCCACAACAGAAAAAAAAACTTCTGAAAGTTTGCAATACCACAGGAAGTTTTCTGAATGTGAATAAAATGAAATATTTTATGGAACAGCATATAAAAAGTCTCAGGATGGAGTAACATGCTAATGAAATGCAAAGACCAAAGTCTTGTTTATTAACAAGACTTTTTTTCTCTAAATATCAATGGTGTTAAGTGAGAACATACACTCTTTTGTTCCCCTGCCTCTAGTCTAGGAAGAAACACTTGCAGGTGATATTATTTTCTCAATATCTCTGTATTAAGATTTTCTACCATCTGTCATTATTGTATTGAAGGATCCCTGTACATTTACAGAATACTGTAAAGCCTGAGTTTCTTATGCTGCTTCAGGAAAGAACAGGGCTAACCTCTACTCTGAAGTGCTATCTTTTTTTTTCCGCAGTACTGGAAGTATCAAATAACATAGCATTCCTTGAGATTTCATTGATTTTATTTTTGTATGACTGCAAATTCTTTCTTAGTCAACAGAGAAATGAGAGGTCTGCCCTTCATTGTACTGAACACATTATAGCCAGATAAGATCAGACTGAATATCTTCAACACATTTTAACAATGTAAGCTACTGATGATTTCAGAAAGCAGACCAATGAACAGGGAAAAGAATTTTGGTAATGGAGTTTCTACAGAGTAAAATTTCTACTGGTCATATACTGTGTGTTTGCTTCATCCATAGTCCAAAGACTAAGATTCTCTATTCTATCATGTCTCATTCCTCTATCTTTCCTTCTTTTGTTTTTCCTACCGGAGTTCCCCATACTAGTATCAATTCAATCACCCTGTTCAATGTTAGCTCTTTTTCACCTCCCACCAGCTACATATTCCAGTTAGACTATATTCTTAGTTGTCTGAGATACCCATGGAAAGCAATAGTGAGTCTTCTTTCTACCCTAAAGGACACCACTTCTCAAGGCTAAACTCTTGGGAATAGCAAAGAGAAAATGCACTTAAAGCTAATGTCATGCTTTCTTGGTACCCCTGAACTGGAAATGCAATACACACTACATTTTCAGAGAATTCAGACATCAACTAATTTTCTACACACACAGTCTAAGAACTCATGCAGGGCTTTTATTTACCCACCCTTAAACACTTTCATGAAAACAAAGAAAGAATGCTTATCCCTAGTACTGGGACACATCCTTTAACTTCATCAAAAGCATGCAAAAATGCCAGGTATTCGATTCTACACAGCTATGCAGACTCAAAGGTTTGAATTTACAGCTACAAAATTCAGCTACCTTGTTTCTCATCTTCTTTTTTTCCATGAATGGCAAGAAAATCCTCCAAGATTCACTGTCTTTGGAGTGCTCTTTTAGTTTGATGTTTGCAGTTCTGTACATATGGGAACAGATTCATGCTGATTTTAGGCACTCACCAATGCTTGTTAGGTTAAGTCTGCTTGCCCTGAGATACCTCTAAGAGCAGTAGTTTATTGCTACCTATAGTTCAGTCAGATAAAGCAGGATTTATAAATGGATATATTCTTCACTTGAGAGATTGAGATGTAGATCTGCTGACCTCACAGACAATTACCATATGAAGAAGAAGAGACCTATCAGAGTACCCTTAGTATGCAAATATATGCCTAAAGCATAGAAGGTATTAGTTCAATGGGATATTAACATTGCTGCTGAATATTCAGTTTTCTGGAACTAGAATAAACTTGAAAAACAAATTAAAGCTATAGGAACAGTTGATACATGCGTATAATGTAAAAACATTATTTAGCTGAGAACACTGCTTTTCAGAGCAGCCGTCTCTAGGAATAATAGAGAATTCTGCCATACTAACCTTTTTAATATAGCATCTAGGCAGCCAAATTGAAGTTCCTGGTGATTGTGAAGCCATCAAACTGTGATTAAAGCACTATAGACTATTTCCTTAACTATTTTCCCGTAGATTTCACAGTATTTTTCTACCAGCAGTTGTCTTTTCTATTTCTATCAATTATCTTGCTGTCCATATGCTAGTTCTTGAAACACTCTTACCTTCCTCTTCTCCAACTGTGTCTTGATGGAGTGGTACTGTAACGTGCTATGTCACAGCTGTACTAAGGAGAACTTAAAATGAAAGCAGCACACTGAGCTAAGTGCTGATTATTGTTTTCAAACAAGAATCTTAAAAATACTGAAAGTGTGAGAGGTGATCTATAAAGTACAATTTCTTCTCAAAAAGAAAAGAAAAAAGAAATCTGGCGTAGGAGTCATAATAATAACAATAATAGTTTATATTAAAAAAAAGCTACTGAAATATTTTAAGAAAGTCACCCGATCAAGAGAAATAAAAGATCAAATTTTGTGGTTCAATTTAAAGTGGCAAGGATTCTGTCATTCTGTCACTCTTGCTTGTGTTTGCACTGCTGCAATGGTTCGTTTTTGTGTATCACTAGTATGGCTTTAAAGGGGCAAAATAGAGAAAATTCTGAACCTCAAAAAATATCAGTCAGGCATCATTGATACTAGATTGTAAGTTCCAAAATGTTTTTCATTTCTTATCTCTGGTAATATTATTTATTTCAATTATTCTTTGGAGTATATTCAACTTAATTTTTCTTGTCCAAGGGGTGCTAGAGAGAGGAAGGATATTATAAAAACCAACCTTTAAAAAAAGTATCAGAATAACAAAAAATCAGAATTTACCTAGTCAAGTGAAGAGACCTGTTTTCTTTAAAATTAGCATTCTATGCAGACCAAGGAAGCATTTTAAATAGAGATATAATTAAACTTTTTACTCCAAGCTAGTACTCTGAGCATAAGAAACAGAAAATTGCAGAATGTTTTAAAATATCAGTGTGTTACTGTTAACTTGTTGCTAACATGCTACCAATAGCTTACTGCTAATAAAAGTCAATTAAATGCTAGCTCCGGGAAACCCATCTGTTGCACATTGCTTGAAAAATAAAATTAAAAAAAAAATCTGAACTTTTGTTTCATGTCATCCCTGGATACATAGCTCAGATCTACCACTAAAAACATACAGGAAATATATTTAATAGCCTTACAGAATAATCTTGCTTCAAAGTGACCTCATGTAGTCACAGTCCCTGTTCAGTACATGTCTTAAGTAGGTCATGTTACTTAGCAACATTTTCAGTCATGTCTTGAATACCTACCAGAACAGATCCCAAAAATTCCAGTGATTGTTACTTTCCTAGCATTTAATTACTCCCAGTGTTCTAAAACTATAATCTTAATATCCAATTAGGATTTTCTATATCCTAATTTATGTCTGTTGTCTATTAATCTGCACCCTCAACAACAGTCGGGACCCCTGGCTGTATCTCCCCAATAATGCAGATGCAGAGTGCAGTAAGGTCTCCCTCAGTATACCAGGTTCATCAAGCCCAGCTTCCTCAGACTTCCAGCATCCAATCAGCACGGTGATCTCCCCTGGACTAACTCCATTATATCCACGTCTGTCTTGTTCTGAGGAATACAAAAGGAGACACAACACTTTGTGTTTGGTCTCACAGGTGCCAAATAGGGAAGGATCACCTTCTTCAACTTTCTCAGTCTCACTGATACACCCCAGGATGCTGATGGCCTTCTTGCAGAAAGGGTATATTGCTGATTTACTCTCAACTTGGTGTCCTTTTCTGCAGAGCTGTTTCCTAGACAGTTGTTTCCCAGTCTGTAGCAGTGCATGGGGTTATTTGTCCCTGGATTGCAGGACTTTGCATTTCCCTTTGCTGAACTTCAGGACCAGGCCTTTTTAATACCTTTATTGGTAATCTGAATGAGGAAATCAAGTGCATCCTGAGTAAGTTTGCAGGGAAAAAAATGTTGGGCAGGAGTGTCATCTGCTGAAGGGTAGAAAAGCTCTGTAGAGGGATTGGAAAGGCTGGATTGATGGTCCAAGGCCAGTGATGTGAAGCGCGACATGGCAAAACGCAGGTGCTGCACTTGGGTCACAACAACCCCAGGCAACACTGCAGGCTTGGGGATGAGTGGCCATAAAGCAAAAAAGCTAGTGAAGGGTCTGGAACAAAAATCTTCTTAGGGTGACTGGGGTTACTGGGGTGGTTTAGCCCGGTGAAAAGAAGGTTCAGGAGAGACTTTATTGCTCTCTGCAACTACTTGAATGGAGCTTGTGTTGAAGTGGGGTTTGGCATCTTCTCCCAGGCAACTAGAGACAGGACAAGTGGAGGGAAACTGCCTCAAGTTTCATGAAGGGAGGCTCAGCATACCAGGAAAAATTTCTTCACTGAAAGAATGTTGAAGCATTGGAACAGGTTCTCCAATAAACTGGTGAAATCACTATCTCTGGAGACACTTAAAAAATAAGTAGAAGTGGCACTTTGAGTTTAGTGGGTATGGTGGTATTTATTCAAAGGCAGGACTTCATCTTGGAGGTCATTTCCAACCTTAATGATTCTGTGACTTCAGCCCATTGCTTCAACATGCCCTCTAAATAACAGACTTGTTCTCATACATATCAATCACCTCCTCCTGCCAGTTTGATGATATCTGCAAACTTGCTGAGAACTCCATCCTATCAACTAACAGTTGCTGAAGTTGCCAGACAGTGCTGGACCCCAAAATTATCCTTGAGGAACTTTACTATTTGCTGGTCACCAGCTGGACTTTTTACTACACATGAAAGATCTCTGGGCCTCTCAGTCTAGTCAGCTTTCCATCCGTCTCATTGTCAGTTTACCCATATGTCACCAATGTGTGGTGAAGAGGTCAAAATGGTCAAAACAAAGTACTATTTGAAGTTAAAAAAACCTTTTATCTGATCAGTATCTATTGAGCAGTATGTGGTCAGCTATGTTAAACAGTAGAAAGAAACCTTATGACCCTGTATATAATATGATAATCAGCTGGGGTAGGGTTCAGCCAGGACAGGGTTAATTGTTGCAGCAGCCAAGAGGAGGGGTAGCAAGGACCAATAGGTTATTCTATGTCACCTCAAACCATTTTCCAGGGACTTGGGAAAAGCTCCCTTCCAGGTCAGCTAGTGAAGCAGTTGAGTATTGCTGTGAGGGAAGCCCATGGTGAACAAGTGAATCATTTGCCTCCCTCTTGTACACTTTGTCATCTGTATACTATTGTTGCTGCTACAGTTCCTTTTCCTGTCTCGTTGCTGTTTCCTGTAAATTGCTCTTATCTCAGCCTTTGATCTTTACCTTTTGTGCCTCCAGTTCTCCTCTCCAGTCCTGCTGCAGGGGGAGGGGGAGAGAAAAGGGGCAGGGAGTGAGCAGTGCATGGTTTGGAGTGATTTAGTGGGAACACTAAATTGAGGAATTCTACTCCTTCCCATGACTCTAAAGAACTATTATTTTTAAATTACAATACTAGAGAGTTTTCTTGCCTCACTTGTTATCTGACTTCAGTTAAAGCTATACTAAAACTAACACTGAAATAAACTCTGATGTCTGAATGTACAACTATAACTCATTAATGACTGTTATGACCATTTATCAATATATCAATAATATTTTTTTTAATTTGAATACGGAGTAACGTTACAATATTTCAGTATGCTTCAGGATAAAATGTTGTAAATGAAAAGGAAAGGTTTTACATATCACTCCTCCCCCACTCCAGCCCAACAGGATTTTTTTCACCTGTTGTGAAATTTTGTAACCTAGATAATAAACATAACTAATAAAATGATCACTGAAGCTCTTCACCATAAAAGATCATTAAAAATTTGCATAAGGCATACACTTCAACTGAATGAAATGGCTTCTCCATCTGCAATACAATCAGAATTCTCGGTAAATTAAAGAGCCCATATAGAGTCAGCACATGTCACTGAGATACGTGCTCATAATTAAGACTGAATAATGTTTTGTTGTGCTGGGACTAATGACCCTTGCAGTGCAAAGCACAGAACTGCATCTCTGAGAAGCTGAACACCTCTTACCACTTCGTTCAAAGGCACTTGCAAGCATTCTGCATCTCCCAGGCTTGGAACTGTAACATATGTTAGGGTTGTTTATATTGCTAACATTATGAGTGGGTTACAGACACATCAATCACTTTATTCATTCATGTTCTTCTGGTCAAGGAATTTTTACTTATGGCCATTCTTCTGCTCAGTGCATCAAAGTAATTTGAAGATTTTACAAGTTTATGCTTAGCAATTCATTTTGAAATATGGCGAAATAAAAATAGGGAAGAAACTCTATCATTTCAACTCTCAAACTGCAGTTTCAAGAAGCAAAATGATCACTGAGGTTTAAGTGAAGTTTCCTAAGAGGTGAAGCACTGAGAGAGTAAATAGCTATATCTATGAGGTATTTCAATTTTCAGTTTGAAGCAACCAGGCTTAAGTAAAATGGCATGATAATGAGATGAAGAATCTGGTACTATATCTTGGAAGGTAACACTCTCAATTTCTAATCTTTACCTGTACATTGTAACACAAGCATGACCATGGCCTTTACTGGGAAAAAAAAAGCATTTGTATTCAAAACCATAACCGGGATGAGTATTTTTAAAATAATTTCCAGACTTTAAAACCAAACTGCAATTATGTTTTTAGGGAAAAATATGACATACTTTTCCTCTTTCAATATTCACCAATGCACCAAAGTACTTGTTGTAAGAAGGGCTAATGGTACATTAAAGCCACAGAGTCTATTAATCTAGTATGGTCTATTACAAACCTTCACCAATAAACAAACAATGGTTCAAATTAGAGCATATTTGAAAACATTTTCTACTCTAAATTAATTGCATCACAATGAGATGGCCATCACAATTTCAAATTACACTTCACTCTGTTTTCTAGAGACAGATAAGTCCATACAGTATGATTGAAATTTCTGACAAGTATGACAAGGTGATAAATTGCAGACTTTAGAGGTTAGCTTCCTTATATATGAAGCCCCTTATAACTAGACTAAAGAACTGTCACTAAAAATGCTTGCTTGAAGAAATAATTTGCTTCAGCTTATTAATATGTTTCATTTTGCTGCTTTTATGGGTTTTTTTAAAGACATCACACATGCATTTCATTCTACAATCATCTAACTTAACTCTGGCAATAAACTAGGAATTTAAACTTAACAGACATATGGTTCTGCAGATTGAAAGCTTTCAGAAACTGACAAGCTAGTAACAACCCAGATTGCAATTAAGAAGTACAGAAGTCTTAAATCAAGAGACTTGGATATTTGTGCTGCCATTTAAATTAGCAGATCCATTAAAAATAATTAAAAAAAATAAAATATCACACCATAAAACACTGGTAGGGCATCTTCATACCTCAGAAATAAAACAAACTACATTAAATCTTATGTGCTTAAAAAAGAAACCAATGACAATTTACATTTTTTCTCTTATTAACTTCTTTCCTGTAAAGCTTTCATTTAAAATGTTTCCATCCAAGTTCCATTTCTAAAAAGTACAGGGAACAGAAACACAGAAATCTCCAACATTCATTGTTCACCAAATTTTTATGAAATCTACCTTCCTCTTTTCTTCCACCAATCTTATATTTTGCTATATGGCAAATGTATTTTCTAGGATTTTTCAAATGTTATCTGGTTTTCCTTCACTGCTTTTCTTATCTTCATTTCATCACTTTCTCCTCTCTTCTATGAACACATTTGCTCTTCCTTGCTTAGATTTTGCATTTCAAATTAATAATTTTATATTTGATAATTAAGGCTAAATATCCCAGTAAACACCAGGCATATTATACCTCTGCTCATGGAAAGGTATATATAACTTTATAGTTAATAAATTTTATTCACATAGATAGTACACACCTGCAAGCCCTATGCAA
Source organism: Calcarius lapponicus (assembly GCA_039654755.1). Classification (NCBI taxonomy): domain Eukaryota; kingdom Metazoa; phylum Chordata; class Aves; order Passeriformes; family Fringillidae; genus Calcarius; species Calcarius lapponicus. Next base: position 26,721,277 of record CM077462.1, on the reverse strand, counting down.
ATCAAAGTTTGTATTCTTTGTTTCCACAGATTTCATAGTTAGGGAAATAAAAGCTATTCAATGTGACAGAAAACGTGTCTGAAATTATTTATCTCCTGTCAACAGGATTCTTAAATTAATTGATCTGCTCCTCAGGAGCTTTTTCTTCTTCAGTATAAAGAAGTTTATGACCTCAAATGTCTTGCCCTCATAACATGTTATGTGAAAGTACAAAGGAACTTATGTAAAAACAGTGTAAATTAGAAGGTATATCAAGTCTGAGACTAGGCAAGTAGATTTCTTTGAAAAATGAAGACTAAAACATTTATGGAGACTCAATGAAGCAAAATATTTCTTGAAAATATATTGATTTTCATTAGAATGCTATTGTGAAGACAATTGCGACTTTCTACTTAAAAGTAATTTGTGGAGAAAAGCTGTATAACATTTGCCAGGTATAATGCAGGCAGAGAGCTATTGTTTTATCACTTGTTTTTTTCAAATGAATAAATAAATATTTAAATTCAACTATGCAATTAGCTAATAAGCAAAATGATTCAAATATTAGATTTAACTTGACTCATATCTCAAAATTATTAAACAATCATATAAGTCATGCCTGTAAAATTATTTTTGCAAAATTATTTGAAAAACTTTGTCTTGTTCCCCATTCCTACACCAGTATAGAACTATTGTTTCTTTGAGGTTTTTATCGCAAGCAAACAACTGCACAAGATTTCAGAGTTAAGGGAGTACTTTTACTTCCCATTCATAACAAGCTTTTGCAATAACATTATGGAAGAAGGTTCACAGAGCAAGAAGAGATACACCACATTGAACTCTTAAAAAGAGCACCCCAAAAAGCTTTAAAGAAAGGACCTTAAAGTTCTCTGGAAAGCGAGAGAACTATTTTTTAAGGAAACACTGAATTTTCCATCCTTTTTTTTTTAGCCAGCACTTCCCCTCAAGTCCTCTGCAAAAGACTGGAGGAGTTTGTTAACAAACTCCCTCTTGCCCTACTTTATGTTTGCCCTCACCACAGTCTATACTACCGTCCTGAAGTCTGAAGGAAAAAAAATAATGCTTTCTGTCACCTGAGAGACTATGCATCTGCTCTCTGCCTGTGCTCCTCACTTTCCTTCCCTTCATATTCCCAGGTCTCTGGTGTTCCTCTGTCACGCTCCTCAGGGTATCTTCCTTGAACGTGTAAGTTTTCCCTGGTTATTTATCCATGTAGAAGAACGAATCACTTTTCTCTTATGTAGATTCTCTTTGACTGAAAGTGCTGTACTGAAGATAGGCAATGAGGCTATTCCTCACTCACAACTGGTCTTCCACACACATTAACACAAAAAAGTAAGTCAAACAGATGTGAGCTGAGTCACACCCAAATGAAGTAACACAAAGCCTGTGAAAATATCACACACCATGAAGCTTATCTTTTAGGGTTATGTTTTCACTGGGTCAGAAAAAATATTGTCATTTCATGGTGATTATCTGTTTTTCTTGCAAAGAGAAAGAATAACTTGTGCATGCCTGCAAATGCCCTTGAAGATAAATCAGAGCTTGCTTATTAATTACAACTGGCTTCCTTTATGATCTGCCTTTTTTTTTGTGATTTTCCCATTACACATAATTGAGATTTTAGATCTCAGCATTAAAAGAATAATAAATTACATACCCAATATCTGAGACATTGCACAGATCTTTGTGAACTTTGTGATACATTAGATATGTATTAGTCACAAGTCTTCAAATGAACTATAATGAGTAATTTCATTCACCCAAAAACATTTCAATAAGTTCTTTTAAAGAATCATAAACAGTTTAGAAAATTTTTGAAATCAATTTTTTTCTCTATTTTTCTCATGTTCATACAACCAAACAAACTGAAAATATAAAAGTAATATATAAATCTAAGAAATATATTGATAAAAAGACTGGATTTTTTCAAAACACATCTGTTCAGTCCTAATAAAATTTCATTCAAAAGCAGATCATATGAATTCTTCTCTGACAGCTTACTTCTCTCTACTGACATACCAAGGTTTACCTGACTAGCTGGGACCTGTAGTACAGAGAAATCACAGAACTTGCTCCAGAAGTGTAACATGGGTATAACTACCTGAACTGCAGTGGTAAAAAAACCACAGTTAAACCTGTGAATTGTAATGTGTTATTAGTTATAGAAAAGAGTAAATAAAATAAGGATAGAAATGCTGAACAAGAGAAAGAGATTCATTGAAATGTGCTCTATTACTTCAATAATAATTTCAGTAGAGATCTAAAGGGACCATTATTTCTCATAAATTATATATAATCTACTCTTTATGTAAACTTAACTTAATGAGCCATATATTTTTAATCTTGTCAAACTATGAAAAATCAAATGGCTACCAATATGAATTATTTTCTGAATAAGTAGTATGTTTCTGCTTCATTAATTCTGGTTAAATTTTGACATTAATTCCACACCTGTTCTGTCAGATGAAAATAGAAAAATATTAAATATTACCAGATAAAATTCCTTATTTCTAGAACTTCCTGTCTTAATCTACTTCACAGATGACTAAAAGGATGACTAAAATTCTTGACAAAAAACTCCAAACCAACTACCCAGCAAAACTTCCCTTCATAGCATTCCCATGCAGAACAATGACAATTACAAAGCTTCCCTAAAGCTAAACTGAAGTGAATAAAGAGTTTTATAATGATTTACATACACTTTACTGTTTTCACCTTTATGAGAGCATGCATCTAAATAAGTTACATACCGTTCTGGCCCAGCAAACAGTGCACCCATCACAGAAGGCCAGTTGTCATAACTTCACTGAAGTTCTTAGGAATCACCACTATAATGGTTTTCACTTATGGAGTTCCATAGAAATACCAAATATAATACAGAATAATTTCAATCCAAAACCTAACACAGTATCTTTACTTGTAGAGGATATATAGGACTCACAAGACTCAAGTTTAGATATTCCAAAACTGCCTTACCATGGTGTAGTTGTGAGCCACCTTCATAAGCTCTGTGCACCCTTGTGCATCAGCAAATGCTCGTATTCCCAAACAGTTGGATGGGTGCAAAAGCTTCATTAGAAAATGGCAGCAAACCTCTACTACTTGGGGGAGCTGGAGAAGGCAGGCAGCTGCTAGGAGGTTTTCAATGGTGTCTTCTTTTAATTCCAGGCAGCCTAAAAAAGAAGTATTGATAACAAATTCAAACTTATTTACTTAGTATTTACAAAACATACAGTATCGAAACACATTTTTATAAATAATTGTAGCTCTATATAAATAACTCTACAGAAAAAGTGAAGAAAAGAAGGATTAATCTCCCTGACTGAACACCCCAGAGACCTGAAAATTACAGTATTAGAAATATTGCTTTTTAAACTACTATTAATTCAACTATATAACAGGCATAAAAAGAGAGACTGTACTGTATCAAATGGAATAGAAGACTTGGAATATCTTGATATCAGCCAGGTTAAGAACGGTTTTTTGTTGGTTTTCTTTTCTTATTTTCATTGAAATTCATATTAAAACTTGTGTTATCTTCAGTGGCACAGAGCAAACCTCACAGCCATTTACTTCCCTGAAAGGAATGAAATAACTGCCTGGTACAGTATGAATAAACCCATAAATACATCTTCAAAACAAGGCTTAACAGACTTCAAACATTGTGTTGCTTATTTGTAATGTGACTTTAGGATTAATGCTATCTGAGTAACATATGGCAGGCTTATTGTAACACATAGTTCCTCTAAAATAATTTATATTGGGGAAAAGAACCATTAATTAATACTTATATTGAACTTAATTCTGTAATTTCACAAGTCATTATCTTTACCTTGCAGACTGACACACTTTTTAATAAATAAAAGGTAAAATAGAATAAAATAAACTTTAAAAATAATTTATTTTAGGCTGGAACAAGTAATTCTTGTTTTAATGCTCCCCCCCAACCATAATATTAAATTTTATTTTTACATTAGAATCTTATAAATCTCTTACATTAATAACTTAAAAATCTTCAAACTAAAAATTACAAGGATATTTTGGAGAACTGAAAAAAATAATAGGAAAATAAAGTGTGCAAATTTAAAATAAATTGTCAAAAAATACCTTTGATTGTACTGTGCTGTGCTCAGAAAAAATAATTTCTGACTATAAGAAGATTAAGTGCATATTGATCTTTCTCTTAAAAGTACTATAGTTCAACACCTAGATAAACTCACTCTTTTCCCCACAAAAGCTTTCACATAAAAAAATATCTAAAAATCTTAATAATGCTATTGCATAGCACTAAGGAGTTCTAAAATTCTCAATTTCACAACAGCATGCCATTGGAAAAAAAAGACGCTTTATATTGCAATACCAAACCCAAAATAAAGTAACATTAACACTGCACATCTGATCTTTCTCCTTTCACTATATCTGGAGATTTTAATACAAGAGGGAAACTGTGAAGTTATACTTTACTAGATTTAGTTATAATACATCCTTTTGCAAAGGTCAGAGCATCAGATCAAGCACACCGCCTAATTTCAATGGGTTTCCTCTCCTTATTTTTATTCTTTTATTAATGTCACATGAGGGCTTTTTTATGTTATCTAACCTTTTCTCACAATTTCTGAACACCCCATCTTTATGCAGTGGGGTCAGAAGGCACGCTCAGCAGCAGATTCTTGGCTGACCCATCTATTCATCAATGACACTCCCACATTGCTGCATGCCTGCAGGTAATGGCTGGCTCAACACACAATTCTGGAAGACAGCTCCACTGTGTAAAGTGGAAGCATTCAAAAGATAGTTGTTTTCAGGCTAAAACTGACCATCCTGGTAACAGAAGTAAAAAAAAATTAAAAATGTGCAAAACACCTTTGAAAATTGGAAGAACTGAGAAATGGAAACAAAAAAAAGAAAAAAAAAAGGAATTCTAAATATAATTTTCTTACCTGCTATTTACTTTTCAACAATGAGCTCAAAAAGTCTCCAGCCCTACAAAACTGATCCAGGTAACATTTCCAAAGTGATGTAAGTATAGAAAGAATCACTTTCAAAATCCCAGTTTTATGAGGAAATGTACCACTCTCTTGGTTTGGCCTTTTTATGGCTAAAGGTAGCTACCCTTAGGAGAAGAATCCAAAGGAATCAGTTGAAACCACATCAATCTATTTGTTTTCAAATTGAGATATTTTCTGTTAATTTTAAGGTACACTAGTCCTGGTACAGTATTAGTTGGGAAACAGTAGGATCAAACTAAGTTTAAATCAATAAAACATATTATCTGTTTTATGAATAACTTGTTAATGTATTTCTTTCTGTAACTAACATGGAAATGTTGAAGAAGATGACTCATATTTTTATAGAAGAGTGTGAACTGCTTTACACTTTAATAGAGGAAGTAAACATACAACCACTTCTGGGATATCTAGGGATACAAATATATTATAGCTTTACTTATTTTTAACTAAATTCAGAAATACTAATTTACTACTTGATATATCTATGACAAAAGCTAGAAAAATACACTCAGTATGAGTTAAAGAGTTTATTTTTCTTCATTCTTTTAGCTTCAATGATAAATAGGTTTTTAATCCACCTAAATGTCTTCCAAATCTTGATTATCTTCTTTTTCAAACATCAAGACACCTTCATAAATTTGTTCACAGAGTCTGTATTCCCTTTTTCAGAAGAGTGCTGTGACATTTTTATGTGAATTCCTCTGGGATATCAAGTGTTCAGCATGGTCAGAGTTTGAAAAAAGAATGCTTTTAAGGGACTCTGTATATAAAATATGAAATCTTCACACAGTTTCATATTGGCAATTAGAAGATCCAAGCATCTATTTAAAAATGTTTAATGAGATATTCAAGGGGCATTAATATTACTGCTTCTTCAATTCACCTCCCCCTCATATTTTTATGCAATAAAAGCTTGCACAAGTGCCTTAGTCTGAGAAAAACAAATTAACTAGAGCTTAAAATCTCCTTTTGTATTACATTAATTAAGATGAAAAAATATGAAGAAAAATAATCAAAAGAACTTTAATGAATTCTAATTGTTATTCTAAATTATAGCTGTATTTGTGAAAAAATTTATGTGCATTGCTTATGCAGAAATTAAAATGCCTGTCTTTATCATGCATTCTCATAAGGACTACATAAATTTTATTACCTCATTACCAAATGTGAAGCAGAGATAATATAAGAATTCTCTGATATTCTTGTTCTGTTGCTAAACCTTTTCCCAAGTTCAGGGACAGTTATGTCTTGGGGTTGGTTTGTGGGGTTTTATTTTTGTTGTTGTTTTGGTTTGGTTGTTGTTGTTTTTGGGATTCTTCTGTTTGGTTTTTTTGTTGTTGTTGTTTGCTTTGGGTTGTTTTTTTTTTCCTCTTTTATTCTCTCTTCTGCACTATTGACTATACTTTAGAACTATTTTGGTTTACAGGGAATCACTGCACCTTTGCCCACCTTTGTACGATGTTAAATAAGGTCAGTTTATATAACAGGAACAGCCTCCCACATGTATTGACCAACAGATTGGACCTGTGGTGGGACAACACAGTAGGTACAGATCATTTGCTCTGTTATAAGCAATGAATTTTAACCTAAATTTGTAACACATCATAATATCATTTTACATCATGTTCACAGTAGTTTTTTTTTTCTCTTTTGTAATTACACACTTACCCACAAGACTCCTCAACATTCTTAAGAGTGTTGCGTGTACAAGGGAAATCATGGGAAGTGTCAAGGAATTAGAAGCAAAGGCTAAAACCAATTCCTTGAAATCAGGTATTTATCTTTTTAACCTTTCTATTTCATGTGTCTTGATCAGTTGTGTGGCAGTTTTGAAATGTTGCTGAATGAAATTATTTCTGGAGGCTAATCAGTTCTGGGAGGTCTAATTTTTTTTTTAAGACAGTAAATAGTATCAAGATAATATTTATTCATTCTATGCATAGTAGATTAATTGACTAGAATAAGGAATTGGTTTATTGGAAAAGCATCTAATTCAATTGAAGACTTGAAAAAGCTTATTTAAAAAGGTGCTATGCCTCACACACTGCTATAATAAACCTTTTTGCCATTGCTTATCTTAATCATTTCAAATCTTAGGTACTCTGAGGTAGCCACCTGACCTAATCACCCAAGATCTCCTTTTACAGCTCACAGAGAGAAATGGGAAGTCTTAGTGCAGTTTTCACCTGCTCTGTTTCAGTCATGTACTGCAGAATGAGATTAATCACTCCCTGAATGGCTATTTCTTGATTTCAGCTACAAAATGAGCACCTTCATTTGAGTTACTGAGACACTACTGATATTCATATTTGTTGATATGAATTCAGTTACTAAGCTCCCAAACACAGCACTGGAATCATTAGAGCCATCAGGTTTCAGGTGATGAAACAGTCTTTGGGTTCAATTCTGATGATCACTTCCCTCTGTTATGGTCAATTTCTGGTAATGACATAGTGTGTAAAATCATCTCTTATGTCTATCCACGAGCACTATAATGAAGAACACTATAAAAAGTATTGTCTGTGTAGCAGAACATCTTTCAGTCTCCAGTTTGACCTATGCCTTAAAAGATAAATTCTATGTTGCATTGTCTTCCATACTTATTATTAAGGTTAAGATGTTTTCAGAAAAGAGAACAGGACACAATATATTCACTTAGCAGAGGTTTCTTCTGATCAAACTGTGTTTCATTTTCTATTAATTATTTGCTGCGGACCACATTCATCAGTTGTACTTGAGGAAGAAGCCACTCTGTGGCTAATTGTGTTTATTTAGAATCACAGAATGGTTTGGGTTGGAAGGGACCATAAAGATCATCTATGGGACAACAAATGGGGGACAGAAAAGAGAGCACAGAGGAGCTTATGGAATGGGTTGTTCTGGCTTTGGTGGGATACAGACCCTGGGAAATGAAACCACAGATATGAAAAACAACTGGGAAAAGAACTGTATATGTAACTATCAAGGTGCTTGAAATTATGTAGTTTTGTAAGGCTGCCAAGTAATGTGAACAATAGGCTATATGCAGCTAGTGAGAAATTTTTGCTAAAAGCTGAGGCTGCCTGGAGCTGTAACAGTACAAAACTGCACTGTGAGAACAATACTGCGACTCCAATAAACAACTTCAATGACTTCAACTTCTTTTTGCTTGGGCTTTGGCTTCTTGCTTGGACTATGATTTGCACCCCTCCTTTGAAGTCCCATCTCTCAGTTGCATGGCAATCATCTACTTCCAGTCTTCCTACCATGGGCAGGGTCATGTCCCACTAGACCAGGTTTCCTCCACTCAGCCTGGCCTTGAAAACATCCAGGGCAGGACATCTCCCACTTCTCTGGGCAATCTGCTGCAGTACCACACCACCCTCACAGTAAAGAATGTCTTCCTCTTATCCAATCAAAACTTACTGTACTTCAGTTTGAAGCCTTTTTGGTGCCTCTATGTGCTCTTGTATATATTCCCAGTCCACCTCTCTTACAGGCTGCATTCATTTAAGTATTATGATATATTATGATATATAATTTAATAAATTATTCCAGAGACATAAATATGCAGCTTGTAAAAAATGAAAAAACCACTATCACAGTAATATCAGAATTCTTACAAATTAACTAGATTCAGTCTTTTAAAATACTGTACAATTATTTGCACCCGAGTGTCATATCTTTTGAATAAGTGGACTAAACTGCCCTAATCATGTGACCTTCATCAGTACTGCCAGTCCTCTTTATTTAAATAGCATGGAAAAGAACACCATTGCAGAGTGATAAGGAAATGCTATTAACAAATTAAAATCCCCTTGAGCAGGAAACTTCTCGCAAATGTCTGGCTAAAGATCAGAAAACTATATTAACCAAAATAATCCTCAATGTGGTACCTTTTCATCTCCTGTTCTGAGAAAAAAATCTCTCAAAGCTACAAACCAAAACACCTCTGTTGTATAACTGAAATGTCAAGTATTAAAGAAAATTTGTCCACTGACTCATACAAATCAGCTTTCTAGAGAGAGACATTAAAGTGTTATTTTCTCCTTATGCCATTTACATACCTTAGCTCATTTTATACACTTGAACTTAGTCACCTGTAAGATGTACATACAAGTAACAGGACTAAAAGTAGCAAATCATTTTAGCTGTGAGCCTTATCTTAATAAAACCTTTTTATCAACTGTGAAGAAAGATATGTTAGCACTCTGAGATACAAGATATGTTTTTCCATTAGTTATAGAAAAATTGCTAAAATATGAACATCATTCTTGGGATTTTATGCTAAATTTTATTGGTATGTACTTGCACAGATGACATTATGCTAGCAATTTTGTCACCAGTAATTCAGCTAATATACAGGCATTGCATTTGAAATTATGTATATAAATATGGAACTATGTATATAAATAGAGGAATAAAAACTCACCGTTTAAAACCTAGGAAAAACCGCCAAGATAAAAGTTACCTCAAAAAATGCATTAATATAAATAGCACTTACTAATTAAATTTCAAACAGCACAAATTTTGCATTCATTCACAAAATAAGCTGGGAGATGACAAGAATTGTTTCAAAAACCTCATTTAATCTATAACGCCTTAGTTTCTCTTAACTGCTTTTAGTCAATGGACTTCAGTGCTTGTGTTTGTTTCCAGACTGTATGTTCTGCTCATCATGCTGCACACATCAAAAGGCACTCCAAGAATTTATGTTTGCAAACAAAAGCAAACTTCAGCTTGAGAAGGGGGGGGAAGTTTCATTCCACAAGACTTGTACCAAATATTGAGTACATCTTGGAAAGATACAGCCTTTCTATTACACTGAACATGATCAAGATTTACCCTCTGGTGGGAAAAAAAAAAAGAAAAAAGAAAAAAAATGTCCCAAGGACAAAGGAGCTCAGCTTTCAGATTTGAAGGAGCAGTATTTTATTCTCTACACCTGAAGCTAGCTCAGAAGCAGGAGCAATCACCTCTGCCAGATAAGCTTCTTAACTTCTCAGGCAATGATTTGGCAGCTTGTGCTACAGCACAGAGCCGTTCAAATCCATGCTTAGAGAACAAAAAGTTACAGAAATGGAGGCATCAATTGCCAAGAAAAGATTTTTGCCTATGAGTCCACCTTACAGCCTAATGAAATCTACTTTTCTTTGGGCTGGATTGCACTGCTGGAAGATGTGAGTACTCCAGTCAGATCCTGTTCTGAGGCTACATTTCATCACAGCTGCTGTCAGATGGGCACAGAGCAGAAAGGCAGTGAAGGTGTTTTACAATGCAGGAGCAGGAGTAAACACCTGAAAGGTGAGGACCTCTTTCACACACTATTATTGCAATTTTCATGATTCTTTTTCTTTTGTTTTGGAACTGGAGATACAGCTGAGCTCAAGAGTGTGGATATGGGTACACAAGGCCAGTGTAGGAGCTCCAGAAAGGAACGCATTAAAGAGGCAGGCCATCCTACAGCAGCCTGTCCAATCACTTCACTGATGCCATTTAAACAACAGGCTGGCATGTGCCAGATGGCAGCATAGAGGGATGATATTCCATTCAAAGGAACACTCACTTTCCAGCCGTGCCCTGTATTAATGTTCAGTACTTGTTTTAATCTCACTTTGGAGATGAAGAACTTTGAGCCTAGTGAGGGACAGCTTTAAAAATGTACCCTGAAGTGCACCCAGTTATCTGCTCTTCCCCTCCACATTCATTGCTTCCCTGTGTCTGCCTGAATTTATTTTTATTGACTTCTCTGGAATAGCAGATTGCATCATAGTACAAGGAAACACAATCACTATCTATCTCTCATAATATTCTGGATAATTCTGAATACTCAAAATTTATGGATATCAGATTCAGAGCTCTTTCCTAAGCGATTCTCATATACTTTGCCAAAAGAATGAGCCAACAGCTGGTTCCTGGTACATAATTGCCAATTCTGTCTGTTAATGAAGTATCCTGGGTAAAAGGAAGAATCACAATTCATTGGAGTGTAGTGTAGAGCTCCAGGAATGAGCAAGGACATTGTGTTTCAGTGACAGGAATGGAAAATATCTGCTCCAGATGGAAACAAGATCCTCAGAGACTGGCTAAAAAAATAAATTAAAAAAATTGAGGAGGCAGCCAGTCTCTGCAGTTCTTTATGATAAATGGGTCTCTGAAGTTCTTTCCTACAGACCTGAATTATGTGAAAGGCCACAGTTTGTTTTAGGATCAGAAAAATATTCTGTGAAAGAAGGCATTTTTATCCAAGCAGGCTGACATTCACAGAGGACAGAAGACAATCTGAAGCTACAGTTACATTGAGGAATTTTGAAAGATTCTTGCATTGTACACATGGACAATATAGTTGAGAATTTAATCCAGATGCATAAATAAGAACCTTATGAGGAACACTATATATGAAAATATCAATCTGAAATGTAACTGGAGCAAAGGTACATATGAACTTTGAAGCGTAGTCAATGTGGAAAATCAATGGACAAATAATCTGAATTATGACTCTACAGATCATGCCATCACTACCACTTCCTACTTCCTAAACTGTAGCAACCCTGATAAAGAAGTCTTCTTTGGATAACTCTCTTTATTGACTCCTGAAAAGTATGACATGTATCATGACAAGTGTCTCCTTCTAGAAGAGAGTTTCACAGGGGATCCTCCATATCTAGAAATTAGGTTTATTCAATGTCTATGAGCACCTAATATGATATGTGACCATTTTTCTGTACTCTCCATTATACAACAGCTGATAAAGTCTTTTAGATCAATTCATTTACCTTAATTTGTCCTTTTATCACTCATCCCAGAGTTCCTGGAACAAATGATCTCCCATTTGAAATGAATGGAAATTTAAGGGCCTGTTCTCTGCAGGTGTAAAGTCAACCATCAAAAACATGGCAGAGAAAATGCAGTGGGATAGCAGCAGGTAACAGTCTCTTTCAAAAAGTGCTTAGACATGGTCCGCCTTCACAGGGATCTCTAACATGATACTATAGAACAAACAGCTCTTGAACGAACCCAACGTGACACAGAGGTAGAGGCAAAGACCTTTACAATATCAGGGTAGCTCCACTTCTCAATGTGATCAGTAAAAGATCAGGCTACTCCTCCTAAAGAGGAGTAGCCTGAAACACTGTAAAAATGCCACTAGTACCTAAAATCCTGGCATTATTTGTCTTAGCACAAGCTTTTAATAAAATACCTTACATAGTATCCATTGAATTAAGCTTGTCTGGGAGTTCCCTCTAGCACTGAGGCAAAAGGGAATGAAATGGCCTCAGTTTTACTCCAAACACTGTCATCCTCAAACAATGGCAGTCACACTCAAACAGCATGTTGTAGCATAATCTAGTGGCTGTGATAACCCCCGGACTCCTGACACTATTAATTGGCACAAGCCAAAAGTATTGCTGAATTGTCTTCAATGTTTGTTCACATAGACAACTGGCTTTCACCAATTAAAAAATAAACAAAAGTCCCCAAACCAAAACCAAGAAAGAAATCTCCTTGAGATATTTAATTAATACCGTTTCTGTGCTGCCAGAACCTAAGGATCTTTGTGCTTAAAGGCAAGTTCCTCCTTGCTACATCCCTGCTGTCTGCCCTGTGTGTGTTATTAGCTATAACACTGACAAAGGCACTTGACAGTACTTTAATTAAAGACTCTCCCAAATAAAGTTTAATTAAAAGCTATACAGTAGGGCTTGAACTTCCTCTATGTATGAAATATTCTCTTTTTTTCAGAGGTGCATAAATAAATCAAGGATTTTTAGTTTTCTATTGCTTAAATGGGTTTTGCTTTTCCAGTTTCATTAACAGTATGAAAGCACCAACCTACTCTTCTGATCACTGTTGGGAATGCATGCTAATTAGATATTCCAATACTAATTAGATTTCCTGATATAGGAAATCTATAGTAACTTCATAGCTCTCTTGTATCTTCAAAGGAGGGCTCCCACAGTCACCAATAGCAGAAAAACAACAGAATACCAATCTATAGTTTCAGGCTTCTCTGAACTATTGAAGCAAAATTGAAAATAATGAAAACTCAAGTTTTAAGATCAAGAAAGAAGCACTACCTAAGAAAATAAGGTGAAGAAACACTCATCTGTATAACAGCTATATTGAATTCTTAAAAGATCAAAGATTACACATCCATCTGTCCCAGGGCACTAAGATCTCAATCATAGATTTTTTTGCTATCAATCGTCTTGCTGCTTGAAAAATGAAACATACTTTCTGCATAGCCATTGCAGCTGTCTCTGTTGGCTTCTGATTTCCTCAGTTGGCTCACAAGAAGTAGATATGCAAAAGAGGAAGTTTTGTTTCCTATTAAGTTACAGTTCTGCTATATCACAGACAAAACATACTTTGTCTATTTGAATAAACCAAAAAAATGCAGCAAAGTATGGATAGATTAATGAAGTCACATATTTTTTACTGGTCAAATATATCCTTTACAAAAAACAGTGTAAAGCTGTTTTGATCTATCCTTGTGAGCGCATGTATAGAACAAGAAGCATATAATTTTGATGTAGTGTTTTTCTAATAAATTCACATCATCTACATAATTTGAATTATACAAGTCATAATTACATTATAATGTAGCTATGTAATTAGAAAACTTTGTGCATATTTCAGATAAAACAATATGTAATCACTACATTATTAATATGTTTGCAAAAAAAGTTAAAAAAAACATATATATATATATAAACCCCAAAACAGTTCCAAAACAACCCCAAGACTGATCTAACACAGAGTTTATAGAATATATTTTAACACATGTCAATTTTTTCAGCTTTAATCAAATTCTGCTTTACAGGTACATTGATCACATAACTTTACAAAATTATTCACATTGAATGTGCAGAAGCTTCAACACCCTTTATTATCTTTAAATCAGTACTTTTGGTTGTCTAATTTTCTGTCTTCCTGTTAGTATTTTCAGATTGGCAGGTGCCTTCACTCAGGAGCTGCTCTAATCAAGGCTGTACAGGACTTAATGCTTGCCTGGTCACCATGTAATTCTACCTCGCCAATTATTTAGAAATCTATTTGTGTACAGAACCACAGAATCACAGAGTAAGCTGAGTTGGAAGGGACCCTCAGGGATCACTGAGTTCTGCTCTATGCTCTATACAAGACCAACCCAAGAGTCACACCATGTGCCTGAGTGCACAGTCCAAATGCTTCCTGACCTCTGTCAGTCTTCATGCTGTGGTCACTTCCCTGGGGAGCCTCTTCCAGTGCCCAATCGCCTCTGAGTGAAGAACTTTTTTCTAATATTCAGCCTGAGTGTCCCCTGAGACAGCTGTGGGCCATTCCCTTGGGTTCTGTACTGGACACAGAGAAGAGATCAGTGCCTGCCCCTCCTCTTCTCCTCAAGAGGAAGCTGTAGAGTGCAATGCGGTCTTCCCTCAGTCTTCTTGAGGCTGAATAGACCAAGTGAACTCAGCTGCTCCTCAAGACCCTTCACAAATCTCATGGCCCTCCTTTGAACACTCTCTAATAATTTAATATCTTTCTTAAGAGTGTGGTGCCCAAAACAATACAAGGACTCAAGGCAAGGCCACCCTAGTGCCGAGAAGAGAAGGACAACCCCCTCCCATGCTCAGCTGGTGATGCTGTGCCTGGTGTGCCCCAGGACTATTTTTCCTTATGTATCTGGTGTCTCCCTTTTGATGAACTTTAATTCTGATATTTTGCAGCCATATTCGATTATATTGGTGGAGGGTCTGGTATCAGTTTATGATATCTTGACCTATAATAACGCTTTTCATAGACGCATATATTTTATCCTTCTTAACCTCCTGCTTAATATGTATGATTCACAGGTAAAAATGCAATAATTTCACTAGATTATTAAAAAATATAAACTTGACTGAATTACAGATAACAAGATGTGGAAACAGTTCCATCTTTTAAATCACATCTAAACATATTTGCACTGTAATATTCTTAACTTCTACATTTTTGCAAACAAGTCTATGTTCAGCTGTGTTTTTTCCGATTTGTTCAGTTGTCCCCAGGGAAAACCTCCTCTATAACAGCAGCAACTATCAGTGATTTTTTTCTTAAGCTCCTTGAGTTAGAAAGGTAGTGACAGGAAAAAGAAAATAGGAGTAAATAACTGCCCATTTGTGAAAATTGTTTTCTAGTCCTGAAGTAAAATAACAAAGAGCTAAACTGGTTACAGACAAGAGTTGCTGAAAACTTTTTCACACGTGCAATCAGTAATTGGAATTTGGCAGCCAGATTCTCCAGATATTCTGCCTAAGTCTAGACAGGTATATGCTCCCAATTAGAGATCAAAAGTCTGAAAGGGAATTTCTGTTTGCTTCTGTGCTTCTGGGTATCAAAACACTGGCTATTTTCTTAAATTTCCACCTGTCCACATCCATGCAGCACAAGACTGGTGGTAAATAAGGAATCAGAGTGCAAGAAAGGAGATAAGAAATTATGAATACAGATAAATCATATGAGATGATAGAAACAAAATGGGAAGAAAAAAGGTTTTGCTCTGGCAAGGTCAAGGGAAAACAGAGTGATTAACTGAGAAGCCTAGATTGTATTTAATTTCAATAAACAGAATAAGTTTGGGATTATTTTCTAGGAATGCACAAATCACGTGAGTTATCACAGAATTCTCCATAGCACTTTTGAATGCTTTCACCCTCTGTGCAAGGTTGGCCACATTAATGATAAGCTGTGTGTCCAAGGTGTACCCACCATGTGTTAGAGAGACTGCTATTTGGATTTGGCGAAAACTTCCAGGATCAATAGAGACAATTGTGTTGCAGCGCCTGCAAGCCTTCCCCAGCCTTGTTTAATTTATTAGCATAATTGTAGCTAGGAAATTTAGGTGTCTGCTAAGATATCTGATGCAGAGAAAAGGAATACAGAAAGAAATAATTCCACATGAACTTCAGGAGATAAGGACACAAGCTAAGAATAAATAAGGATAAATAAGAATAAATCAGGATAAAGAACCTAATGGAAGAGAAATGCAAGACAGTAATCAAAACCAGAATGATCTATGGTGTCCAATATATTTAATCTTTTAGCATGTAAAATTGTCTCACATTTCCCAACCCTCATCACTCTTCTATTGTCATTAAGTATTTGTGAAACTTGCAAGTGTAAACTTAAGGCATTTTAAAGTCTTACTTGGTCTCCAAAATGAGTTAGAAAAAAAAGGAATAATGGTGTATTACCACTTCAAGCGAAAGACATTAGAAATCTTGGTTATCATCTTAAGTTTCTAATTCTTCAAGGTGGTGTTACAATAGTACATAATGTTGCTATTTCTGAGGCAGTTTGGACTGCGTGATTTTTTAAATGAATGACTATTACAGATGCAAATTCATATGAAGCAAATTAGAAAACATGCAAATTATACTATCTGTGGAGTTCCCTTTTCATCCATTTGTGAAAGCTGGCCCTTACTTACCTTACACCAAGAAGAAACTTTTTAGTTTTACATCTGCTATAATGATCCGAGTACATCACATAGCATAGAGAATGACGGAACATAAAGGAGCTGAAAATTTTAAACGTTTTTGGTAAGCAGAAGTTTGCTTCTTCTATGTTTTCATTTCTTCATCCAGTCTCCAAAGTTCTCAAAGATAACCATAAACTTCTTATATAGCTTCATTAATCTTGAAAATGTTTATCTTTTTTCCTCCCCTTTCTTCTGAATCTCCTTCTTTCCCTAATCTACACCTACATGCTATCTCTTGCTGTCAGCAACAACTCTTTTGTATCTTTCCAGGTGATATATTTTAGTGAAAACTCAAGCAAAAGAACTATACAGTACTTCAGGATTTTCACAGTTTTATTTCCAGGGGAACAACACTGTCCCCTCTCTTACCTGCTCTATCTTTAACCTCCCTCCTACAAAGTAATTTAACATTATCCGTAGTCTTTTTGCTGTTTTGTGCCAAGGTATTCTTGATTTTGCCCCAGAATTCCTGTGCCATTCATTGACCAAGGAACCAGATTGTATCCTTCTTATTGAACTATTTCATTTCATGGATCCCTAGCTTGAAACCCTCCAGACGATGCACATTCCTGAGTGGCAAAGCCACAGGTGAAGGGAGTAGGCATTCCCCTTTTAACATGTAGAGTACTACCTAAATTACGGTCTTACATTCCTAGAACATTTATTTCTCAAACATTATCCTCAAAAAGAGTATTTTTAGCTTAAAATGTGCTTATTTGCCGTTACTGTTTTCTATTAAGATGGTAAAGCTATTATGTCATAAAAAACCCAGAACATATCCTGTGTTAACAGGATCAAAGCGAACAGCAACTTGTAATTAAATTATTATATGTGTATTTAGAGCAGATTAAAACTGCAGGGTTTATGGTAACAATTTAAAATTGAATCTAAATCAAATATACAATAGAATCATCCTGATAAAATATAGTTATTTTAAACAATATAAGGATGTCTTTAAAGAAACAAATAGAAAACAGTATATATTTTATACTTACGTGATTCAAGGCAAATCTTAAAGGCAGTCCACTCTTTAAACTACATTATTTTGTAATATTAGCATTCTTTCTTTCAGATTAATGTGCCCCAATTTCAATGTGCATAACAAGTTGGTTAAGAAGTATAAATGCCAAATCTATAATGCATTAAAATATAAAAACTATTCAGAAGAGAGCTTTGACTTATTAACTCTGAATTCTGAGTTATTAGTAAGGTTACATTGCAAAACAGAGTACCGGCATATGAAAGGAAATGAAAGTGAAAACATCTGGCTCATAATAAAACGTTTTTAAACATTTTCTTATTCTAACTTCAAATTTTTTTTCTTTCAAATTTTTAAAGATTTATGCAATTATTTAAACTGAGATTTGATTTAAAAAGCAACATAGGATTAGTCTTCAAAAAATACAACTGTTTCTTCAGTCATCTTACATAATTTGAGTTATGAGGGTATGAGGCACTCCTTTTAAGTATTTGAAAACCAAGAAAAAAATATAATTTTCTTGACTGTCCTATGGAACTTCACAAGTCTGAAATATTGAACAGCTTGGAGATAAGTTTGAATTCATCCCTAGAAATGGTAATAAAACATTTTTGGATGATTATGTTTAAAATAAAAATATTTATACAAAAATACAATTGATTGGGAAGTAGCAAACAAAAATATCAACATCTGCCTCTATAGGAAGTATATATAATGTATGCACCACAATACCTGTATATGCAAACTGAACAAGGTCCCACAGTGCATTGGGGTCTATGCCTTCCATTTTGATCTCTTCTTGCTTGGCTTCACAAACGTCACTTGTAAACATGGCAGCAAAGTAGTCAGAGACAGAACTGAGGACAAGTCTGCAGAAAAAGTAAGAACTGGTGTAATTTGCTTGGATATATGTATTATAAATGTCACATATTTATAAGCTTCTTTAAAAATTATTTTCATAATAATTAAAAATTATTAGGAGGAATATATTATTAATGCACATTGGCAGCAAAATACAGAATGACATTTGATTCTAATTTGGTTTTGCCTCCTGTGATATGAAGCAAGTGGTACTTTAGCATATGACTATAAAACAGATATAGAAATTAGCACTCAGTCTTTCTGATAATCTTCCAATCATGCAGATGTCCCAACTGTTAAGAAAATAATCCCTCAGTATCAAATCATCAGCTTCATAATGACAGGCATTTCATAATCCAGAGGTACTCTTCTTTGTTCCTAAAGGCTTATTTGTTATAAACTTTAATAATAGCATGTGACTTTAGACAATCTATAAACCTACTAAAAATAATATACTAAACTGTTAGTAGCTTAACATGCTACTCCCTAAAAATATGTAATAAAATCATTGTGTAATACAATGTTTTTATTAATAAACATGTCCAAGGAAAATATTTTGAAAATACCTACAAAATGCTCATAGCTTACTGTTTAGGGATCTGATATAGATAAATCAATACCACAGCAGTATCAAGTATGACTGTAATTACTGGAGCATTAAGTTAAGCCATTCCTCCAAATACCATCTACAGTGAAATTTTGATTTTTGTTAGGACTGAATATTCACAGATGATCTTGAGATTAGAAGTGTGGTACAGCTATAAATAGTGTACCATGTGCTTCCATAAAGATGATCACATTTCTGGATTAATTTGGAAACATGATATACAAACATATTAATAAAAAACACTACAGTCACAACTGGAGAACTTGGAAACCAAGGGAAAAAAATTAGCCTTTTGTATATTGTTAGCTAGTTTGCTCAGGGCAAATTATTATTTAAAAAAATAAGGAAGATAAACAAGTTAATTCTTATCAGCCACCATGGTAATTGATTGCCTTTGCTCTCTTAGCTCACCCCAATAGCTAAGTAAAATATGACAGCTTGAATTGGCTTCATAATTTTACAGTGCTTTAAGCTGCTATATTTTACCAGCAAGTAGGGCTGATTGAAGACATATATATGATCTTTGCCTTTAACGATGAGGAATTACTAAATAGGTAAAGTACTTTTATCACTTTTCATGTTGTGCTCCAACAATCATGAATTTTAGAAGCAAACATCCTAGTTCATGAACAATTCACATTTATATTTATGTAATGACTAAACATCAACAGATGGCTACAAAAACATGAACTTAGAAATAGACTTTGGTGCTGCCACTAGAAACTCCTAATTTATTATTTTTTCATCATTGAGGAACATTTACTTCTACATTTCCTTATTTATTCTATCTTATTTACATATTATTATATTTGTAAATCTTCTTCTAGTACTTTTTCTGACCACTTATAAATAAGTAACTTTATTGTTCATTGATGCTTCAATAAAAGCATCACAAAAATCACAGAAAAGAAAAACATGATGAGTTTATATGAGATCAAAATTCTCACAGCAGAGATTCTCACAGCAATTTAGGTATGTGATGGAGATTTTCATTTGAGACCATTTCATTCATGGAGATTTAATTTAATTTCATTTTGCATTAGCTGTTGCTTCAGATTTACTAGCCATCATTTAAATTCAGCTATGGATATTCAATTTGATCATTTGACAAAAGCAAGGCCAAAACCCTCGGCTGTATTAAAAAAAAAAAAAAAAGGAAAAATGACTGAACAGAAATTTTAATACACCACCTAATGATCACTGGAAATATTTTCAAACAGTAATATCTTGTATTTTAAATTCCATGATTTATGTTCAGCAGTTACTTATTATATAATCATACTGTGTGTGTATATATATATATATATATATATATATGGTTAAATTTAAAACAAAAAAACCCAAAAAACAACAGAGGTAAGGCAGAAAATAAATAACAGAAGGATTAAATCTCTTTCACAAACTTCTATAAAAATGTGTGATTTTCCACAGTTTGTGTGAGGAAGGTCAAAGATCTTATCTAATGGATTTCATCTGCAAAGGACAATTCAGTCTACAAGAACATACAAGAGCCAGTCCAAAGTGGGAAGAAAAGAAAAATAAATAAGACACTTGTCAGGTCCTCAGCATTACCCATTTTTCTTAGAGGTTTATCCCTACTGGTTCATACCAGCTATCAAAGAAGATGGCTTAAATGAGCAGAAAGGTTCTGTGATGTAGCAGCTCACCTACAGAAGCAAGACAAGCTTTTGAACATAGCGATAAAAAAACAGGATTATTTTTTTAGGTGTCTTACGTTAATCAATAGTTGACAGAAATACCGAATCAGCTATTTCATCAACTTACTATAACCAAAAGACAAAGTTTCAAGACACTAACTTTTACCTTGGGAAGTGCTCTGCAAGTTGAACTGAAGAGAGAGGAACTTGCTAATTACACTTAATTCTGAAAGGTGACACCTTTTGTAAATCTTTATTGTATTCCAGGGTTGAGATGGAAGATCAAAAGTGAGAAATCAAAGAGATCAATTAATTTGTAATGATCTGCTTCTTTTTGTAGTTCAGAAGACTCCAAACAGCCCTAAATCTTGGTTTAAAGGCACGTTGACCTATTAATCAAGAAAGGTCAGGTGGCTGAGGATGTCACCTTTTCAACTTCAGATCTGGCAGTGAGAACACATAATAAACACTTTCATCCTTGAGACTCATAACAGGTAACTCGTGGCTTAAAATGAGTTTGTGAACCCAGAAAGATTTTCTCCAGATTAAGGGACTTCTTTCTCTTTACAACTAATTTCAGCCTGATCAATTTCTGGTTTCTTTTATAAGTAACTCCTATGACTGATTAGGGCTGTGACCTTTTTTCTCTAGGATATCAGATTTTATTTTAGTTTATTATAGAATATTTCTTTGCTCCTTTCACAACTGTTTTCATATACACTTTTGATAGAGAATTGCCTCAACACTGATGATGCATTTATTAATTAAAAGAAGCAAACAAACCTTGATCACTTAAAATCTTTAAGAAAACTCTTACAATATTTTACTGCCAACTGAGTAGAATTTCAGATGTTATTTGGTCTAAAAAAATCATAGGTAAGACACTCTTTTTTTCTCCCTGTATATTATGCTAACACACACATGAGCTGAATATTCTCGAGAACTGGGTCCGTGAGAATCTCATGAGGTTTAACGGGACCAAGTTCAAGGTGCTGCACTTGGGTTAGGGCAACCCCCAGTATCAATCCAGGCTGAGGGATGAATGGACAGAGACTGTCTTGGTGATGCTTCTGGATGAGGGGATGAAATGCACACTCACAGCCCAGAAAGGCAAACATGTTCTGGGCTGTGTCAAAACAGTGGTGACCCGCAGGGTGAGGGAGGAGATTCTGCCCCTCTACTCTGCTTTGGTGAGACCCCACCTGGAGTATTACATAGCTACTACAAACAGCTTTCATTTACAAAGATTCTAGGAAAAAATGGTAATATTTAGAATTTTTCCACACTACATTTTAATTTTCATTTACCTTTTGACAGATAGCATTGTGAAAGTATGCATATATATTTCTTTATTGACTCATATATGCATTCATAACTATGATTTCTTCTAAAAAGCTGCAATTTTAAGCTCTGAGTTCTGAAAGGAATAAAATCTCACATTCAATAAATACTGGTATAATTCACAGCATAAGAAGGACATCAACCTCTTAGAATGAGTCACCAAAATAGTGGCCACCAAAATGATTAGGGGGATGGAGCACCTCTCCTATAGGAAAAGATTGAGGGAATTTGGCTTTTTCAGCCTCGAAAGAGAAGACTTAGGGATTACTTAATTTCTGCCTGCCAGTACCTGAAGGAGCCTTTAAAAAAAGTGGAGAGGGACTCTTTATATGGTCATGTAGTGATAGGACAAGGGAGAAAGGTTTCAAAGTAAAAGAGTAGGTTCTTTCACCCTTCAAAGTCCATTTCAGTTACTGCACCTTTTTCCAGTCCATAAAGCAATAGCATTAGCATTCTGGTTTAATACAGTAATAAATATCTCTAGCCAGAAAGGACCCTTAAGGCTCCTAAAACAAAAATAAACCATGTGATTAAGCACATGATTAGATGCTCCTTGAACTCTTACCACTTCTCTGGGAAGACTGTTGGAGCAACTTATCGTCCTTCTGCTGAAGAACCTCTTTCTAATATCCAATCTGAACTTCCCCTGACTTCATTCCATTTCCTTGGGTCCTGCCCCTGGTCACCAGACAGATGAGATCACCACCTCCCCCTCTGCTGCTCCCCTCAAGGAAGCTGTAGACTGTGATGAGGTCATCCCTCAGCCTTCTTTTCTGTAGGATGAACAAGACCAGTGACCTCAGCTGCTCTTCTTATCCATTTTTCCTTCAAAACCTTTCACCACCTTGGATGCCCTCCTCTGGACATGCTCCAACAGTGTGATGTCCTCATATTGTGGCCCCCAGAACTGCACACAATACTCAAGGTGAGGCCGTACCAGCACAGAGCAGAGAGAGGCAATCACCCCTTAATGGGCTGGTGATGTTGTGCCTGGTGCTTCCCAGGGCATGGTTGGCCCTTTGCTGCCAGGGCACTGCTAGCTCTCATTCAACTTGCCAGAAACCCAAACCCTCGTATCAAGATTATCAATCAAGGTTAAAATTAAAAGCTCATCTAAATTGCCTTGCTGCTCCTCTGATAGCTGTAATTTTTGCTGTTGCTGTTCTTTCCCAACCACATTACATGAATTAATTGTTTTTAAACTCGCAGACAGTGGGTTGTGTTAAACAACTCTGTCCAGATGAGTTCAGATGATATGGGAAGTTCCTCAAACCTTACAGACATCTGGGAATAACACAGAGCAGCTGTACTGCTTTTAATCCGTGTTTTCCATGTGGATCTGTTACTGACCAGTGGCAGAAAACAGATATTAGAAATTAGACAGAAATCAGACTATTACGTGCATCTTCAGACTAATGTGCATTTTTCTTCTTTCACTCCCTGCTTCCAGAATTTCCTTCCTTCTCTGCCTGGTTCTCCTTTCTTTTCTGCCTGGTTCTTTACTCTTTCATCTTGCCTTTCAGCTAAACTTTCTCCATTAATTTTTTTCCTCATTTTACTACTACTGTTTTTTTTTAATTTTGTCCCTCTGTAGTAGCACTCAAAATGCATTGAAAAAAGTTGTTACCACCCAGAGCACTGAAACAGACAATGCTAACTGCATTTTGTTGAAGGAGTTTTATTACATTTATCTTCACATGTCATTCAAATACTAGTAGAAAGATTTGGGTAACCTTACTAAAGTATTTCTTTGTTTCATATGTTATTGGTAATTTTCCAAGAGTTCTGTACTACCTTTTCTGCCATGGTGGGAGTTCCCCATGATCCTTTTCTTGAGTATTGTAAAGAAAAAAAAAAACTTTGATATTAAGAGAAAGCAGAAGATAAAAACTTGTATTTCTCATTATACACTCAACTATACCTGACTATATTATAACAACAACAAAAGGAGATTTCTTGGTTTCTCAACAAGTGCAATAGAAGTCAGAACTGTAAGCTGAGGACATAACTCCCCTTCTACATCTTCTTTGCATTTTCTAGTTTTATTGAATTTTCTGGTTTATTGAATCGAGTCTCTGTTATATGGGAGTGTTTTAATTGGATAGAGGAAGGTGAATTTTAGCCTTACATAACAATTGTTCTTTTTTTGTTTCCCTTCAGCATAGAGTTCCTATCTTGTTTTGCGCAGCATTACTAATCAAAATGTCTTAAACTACAATCTGAGTTTAGAGATGCTCTAACATTTCTGCAGTCCTAGATGGAAGTTTTAATGAACTCCCCAGCAAAAATATTAAGGTCCATCTATCATTTGCAGTAACTTCAGCTCTTTTCTTCCCAGGATTTTTGATGCTTCTTCAGCAGCTGTACAATACAGCATTTCGAGCACAGTTATCTAAAACCAGTGCAATTAATGTAAATTGCCTTCACTCAAAACCACCAAATCATTGATGGCAAACACATACTCTTAATTTTATGTTGACCCATGTGATTATTGCTTGATTAACAATTTTCATTTACTCTGATAATGCCACTATAGTTCAGAACAATATTTACTTGCCAAATGCACAACAGAAGTATATGGAAAATGAAAGTTGAGATGAATGATGTGGGAGAAATATAGAAACATTGCGTCAATGTAAAAAAAATGGAATTAGAGAGGCCCAAAGGTCAGGCACAGATGACAACAGCAAGGGATTTGATAGTAAAGAAAGGTTTCTGTAAATACCTTGGAAGCAAATGCAAAACTTTCAAAAGATTTTGTGCACTGCTCAAAAAAGCTTTATTTGGCACAATCTTTTTTTATTTATTTATTATGTTGTGTTTTGAGGACAACTTTAAAGGGAAATACTGGAGGAAGCTCTATTACAATATTACTGAAGGACCACTCTCTCCTATCTAAAATGGATCATGATAATTGCAGAAGGTTTCTAAGGACTGCAAAAGTCAATTTTCATGTAAATCCCGAAGAAGAAAGATATAGGTACCTATAGACTTGTTTGCCTCACCAAGATCATGGAGTAAATTTGCCTGGATGACACATCCTGCATCACTAAAAACAGTGAGGATAATAAAAACTGGAACGGGCTAACAAGAGAGGAACGTCCACAAGAGATGATATTTAAAAATTAACTGTGTATGACCTCAATGGTCTAACCCTGCTTTGAGCAGGGAGAGTTGAATCTGTAATTTCTAGGATTGTAATGACTACAGTAAAAGAAGCAGCTCACTGTGCTTGTTCAGACACACCTGTCTAAACAAACATAGAATAAACACTATCAAACTCTTCCAGTTATTTGAGATTTGGAATTTTGACTGCAGACCACAAAGAAGTCAAAAATTACATGTAAAGGTATTTAGAAAGAATTATGGGTATTATTTCATGGTTAGTCTTCTTATTAGGGCATGTTTTCAGCTAGGGAAGGATTTATACTGTAGAATTAGAAACCTTATTATTTAAATATATGAATGAGGTTTCTGTCTGGTTTTACTTCTTAGCATTTGGAAAATAACTTTGGCTCTGCAGTCTTGTATATTGCATGTTTTTTTTCTTTTACTTACTGTTGTAGGAGTTGGAATATAGACTATTCAGCTTCTTTAACACGAATAGTCTCTGTGTCCATAGTCACTCAGAGCAAAAGGAACTTTGTAAGGTCCAAGTTGCTAAGATGCCTTTAGAGTATTCTTCTGCACCAGAAAGTTAATTTGTGAGTTCAGAAATGCACTGGCTGTTTTTCTGACTTCCTGCTGGGGAACCATAATCCTGCTCTGAATTTAGTATCTCACCAGAGAAATCAGGACACAAGCAGGAAATAGATTACCCTTGGTTTGCAGCCTTATGCAGAGCTCCGATGTAAAAATATTTGCTCACCTGGAAATTCTGAATTATTCTCTGTATTTTAATCTAAACTCTAGGACCATATTTTTATTTTCATGCATTAAATGAAAACCTATTTCTGAGACCAAAATCTCAATGAAGAATAACTATTTTAAGTTTAATTTTTATCCAAAACCAAGTTTCATAAATACTAGCTGCTTTAATACCAGACAATCTTACAGAATTTTAGAAATTAAAGTGTTCTATAATTTTTATCCCAATAATTATAATTAAAAGTAAATAAGAATTTTTTAGTTCATTGAAAGCCACAGGTCATAGGAAGAAAGTATTCAGTATTCTACTATAAGTGTCTGAAAGACTCTGTACAACAGCCTTATCACAGGATCAGGATCTTAATCTTCAGTGTAGCTGTACAGCACCCCATTTCAGAAATTCACATTCTTTTCACATAAGAATACCATCCCAGCAGGGAGAATTGTTAGTCACACTCACCATCAGTTTGCTAGTTGAGTGCTACTTCAACTTTTGAAAGCTGTACAAAAAACCCTTACCTTCAAAGCCCCAACCGTCAAACCCACCTTTTCCATCCACTTACACTTGTGTTTAAAGGAAGAGGAAAGAATCATAAGGGGCAAAAGGAAGCACTGCTCTAAGAAATACACATACCCAAACCATTAACTTTTGCAATTTCAATGCTTTATGCCTATCTCCTACCTGTGTGCAGGTATCTTGCGATCCCCAGCAATCAAGATAACATCACAGAGCTGCTGCTGCTTCAAGTAGCTCTCCATTTTCCTGAAGGTTTGCTCTGCGTGGTGAACAGCCTGGTAGAATTCCTCAGAGCTACAGGAATCCATGTCACAGTGGGGTGGCAGGGGGTGGCTGGCTCCCGACAGTCTGTAAACAGCAAGAGAAACTCCAGGTTGGTAAGATGTGACCAAGTGTTGACTCCATCACAGCTTCTAGAATCCGATACATGTAAATCAATGCATCCTTTCCCTGTTCTCATCACTGGAAGTACAAGGTAGAAAAATCTTACTGCATTGGGAGAGAAATGGAAAAAGCAATCCTATCTTTCCACTGGCTGTGAGCACCTACTCTATTTCACTTTCTCAAATTCACATTCATTTTTCACCCCTTGGGAAAGAAAAATAAAAGTCCAATTGACTTAATTTGTAATGAATCCTGATTATTTTCACAATGAAAAATTACATACCTAATTTTAATCCAAAATATCTATTAATAAAAACTCAATTTAGCCTGCAGAGATAATGATGTCTATATTTAAAACAAAAAAAAAAAAACAAACAAAAAAAAAAACAAAACACAACAAAAACCAAACTAAACCAAACACCAAAGAAAAGTTACCAGGAGAAAAATGTTTTGTTTTGTTTTTCATTATATAGCCATCTATTCGTAGTTTGAAGTTACTCAGTTCAGTGTTGCAGTGGAAAATCAAAGTGTCAGCAAGCACTAGTCCTTGAGGAAACTAGGAAAGTATGCTAGAATTTGTAAATAGTTCTCAACACAGATGATAACCTCTTCTTTTACAAATACGTAATGAGATGGATTCAAATGAAAGACTTAAGATTATATGTATGACTTGTAGTGCTGTAAATGAAGGATTTCACAGCTGAAGCTAATTTTTTTATTCTTCAATAGATATATACAAAAGATTTCCATAATCAATAGAAGAGCAATAGACAACTTATCTTAGTCCAACATAAGAAACAATATTATAAATTAATTCAAAACAACCTCATTTTATATATTCTATTGAAATAGAAATATGAAAGAGCACATAAAAAACATTTTTTTTTATTTACAACAATAATACAACAGTTTCCTTACTCAAGGTTTAAATTCAGTAGGTATTACATTCAAAAAAATTATATTGAAAGATATGTAAGAAAATGCAGTCTACATTCTTGGTGCTGGGAAAAAAATTGAAAAGTGCATAAAAATATTAATTCTTATACATCAGAATGAAATGCAGTTAGAAAATATAAATAATAAAAAACCCTAAATTCTTGAGACATGCTAGTGATTTGCTTCTGAATTATGCTTTGTACAAAAGTGTTCCACATAGTCTCCTACAGTCACTGTAGAGGGCTCAGCAGGTTTAAGGAGGAAGAGCTGGTCCATCTTTCTGTCATAGGAATCACTAGGCTTCACAGCACTCCTTTAAAGTAGCTGGAATCCTGCATAATTGAAGGTGACATGCAGGTAATTTCCCAGGGAACCAACACAGCTCCTTCTGTATCTCACTCCCCCACCACCTATTCTGTGCCACTTACAGGTACTAACTTAAAATAATGGGTCATGATTTAAAATTAAGTACAGTGAAGTTAACTTAAAATTCATTTAAAATAAGTAAATTCACTTTTGTAACATTAAGCTGGATAGCAAAAAATTATCTGTTGGTTTAAATTAATTGATATTTTTATTCTGTAAAGGTTTTAATATGCCCGAGCCTGACTATAGGAAACTGAACTGGCAAAATATTATTAAATGTGATTTCTCAACTGAAACAGTTACAAAATGGTGATTTAGAAAGAAACATTTGCTTAATTCTGTTACAGGTAATATTGTTATTCTGCCAAGTACTTAATGCCAGATATTTCCTCCTGGATAAAACAAACACATTCATTCTATGAGTGACATAATTTACTTATGTGTTCCTATCTAATCTGGATCCCAACCACGTTGATCAGAAATCCAAGTTTATTTTCACATCTTTGGTTATCAACTGATGCTTTCCCACAAAACTCTACTGACAGAGCAAAGTTCATCAGAATGGGCAGTGGGCAGATATTTCCATTTTACATTTATAGCCATACACAGATTTCTTTATTTTCCATTTTACATTTATAGCCATACACAGATTTCTTTAGTTTTATTGCCAGAGAATTAGAATGTCGAGTAATTTACAAGAAATAAATTAATGCCTAATAAATGAGGTTGATAGGCTTAAACAGACACGTTTCTTCCTCTCCTCTGGGTAATTTAGAAGTGACAACAGCAGTTCTGAGAAAGGAAAGTAACAGGAATGAGCAGATCTTAATGGGTACATACTGTTTGTTAGTTCAGGAGGTAAGTCTAGGTCAGCTTAAATTTGAACAGATAGGATACTAGTCCTTAATCTTTTTGGCTATTCAAAATGCTGTCTTTTCCAGGTCAGAAGTAGAGAACTATCCTGATTGAATTTATGCTGGTCCTGTGAAGTAAGGCTGCACTGTAATAAGCTTAGTCTATTTTGCTCTTGAACTGCTAAGCAGTGTTTACCACAAATTTTGCTCTTTCCTGCTAGCCATTTATAAGCAACACTTTCTACCCACTAACTCAGTGTGTCTGTCATTTAGCAAGTCAATAAATGACTGCTCAAAAGCAAGCCAGCAACAACCAAAGCCTGTTTTAAATATTATCATGAAAAATAGCAAGCAATAAGCTTGGTAGAAGACAATAAGGTAATCTTTTATTTATTTTCTAAGAAAGCTCAGATAAAAAGCCTGCTACTTATCCTATTCAGGAGCTATCTCTATTTCCTTATAAATGCTCTGTCTGCATAATCAATGCTTTAAATTCAGATAGCAACTTGTTAAAGTAGGAATTAGTTAAAGCAAATACCATTTATAATCAATTACCAGTTTGTGAAAGGCATATATAGGTGCTCAGGGCCAATTAGCAATATGAAAATCACTTTTTCTCTTTGCATATATTGCTCTTGTTTAGGTGCAAGCAAATCAAACCACAAATGGAGTGAAAGGCTTTGTGATTGCATTCAGCAGCAACTCCAACACAAATTTGACTGAAAATTTCCTACATCTTTCAAAACCCTTTTTAACATTTGTGTATCTCAAAATCCTGTGATCAGTGAACTGGACAGACTCCAGGTGGTCTTTTTCAATAATCTTCCTCAGCTGGCAAGTGCAAAGCCTGAACTCAGTGTGGAAATTTCAAACATTTGGGAGTTGTCCAGCCTAAAACACTTTAAATGACTTAGGTTTGATTTCCTTATTTCTGTGCTATTAACTTTCTCAAGATTACAGCAATGCTACTGAAGGGTGACTGCAGCATGAAAATACTAAATGGTTCACAAAAATTATCAACATTGCAAATAATCAATAATCTTAAAAGTTTTTTTTTAATGAAATGGCAAACCAGAGTGCATATTGCATAATAATTTAAAAAAAGGAAATAATCCACCTTAGCAAATTTGTTCAGATTATTTTCAGTGCTAAGAACAGCACCCTGCTCTTAAAAGAGAAATTATTAAAGAGCCTGAAGGTGTAGCGAAAAATCCAATCTTTGAGCCATCACAGATATTAAAACAGTGTAAACAGAAATAAAAACTAGAGAATCGAAAACATCTGACTCCAAAATTGTCTCTTTTTACAAGAAAAAAATCATTGATTTGAAGAATGCAGAAATGAAAAAAAACCTTTAAGCTAAAGTAATGTTGTCAAGGATTTAAAGAGAAAATGCCAGGGAAAAATGAACTTCACAAACAGATCTAGCTTCCTACAACTTTCTTGTTAAGTAATTACTAAAACCAGTAGTTAAACCATATACTTAACAAAAGAACAACAAGAAGTACTTTGAAATAGAGAATTTACATGACTTGAAATTATTCCACATTTCTCTGTGTAAACAGAGGCTTAGATTTAGAAATGCTTCCATTCTGGAAATTATATTCATAGAGGTGTAGAAAACAACAGATTCATATCACCATGCATAGCAGAAAACTTTACAGAGTACTTATGTATTTTAAATACTCCATTTGAATACTTTTTTTCTTCATTCCACTGAAGGTCTTGGCCCCAAATAAAGAACTCTTTAAACCAGAAAATGTAATAGAATTTCCTCATTACTGGAATATTAAATCCTGTTGTATTTAACAGGTTTTTTTCTGTTTTCACTTATGCGGGATTGATCACACAAACTTATCCAGAACCTGTTCAGTTTAATTTAGTGTATATTATTGGCTACATATCCAAAATACATAGTCAAGAAAGAAAATATATCCAGGTCTTCAGTGAAAGAAACATTGCTTTGCTATTTATAACTTGCAAAGCCAAAAGTATTCCATATGTAAGGGTGGAAAAAAAAAACCTTAATTCATTCTCTAAAAATTACTTATTGAATGCTTAAAAATCAATAGCCTGTGGAATTGCACCATCTAAGATGGACTGTCAGAAGTCATGGCTCTCATTAGTGATCACTTGCAAAAAGGCAAGAGGGAGTTTTATAGACCTTAGATTTCTTACTGCAACAGCAATGCTAAAGTTCTGTTTGTGAACAAAAGCTATTATTTTAATTCTGCTACCAGCAATCACATCTGCAACTACAGGCTCTGTCCAGAGTTTCAGCAGGTAGAAGTGCCAGATAAAAAAATAATCAGAATATCAAATAGGACTTCTTAATTTTGCCAGATTTGCTCAAAGATGTATTGTTCCTGTCTCAGAGATTCCTTTTCTAGGTAAAATATAAGAAAATAAAAATTAAAGAATTCAGTGAATATTATAAACTCATTCTATAGATAAACCTGCATAATGTATACTTTACAATGGTATCTCCTTCTAAAGGCAATTCGTGAATCAAGATACTTGTAACTCCTTCTTTGAACACCATAAGGCAAAATAAAGTCATAGGAATCTGTGTGCCCAGCAAAAGTGCAGCCGAATCCCCTACTGTATTGTATTTCTGTACCTCTTAAGAGTATTAACAGACACAAGAAACAAAATACTAGCTACCAGTTTATTGTGTGATCCTGGACAAATTGTTTGAGGAGCTCTTCAGAAACATGGGAAGGACAATGAGAAAGGATTACCGTGCCACATCAAACTGCTTTTATGGAGAAGAAATAGTTCCCTTGTTTAGGAGCTGTACTGGATTTTGTTAGAGTGGGTGGGGGTGGGGTACAGGGGTGGCTTCTGTGAGAAGCTGCTAGAATTTCTTCCATGCCCAGCAACGCCAACTCAATGCAACTTTAAGATGGATGTGCTGCTGGCCAAGGCTGGGCAAATCAGAAACAGTAGCAACACCTGCAGTCAGTGGAGGAGGGGGAGAAGGTGCTCCAGGCTCTGGAGCTGAGAGTCCCCTGCAGCCTGTGGTGCAGACCATGATGAGGCAGCTGCGCCCCTGCAGCCCATGGAGGATCCTGGAGATGCAGAGATCCACCTGCTGCCCATGGAGGAGCCCCACACCACGGCAGGTGGATGCCTGAGGGGAGGCTGTGAACTTGTGGGAGCCCTGTGGCACTGGCAGGGATCTGCAGGCCTGTGGAGACATGAGCCCATCTTGTTTCATAGGGTTTGTGACCTTCTGGGGGACCCATGCTGGAGCAGCCCATGGCTGAAGGACTGCAGCCTGTGGAAGAGGGACCTGCTTGCAGCAGCCCTTGAAGAATCACAGCCTGTGGGATGGACTTACGGTGGAGAATTTCATGGAGAACTCTCTCCAGGGAAAGGGAGAATCAGTTCAAAACACTCTCAGTCAGATTTTTTCTTATCTATGATCCTTCACCAAATACTAACCTAACCTAAGCTACAAACATAGACCACGCTATTGCCAGTGGTGATAAACCAACACATAAAAATTCCATAGCCTCCTGAAATACTGGGGATTTTTAGATTTCAGTTCTTTTTAAAATGTCTCCTTTTCCCCCCTTTTTTTTGTTGTAAAAATAAAATGTCAAATAAAATTAATTTAATGAACAATTAATTACAATTTTAATTATTCTGAAAGCAATTACTTAAAGGATTCAGTAATATTGATGGCTAATGCTTTAGCTTCCCTCAGTTTTTCCCCATTTTTTCCAGATTTTATTACTTTTATTGATGAACTAAGTTTGTTCCATGTCCTATGCCCTAAGAACCATTTAAACTGTTAGTATGTTTGGTTCATTCTTTAAGTATTCAATTGATCCTTTATTTCTGCATACTTTTTCATCTTTTGTCCTCCACAGTCTTCTAAACAACTACATCAAGCTTCCTATTTCCTCTCCTCTTTCTCCACAGTCCAGTGCCTAGTGTTAAAAATAGCACAAGCTCTTGCTCACCTTTACTAGTACTCCTACCAATATTGTGCTCTACTTTCTGTCAATATTACTTTCAGCATCTCTCTCCAATACTTACAGCTCCCAGCAATTTAGATTCCATGGATGAATAACTAAATGGGCTCAGTCCACCACAGCTTAGACTGATATTAAAAAATGGAATTTCCAAATAAAGACTGAGACCAAGCATCAACAATTATCAATAGAATGATTTCAAACTTTGAAAAAAAAATAAAATATCATAATATAATAGTTGCAGAAAAATTAGGTATATGTAAAATTTGAAGTTTGTTGGTTTGGTGGCTTTAAATTAAGTCAGAGTTTGGGGGGTTGGGATGACGGGGCTTTTTGCCTCAATAGATAGAAAAATGACACATTGTAATACTTTTATGTGACAAGGTAAAAAAGTTTCATTTTGATATTGTTTTACATTACAACTTTAAACTGTCTTCAAAGACATACCTAAATACTTATCTCATAAGGATAGCTTTTATCAATTTTATTCACTTATGAATTTTCAGGAAGAAATAAAACATAAGAGTACTCTGATATGGAAGTTTCCAACTGAAAATTTACAGGTCTGTGCTACTAATGGAGGTATTTACTTTCCAATTTATGTATTCTGAGAGGTAAAATGAAAGATAGCCCAGACAAAATGGTGTCATTACTGAGAAAATATCCATTTTATATAACCTTTCCAGTCAAAAAAATTGTTAGCAACTGTTTTGCTGAAGTAATGCAAAATTCCCCAAAGTATGCTTTTAGTAAAGAGCAAGTTTGTGGAACTGACTTAATTTAGTTTCACATATGATAATTGATTCAATTTGGTCTTTTAAGATTAATTTTGCATTTTGGAGGGGGTTTTTGTTTGCTTTGTGTGTGTGTGGTTTTGTTTTAATTCAGAATTTCAGATCTCATTTTAACAGCATTTGAGACACCTAATTTATAACTCTAAAGATCACTCAAAAATCACCATCACAGGCAAAAGCCAGTTAACTTGGTGAAATTAATTTAATTTACTAACAATCAGAACAGTGAGATAATGAGAAATAAAACATATCTTTAAATACCTTCTCCAATAACTCCCTTTTTCTGGGTTTAACTTTACTCACAATTTCTCTGCTTTCTCCCTCTCAGAAGCACAGGGAGATGGGGAATGGGGGTTGCAGTAAGTCATCACACTTTGCCACTCCTTCCTCCTCAGTGGGAGGATTCCTTACACAGAATTCACAGAATCACAGAGTGACTAGGTTGGAAGAGACCTTCAAGATCATTGAGTCCAACCCATGCCCTAACACCTCAACTAAGCCATGGCACCGAGTGCCACATCCAGTCTTTTTTTAAACACATCCAGGGATCGTGACTCCACCACCTCCCTGGGTAGACCATTCCAGAAATTTATCGCCCTTTCTGTAAAAACTTTTTCCTAATATCCAACCTACATTTCTCTTGATGAAGCTTGAGACTGTGTCCTATGGTTCTGTAACTGCTGCTGGTGAAAGAGACCAACCCCCATCTGACTACAACCACCTTTCAGGGAGTTGTAGAGAGTGATAAGGTCACACTCCTGCTCTGCTCCAGTGTGGGTCCCTTCCATGGGGTGCAGTCCTTTGAGAACTTTCATCATGGGACTGCTAGGGTCACAAGTCCTACCAGGAAATCTGCTCCAGTGTGGGTCCCTCTCTCCATGGGTCCACAGGTCCTGCCAGGAGCCTGCTCCAGTAGGCTTCCCATAGAGTCAGACTCCTTCAGGCATACACCTGCTCTGGCCTGAGGTCCTCCACCAGGAGCAGGTGGATCTCTGCTGCACCATGGACCTCCATGGTCTGCACCACACGCTGCAGGGGAATCTCAACTCCAGTGCCTGGGGCACATCCTCCCACACCTGCACTGACCTTGGCATCTGCAGGGCTGTTTCTCTCACATGTCACTTTTTATTTTTCCCTGAAAATCCAAAATATCTAAATCATGACTAAAAAATTATAAATACAAATAAAAACCTAAACTAAAAGTTTGTATTTAAAAGTTTGACTGACAGCTGAGTTGCCACATAGGATCTAAGACACTGAATATTTTTATTTTCTTCTGTTCTGCACAACATCCACCAATCAAAGGAATATTTTATTTTTTAATATTTTTTCAAATCCATTGCTTCTTCTAGTGTCTTCGAAAAGTAACTAAGATTTCATAGTGTTTCTCTCGCCATGTAAAAATAAAACAATTTACTGTAGTGTAGCAAAGCAGAAAATTCTTACCTAAAATCATTTTCACCCTTTTTGAAATTCATTTCAACACAAAGATCATCATTTTATAAACTCTATTTCAAGTTCCAAGCACCTCCTAAAATCCAGAGAAAAGTGTTGAAGGAAAGCTGATTTTTTAAGGTTCATCATACTGGTTGTGCCAGGCACCTGACAGCTATAGTAATAATGGTACCACTACAAACCTCTGTCACCAGTTAGCAGCCATCACACTTCCTTGACAAATCACACTTTCTGCCCTCCACCCCATATCTTCAGCCTATTCTGCCTCTAAATAATCTTCCTATGCAGCAGAAAAAATTGCTGGTTGGACTGCTCTCTCCCACACACAGGTAATGCTGCATCCACTGCTTTTTCAGCTTTGCATGCCCAAATAGAGGGAGCAGTTTGTTCCAGCTGTTCCTGGAAAACCAATGATTAACTCAAACAGAGCTCTCCTAGCTATACACAGTCACATTTTAATGATTGGGACACATACAGATATATTATACACATTCACATTCCTGAAAGAAATTTCTATTTTATTGGATCTTGTATGAATTGATTTTTTTATATCATGAAGAATACAGGAAACAAAGATCCTACAAGTATAAAAGCCCTGCAAACAGATATCAGGTACATATAAACCCACACTATTGAAAAGTTACAGGTCTGTACTACTAATGGGGCCATTTCCTTTCCAATTTACGTATTCTGAGAGGGAAAATGAAAGACAGCCCAGGCAGGAATGGTTCCATCACTGAGAAAATATCCATTTTATACAACCCTTCCAGCTGAAAAAGGTTTTAGCAACTGTTTTGTGCGTGCTATGCAAAATTCCCCAAAGCATGCTTTTAGTAAAATGCAAGTTCAGTAAAAGGAAACTTGCTTCCTGAAAGGAGGCAACCCATTATTCCTGAAAACACAATACAGAAAAAACTACACAGGAAACCTCAATTTTTAAATACATACACTGTTGGAGAACAATCAAGGAGCACAATCACCTTTTCTTAAGTTGCTGACAGTAATATTTCTCTATTTCTAGCTCAAGACTCAAGCAAGCCTGCTTCATCAGAGTACCACCCAGCTACTCTGCTTTTCTTCCCTCTTACCTTTTACTATCATAGCAGTAGACAAAATTCTGGCTGAAAGGAAACAACTTTGCTTTTTACCAGGAATAAGGTTCTTCTTTTAGAAGTAAGGTTCCTTCTTTAGATAGACATTCTTTCTCCATTATTCTCCAATCCCATCAAAATCATTGCCTCATTCACCATGTTCAGTAAATGAAGATTTTGATTCTGAGTTGGAATAATAAATAAAACTGCACCACTGCAAAAATGAAATCCCTCATATTTCTGAGACTGTTTGCCTCTCATTAAAAACACCCAAAAAATCAAAAGTTGATTTATTGTCTTCCAAGCCTGTTATGCTGTTACGACAAATAAATAAATAGAACAGGTGAGTGTCCTGCATCCATCACAGGCATCAAGCAGCCACAGTGCATTCACAGCCCATGAATATTTTAATCACCCAGTGGTTAATACAATGGGGATACATCAGCTCCATTATGAAGACAGACACCATAAAACTTTTTTAACACTGGCTAAATATTTTCTAGCATTTTATGATTCCCCATTTCTACCAACCAAAAGTTGAATGAAAAGAATTGTTAGGACTCAGAAATTCAAAACTTAATTTAACCTAACCTCAAATTCCCTACAGAAGTGGAAGTCCTCCCAGTGGGAGTCATCATCTGGGAAGTTTGAGACAAAGGGTAAAGACTGCTGTACACGAGGCTAATATTACTGGCCTGAGCAGTTAAATACCTGACAAGAAGAGGAAGAAAAACCAAGCAGTAGGTGCCATAGTGAAAATGAGAAAAGTTCCTTTCTTTCTTAATAGCTCAAGAAATTAATGGAAATGTATTGCGTGGCACTGTGCACTATCAGCTGAGCAGTGCTAGCAAAACCACAGGTTTCACACCCTCACAAAGCACAGACTTTCAGTTTCCTTGATGCCCAGTTGTTAATACATTTTATTCCAGATGACAAACTGCACTAAGTTTACTTAAGTGGTCAAATATAACACAACAAAGTAGTTCTCCTACATCATTTAAGTATCACCACCCAGAATTTACGCAAATACTTCCAAAGAGAATGAGATTTTTATAAACATACACACTAAAAATTCAGAAACTGATGAAGCCAACACTACACACAGGAGAGTTTTCTAATATACTATGGAGGAAAACTCCCATATCTTTCAGGCAGCTCTGGCTATAATTCCATTAGCAGCTGCTATCAGTAGTGTGTAATTCTCCAAGAACTGCCA
The DNA here is from genome assembly GCA_039654755.1 of Calcarius lapponicus. NCBI lineage: Eukaryota > Metazoa > Chordata > Aves > Passeriformes > Fringillidae > Calcarius > Calcarius lapponicus. Next base: position 26,683,874 of record CM077462.1, on the reverse strand, counting down.
CTTCAAAACTTCATAAAATCAGTGCCAGTGCCACTGACATAGAAGCTCTCTTCTATTCCATGCTACTCGGAATAAACCAACTTTAGATTATAAAAGAGCAGAGCTGAATTCAGTAGTGAGACACCTAAGATAGAGTTGCTTTTGCTTCCTTCTGCAACAGTGCCCTATTTTCTGAATGGATGGCCTGCATTATGCCTAAGAGAGATCCTTGTGCCATTTGTTAACTATCTAGTCATGATGAATGGCCATATCTATATGAATAAATGAAGTAAATTAGCTGACACAGTTACTCATTCAGAGTGGGCACAAATACAAACAAGGATGCAGATCTCTTTTTTTTATGAGACATTTTCTTCCAACAATTAATTTGTGACATAGGGACTTTATATAAACAGAAGTTATATATGTGAGTGATGGCAATGACATTCAAAAAAGGATAAACAAGTATTTTATGAATATTGAGCTTAGGATACATTTCAATAAAACTTCTTTGTGCTACTATTTTATGTGCTGATATTCCACAGCATAGGTAGCATGTGAGACCTTAAACACATTATAACTGCGATGGAAATCATGTCAAAGACCACTGGAGGCTGAATCTTTAAAGTTCCCAGATTAAAATTCTAGTTCAGTTAAGTACTGCACTTGGTGAGGTGGGAGAGATCACAACACACATGCATGCACACGCTGACCTTCAGTAAACTGTATGAATGATTCAGCCCATGTCCTGTTGCAAGACAAGCTTTTATAGAGCTTGCAGCATTCAGTGGAAAGCAGCATACAATCTTTTCCTGCTGTTTGTTACAGATCTATCAAGTGTCATATCTTTTGGTGACTCTCACAAATTTCACAGCACCTGTAAATCAGTGAGAAAGATATGTCTGAAATACAGAAAGAAATTGTAGGTGATTTTGCCCTGCTGTTTTGAAGTGTCAGTACATTTTTTTGCTAGCCCTGAAAACACCAATTAAAATTGACAATTTGGTGAATCCTGTCTAAGATGAATTTGATGGTTTCAGTTTCTACACTGCAGGATCACTACAACACTATGAATTTAACTCACAAGCAATTAAATTCTACATATTTCATAATAGCTACCACTCACTAACCTAGCACAAACCCAAGCTGTGTTCTTCATCCTATGATCAATACGAAAAAGGTCTAATTAATTCTTCATATGCATGCAGGCTAGCACAAACACCTAGCCATTAATACTGCTTTTGTCTACTGCAGTATTTGTAAAATTACTATCCAGAGAGGCTTGAATCAGGCAATAAGAGTGATATGCTAGACTGAACCAAATAAAAAGGTAAGTACACATGCGTCCACATTAAATACTGCCCTCAATTTGAAAACTTGTAGGTATGAAACCTCCAATCAAAGCCTCACTGTTATGTACAGTTACAGAGACCTACAGAGAAGCCTGTGGCATAATTAATGATTACCTCACAGAACTGAAAAAAAAACCCAAATGTTATTTTTTTTTCCACATTACTGATTGTGATTTATTTTTTTAATGGAAAGTGTGATACAAACATAAAAACTTAGAATTCTAATTTTTATTTTTCATTAAAGCAAAGGTATTTCTTTGTAGCCCTCTGCCGTTTGCTTAATTTTTCTTGAAAGGTGAGGTAGCTGAAATACTTTTACTCTCCCTTTCACAGATTACTCTGTAAAACCCAAAGTCAGACCTTTCCCTGGAGAAGGAATCAAGAGCAAAGCATTAGTGCTCTGACCACGGATTTAATCGCAAATAGCACAAAGAAGCCAGGCCTTAGAGATCAGGAATTCTGCACTTTTTTTCTTCATATCTTTAGAGATAAGAGATACGAGATAGTCCTGCCTGCTAGTCTGACACAGGTGGAGGTACTTCCAGCCATACACATGAGAAAAAAGCAAGTTATAAACAAAGGTTTTTTTTTTTTCACCTGCCCTAAATTAGCTAGTTTATGAGGACTCTAAGTGTGATAGCTTCTGTGGATCTCCATTTTGTGGTACTTAGCCTTTTGCATTAAACATTTAAGGAACCTGAAAATCTTTTTTCATTATGGGTACTCATCCTTAGGCCTTTCAGTACTTAACATTGTAGCAACAGCCTCCTTTGGAAGCTGAGCTCCAGTGATGACAAAAGGAACGTCTAGATTTCCAAATAACTACATTTCTACCTACATTCTATATAGGTATAGAACATTATATATATTATCTACATATATTACAACACTGGTGTAAGTGAAAAGGAGTGTCTGGGAGTATTTTGTAGCAACACTGATTGCTGCATATGCTTCCCATTTTTTTCTTAGGCTAATACATCACAACAACTGCTTTGAGACCATTCTCTTTCTTTTTCTTTCCCACTTTATATTTAGATAGAGAACAATAGAAACCAGCTGCAGGTCATACGCAAAGAGATAAAACCTATTCACATCTTTTGTGAATCTGCTGTCACATCTGTCTCAAGACAGCTTTAAAGCATGGTGACAGTGATTATTTGGCTATATTTTTCTCCTTTAATCCATATGGAATATTCATGAATTTGTCAAGTGCTTTAAAATTACCCACTTGCATTACAAAATATGTAATCCCCTCATTTCTCAGGTCTACAGAATTGTAAGCATTCACTCCTAACTAGCTTCAGTGAACCCCACACCACTTCAAAATTAATAACTACTGACTAGAATAAGATTTATTTTAATCAGGCTCATTATAAACCAGGCTAATTTGTACTGCAACTGTTTGCATCTCAAAAAGTGCCTGCCTAGTCAAGTCTCAAGTCTACTTGTTTTTTTTTCTTGCACGTACTCACTTTTGCTTTCTGAATATGTGCTGTCAAATGTCAAGCTAATTTTAGTGCATATGGACTAATTTGCAGGGCCTTCCATTCCCTATCTGAATCAAACTTCATCTATGTAGAATAGTGTAGCTGTGAATTACAGAACTATTCAAATAGTAGTTAAGACCTGTGACTGATCGGTTTTTTCATACTCATTTCTTTAATTTTGGGATAAAATAAAATTCTAGCTCAAGTATACTTGAAAAGACAAAAAATTAAAGTTCATACCATTCATTAAGAATTAAAAATATGACATCTTTAAGAACCTCCACAACCTTAATAAAGCTATCAAACAGCATCAAGATATGAATGACAAAGTCAAATTTGGAACAATTTTTCAGACTTCTGAGATAATTTTTGAATCAATTAAATGGTTTTATTATGGGATATTCATTCAACACAATTAATGTGATATCCATCAGATCCAGTATCTCTGGAAACACACTTAAGAATGACCACTGATTGTAGAATATAACTTCACTTAGTTCTACAGTTATACAATTTATTAAAAGGAAAAGATCTGAAACTGTGCAAAAATATCTTAGAATTATAAATCAATTTTATATTCATCACAATACTAGGTATTAAAATACATCGCATTGATAATACTCCATTATAAAAATATTATAATATTATAAATATTAAAATGTTACAAAATACAGCAGTACATTTGAATATTATAACTTATTAGTCTTTCTTGAGCAGTCTAATACTCAGCAGAAATAAGATTAATATAAAAACAGAGAACAGAAATGTACAACCCACTTTAAAAATGTCTGTAACACTGTTTATGTCTGTACCCAAGACTAGAAAGAAAGAGATTTTCACTGATTTGTCATTCTTCGGATGAAATGCAACAGAACACATCCGAGTGCCTTAAAAATAAATAAATAAATGCAAACTTAAATTATTTTTTTAAACTAGAAAGAATCATTACCCAAATTCAGTAATAAATGACATTTTAAAGCCTATTTAGATGAAAGTAATCTTACTCAGACAAAAAAAAAAATACTAAGAATATATTTAGTGCTGTTCCTTCATATGACTCAGAAGATATAGAAAGTCTGCCTATTGCATGATTCTTATGCTTCAGAATAAGAAGCATAGCTACTACCAATGTCCCTCCGGGATCAAACAATCAAAGATCATGATGAATGTAATCAAGTAGGTACCACAGTCCTTTAGATTCATATTTAGAATGTTGGGTTTTTTTCATGACATCAGTTCAAATGGAATTATGTGTGTATATATATATAATATATTATATACATTATATAAATTTTATATATTATATACATTATATATAATTATATTTAAATATTATATATAATATTTATATATTATAATATTTTATATATTATATAACAGTCATCTCTGTTTTCTAGTACACTCTCATAATTGTCTAATTAAATGATTAAATTAAATCAAAACAAACTTAAAAAATTAAAACTAAATATCCAAAAAGTGAAAAGCTGTTGTTGCACAAATATATATGTAGATTTACATAAAATTTGCTTTTTTCAACTAATCAAATCCAGTAATATAGAGAACAAAATATAGAGTTTCAACTAATATTCTTCTAAAACCACTTTAAATCCAGTCAAGCTACAGACATATTAGTATAACAATACTGGATTTATTACAATTAATTCACATTGAATAAGACTGTTGCAACAAAAACAATGTCCAACCTCACCATGTTTCATATAGAACCCAATTGAATATGCAAGCATAAGCTATCTCTGACAAGTCTTTTAGTCTGTAAGGTTACTGGGACTGACCACTTCTCTCCTCAAATTTGAATAGCTCTAGGGCAATCTCACACCAGCAAAAGGCACATGGTGGGTTTATCTCCTGTGCCAAAAATTTTTTGCTACCAGAGTATTCCTCCATATCAGAAGTCTGAGGGAAAGGGAAGAAGGAAATTAACAGGAAATCCAGCCTTTAGTTTAAAAAATTAAATACAGTTTAAAAAAGAAAATTAAAGAACCAGACCAAAACACACAACTATAAGTAATTGATCATATCTGAAACATTTTAAATAGCTCTATCATTTGTACAGACTGCCTAGTCCTGTGCACTGTCCTGGTAGGTTCATTATTTATTCAGTTCAACAGCTAATATTCATTAGCTATAGAAAACATTATCTGCTGCCTTATCTATTTATTTGCTTGAGATTATTTTGCTGAAAAGCCATTTCCAGTCATGACTGAATGTTGCCATATTTTTGGCAGCTGTAAGAAAGACAAAAGAGAAGGCATTAATGCTGTAATTACTAGCCTACCTCTAAGAATGATCATAGATACGACAATTTTTCACTCTTGAAACTGATGCCTGGGATGAGCAGTTTACAAAGTGCATATATAAAGAGCCCTAATTGTGGAACTCATTTCATTTTGTTGTCACTTAAATACCCAACTTGTATAAAAAGGTTTTGTAAGTGGAACACATCAAACTATCGTACACATGTTTAACAGCAGAATGTGACAATTTGGCAATGTTATGGCTCAGTCTCTTGGCCAGAGATGGCTGTAGGCTATGAGAGCTTTGCTGACAGCTTTCTTCCTGTACCTGAGCAACTTGCATTCACAAACTTAGCAGACAAATCAATCCCTGTAAGTATGACCCACATTTCATTAGGAGTGCTGTAAAACAAACACAAAGGCATCTGCCAATCTTCTTATTCTGAAGCAAAGATAAATTGTCTACCACTTCACGCCATGCAATGTTTTCTTTTAACAGGAAGTAACGTTAACTATAATTACTTTAAGAATAATTTATTGATTATGCATTTCTTTCATGGCTTATCAAAAAAGACAGCTTCAGTTTAAAGTCAAGAAACTTTATTCCACATCAGTAAATTCTCAACTAGACACAGGGCTTTTTTTGGTTTTTCAGTAGAGAGGACCTTCAACTTCTCACTAATGAAAGATTAGGCAGCACACTTGTATTTTTATGCATGTTATGATGGAGTACAATTTCTTTATGTCCAAATTATTTTGACAATCCCAATAATCATTATCATCACATTTTAATAGCCAGAAACTAAAACAAGAGTTACAATTAACCAGAGAAACAAACCAGTATATCTTCTCTGTACACAGTGTGGCCATAATATAGTCATTACTAATAAATGTTTGTTTGATAATTGCAATCATTGCATACTATTTATTATGAAATTAGGTAAAATTGTGTATGAGACTGGCTCTTATTAATGAAATACACCTGCTAATGATTTTGATGTCTGCCAAGATTTGCTGTGATGGAGAATTCAATTTAAAATATCGATGTGTGCAAGCCCGCTAATTTTTGGGCTTCTCAGCTGTTGTATTTGGGCATCTGTCAAGGATGCATTATGCTATTGGCAGGTACAGATTTCCAGGATTCATATTTCATTGAAACTCTTCCAGTGTGCTTGACATGATCTTTTTTCTCACTGTCAAAAAGAGCAATTCGTTCATCCTATAATGATAGGAAATCTCTCAATCATAACATGAAATTGCAACAGATTGTAAAATACTACTCATTCTTTCTGGACAGACCTTTCTGATTTAAAATGTCACCACTGACAAGGCATCAACGAAGTTATTTCAAAGGTACAAGCAATGCTGGGGGGGAAAAACCCCCACAAAACAGAGCAAATGAACCAACTCCATGAGTTTTCTTCCAAAATTGTGCTTATTCAAGATTATTCTACTTGTTACTTGTGCATGTATGGAAGAATCTCATCCCTAAAACATCACCAGAATATCCAAGCACTCAAAAAGCCTAACCTCCAATCATAATATGCTTCCTCTGTAAAAAAATTCTTGAAATGACATTTCATTATCAATTTTCTTGCTTTCAGAATAGTATGCTCACCTTCCTTAAGCAATGAATGATGACTTTATGGGTTTAACACAAATTCATTACTAAATTATATATGTGCATGGCTAGCACAAGTACATAATTAAAAAAATTAATGCACAATATCATTCTATTTACATAAAAAAGACAGTAAAAGGTTATTGGTTTGTGTTTTATTGATTCATTTTTTTCCCTTGGCAGTATTTTTTCTGATAATTTAAAACCACTGGGTTTAATAGAAATTAAGAAAAATCAATTTAGTACATAATTTCTCAAGCATCTCAGATTATTAAAATATTTAGGAAATCATTTAACACATTATTTAGCAAGTTGATTATACATGACAGAACTCCTAATTCTGTGGAAAACCTTCTGCACTGTCGCTGAAATGCAAAATAAGTTTAAACTAACATTGAACTCAAAGGTGTATCCATTCCATGTTCTTGTGTTACAAATCACACATCAAAAATTTACCTTAATACCAAAATGCTTTCATTGAAGTGCTTGTCAATTCCAATGCTGTGTTGCTACATTTAGGATACAACTGCAATATCTGAAAACACTTTGGTTCTAATAGAAATTCTGAATGCTGGAAGGCACACTGCTGTGTCACCTGAAGCTCAATCCCCACCACACCCTGCTCCCCAGTGGGATGGGGAGGAGGATCAGAAAAACATGTGCATTGAGATAAGAACAGTTTAATAATTGCAATTATGGTATTATAATAATTATGACATAGTCACTAAAAGAAAAGAGCATAACAAAACCCAGGAGAAAGAAGTTATGCACAATGCAGCTTCTGGATGTCTCCAGCAACTAAGCACAGACATCCCAACTTCCCAGTTTCTGGCACCTGGATATACCATGGTCAAAAGCCACTCTGCTTGCTGGCACAGGTATTCTTTCTCTCACACCACAAAGAACCTTGATTTTGTTCACCAATTCAAAGTGTTTTAATGTAAGACACATTAAAAAGTTATGGAAGAAGTATGTCAACAGCAATTAGTGGAAAAACAACCACAAGAGTGCTTCTCCGTCAGGTAAAAATACAGTAATCCTCAGGCTAAGAAAGATTTCCTCACATGAGCATCATATAAGGCTCTTCAAGCAGTAGAGGACAAGAAATACAAGTATAGCATTAAAACTTTTCTTACAGCCCTTCAGTGGTAACTTGAAACACAGAAATTGGAGGGTACATTTTCTTAAAAGAAAAGTAAAACCTAGCCGTTTACCTTTCATTTTCCACACTCCAGAAAAACTACTGAATGGAGAGAGGGAACAGACCATTCAGGTATATGATGTGTCAGAACATTTTCTCTTCAGGGTTTTCCTTTGAAAAATATTTCCTTTAATCTATTAGGCATTTATCTATTTTTGTGCATAATTCATTTTGTATGTGGGAGTTTTCATATATACACGTATGTGCATGTATGTGTATATACACAGACACATATTCACTCATTAAGAGCTTTGGCATATCACATATAGCTTTTAGTTTAACACAAAAAATAATCAGTGCAATTCAAAAAAAGGAGTGAAAGCAAAATTGTATCAAGCACTGTTAGCAGTATTACCAAGCTACACATGTAGGAGGAATTCAATAAGGTCAGGAATCATCTGTGAAGCTTCAAGTGGTTCACTGTGAAGTTCATCTATTTCACATGCATTTTGCACAATAATTATGACTGTAGCTGTCAGATCAGAGCATGGCTTTTCGACCTCCTCTAGCCTGGATAGCTGTAATTAGTTATTCTTAACAAGGCTTTGAAAGGAAAAAAAAAAAACTTCCAAGGATGCATTGTGACCTGACTGCATTGTAAGCTGCATGATATGCCTATTAAATTCCAGGTACAGTTCAAAATGGTATTATGGGTCTCAAGGATTGTATGGTTAAGACATTAGTTCTCAGAAGATACTGGTAACGCACTGTATATCAGTTCAGCCAAGTTCAGTTAATGAACTCATGGCAGCATTATCTCAATTGGATTTTTTGTCAAACTATTCTCAACCAGAGATTTTAGCTCACCTAATTTTGAAAAATGAAAAAAAAATCTATTTTGTACAATGCCTCCTCATATTTGACACATTTAGGAAAGGCAAAAATACACAAGCAACTGACTGCTTTAGTGTTCTTACATTCAAAATGAAAACAGAATAAAAAAGATTAACACTAATGTAGCATTAACACAATGCAACATTAACATTATGACTTTCATATGACACTTCATACTGATTTACTCTTACTAACCTAATATTTCTATTAAACTCAAATAGTCTCTAGATAAAATGTGCATATTCAACATCATTGTTCTTAAAAAATGCCATCACTATTAACTGCATTTTAGTATTGGAGAAGCTGTGTCATCAACACATGAAGAAGTATTTGAAAAAATCCTGGTCAATAAAAAATGATGCAATAAATGCCAGAATTAACCAGATCATGTTTGTAGCTTAGCAATATGCTGTATTTTCTGTAAATAATGAAATGTAGGCAACCAAATGAAAAAAAAATTCAATAACTTCATAAATATTAGTAAACAAAACATATCAGAAAATGTGCCTTACAATAGTTAAAACATAGAGTTATAAAATTAATTAGGATCATTCAGTAGATTTCTTCTTTGTGTTCCATCATGGCTTGAGGTGGAAGCAACAGGGTTTAGTATTTTGACAGCAGGATGGATCATATTTTGGAAGTTCTGGGAGGATTTCTTACAGAAGGAGAAAGGATTTGTCTCAATTGTCATGCCGTGTATTCTTGAAAGCCTGTGTGTTCAAACATACCAGCGGATTATTCTGGGCTACAGACAAACTAGCTTCAAAGCCCACAAGCAACTAGCTTAAGTACATTAAACCAAGAAGCCAATTTGAAGAACAATAATATAAATAATGTATGGAAAATAACATTTAAAAATCAAAGCATTTAAATAATATTAAAAGACTTAATGTATTTAGGTAAAAATAGCCATACACTTGACTGTTCACGCATCTTTACAAGCACTCTGTCATTCTTCACCCAGAGAGCCTCTCAAAGAAAGGGGAAAAGAGAATGCTAGTTATTAGCAAAGGGAAAGGAAGGACTCCTAACTTCTCAGAGTTTGTAACACTAATCTTCCTAGTAAGGTTTTCCTTTACCATCCAATATGCACTTTTCACTGTCAGTGCTTACTCCATAGCATATGCGTACTTACATGGAGATTTGTGGAATAATTTAAAATAGGCAGACTAATAATAGATTTTTGCATAACTATAGTATCAACACACAAGAAAAATTGTCATGTGTCAGAGCTGCAAATCTAGTAGGACACCTTCTGGGATACATCAAGTTTTATACTATAATCAAGTAAATTTTACTTTAAAATTTAATTTACTTTGTATCCTTGGAAAAAGATTTTACTTGATTTTAAAAGGATGATACAGTTACTTAATCTATTTAAAGGTTTTGGCATGAAAAAACAATTATACACCAAACATTTCTACTCTCAGATGAAATAGATACGCATTTAAATGCTGGTAGCTCTTACAATAAAAATTAACTGGAAATACAAACTACTGTTGCTAAAGAAAAAAAAGGCAATTAAAAAAAAACTTAACTGAAATCTCATCCTTATCCTTCTCAATTAAAAATGAACCCCAAACCTGCCTATTATTAAAAGGTTCTTATTGTCCTAACAATGTTTTGATAACATACACATATTAATCATTGTATAGCACTTATCCTTACATACCTAACCATAAACTACTCTCTACTCTTGGAACCAAATGAAACACAAGAGCAAATTTATATTATGCTTTAAAATGACCTTTACACCTTAATTCAATTCCAGCTCTTATTGATAAATTACTAACTCCAAATTATTATACTGTAGATTTTAAACCCTTTAAACCTGAAACACAAAATCAGAGCCAATATAGCCTTCCCATCAAGCTCTATTATGCTGCCTAAAAGGATACTAATTCACAGCTGAAACATGTTACATGAAATGACCTCAATGAACTTAACAGCTGTTTGTTGCCAAGCTCTGTCAATAGCTGAAACAAACATAAGTTTACCCTTTCTTTTTACTTCGGGAAATACCATCTCAGCAGTGAACTGCCTCTTATATAAATTTTGCAAATGTGTGCAACTGAAAGGCCAACTGATTGACCTGTAAAACCAGAGAGCTAGCAGATTTTAAGAACCAAGATAGCAGATACTGTAACCTTGCATCAGTTCATCCTTAATTGACCAAAGAGGGCTAAGCTGATAATAAAACAATGCCAGGTAAAATCTGCTGCAGGATGAACAAAATCCAAAGGAATTATGCCTAAATTGTAGTCCATTACACTCATAGATGTAATGAGATGTTGTCTTCTTATTGCAAAAGCTCCCATACCTTCTCAATGATTCCTCATCGACACCTCCTCACAACACAACCAACAAACTCCAACTCTCCCCTCACCCAGCTAAGCCACTCTTTTCTAGCACTCTTCTTCTTATTGGACACAGCTGTGGCCTATTAATGGCAGGCCTGTTCCTAATCTTTGGTGATTGGTACAGCTACAACTCCTCAGGGGTGAGACTACCTTCTGCACTATTCTCTTACATTCTATCCCTCCATAATGAGATGCCAACAGCATGCTTATTACTTCCAGAAATGAAACTAATAAGTGCACCCACAGGTAGAGTTGTAGAAGACAGAAAAACTTGTTTGTTACATAACAAGTTCAGATAATCAGAGGTTGGTGCACCTAATTGAGCCAGCATAGAATACCAGCAAAAGAAATAAAAGATTGAATTTCCTTATGCTGTAGGATTGGAAAAGACAGTCATAGAGCATAAGAGAGACTCCCTCATGACTCCAGACTAGTATAAATATAAAACAGAGATGAAGAGACGCATACCCACTCTGGACTTACTAATCATACAATCACTTAGGTTGGAAAAGACCTTTAACATTATTGAGTCCACCTGTTAAGAGTAATAGTCTGTAATGGCTCAGGGTAAGAGGAATCTCCTCAGACAGTAGGAGATATGGGTCTTATGCCCAGAACCCTGAACCCAGAACCAGTCCTATGGCTGCCAGCCCAGGAAAGCTTCTTGTTCATGTGATTAGGCACTATTCTGTACTAGAAGCCCTCTCTAGACAACACAGACCACTGACATTGATTGTTACATCATGCAACTGAAATATGTTATTTATGGCTCTAGAGAGGATCATGTAGAAGGAATTTAATTTAGGAACTTGGTATGTTTTTAAGCTTGAAATACAGTATTATACATAAGTGGTATTACATCTCAAAAATGAGACAGCATCTCCTCTTCTGTGGAATGACATTATACTGCTGCACATTCATAGTTCTCCCACTTGATACATGGACAAAAAGCCAAAAGCCTATTTCAGTGCACTTCACGCTACTTTTGCTCACTACATATTTCCAAACCATAGTCACTTGAAATTGAGTCACCACAAATTCTGCTTCTTAAACATGAAATTGTTACTACACTGCGTCTTCCCAACTCTGCCTTTATAATTCGTCTTGAGATTTTAATGTATACAATGCCAAGTTAAATGCTTGCTGAAGAAAAAAAATTAATTACAATAACATGTCATTTTGGGATGCTTCATTTCAAGACTAAGGACCAGAAACAATATGCTTTCCCCAGCCTCCCCACACTACGTGCAAGCTTTGTAGAAATAATGACTTAGCCATCAATTGACTGAGTTATTCCCCCCAAGCTTTTAATGTGTTTTTAAAAGATTTTTCATTACCACATACATTTTATATATATTCATAAGATATATATTCTAAAGGATTCAAACTGGCATTCATAATTAATCTCTGAAAGCTATTTAAGCTGTTCTGTACCATCTTGTCAATAGCAAACACATCTTTGACAGAAACAATTAATCCAACTCCTTTTACTAATGTTGGAAAGACACAGTTATTGTTTAATATACTGCACATATTTAAATATACTTTAATCCTTCTAATCATATTCCCTTTTTTTTCCAATTATTTTTCTCCAAAGCTATCTGCCCTTCCGTAGATATGTCTTTAGTATTCACTTTTCAGCTCAACTGAATCACCTCACTATTTTTCCCTTTCTTTAAAACCATTTCACATTACCTGCTTACTACTTAGAATTAACCATTTAAAAACCTTAAGATTCCTTGGCAGAATGCAACTAATTGAATGTTCTGTTTTAATACATAAGTGGATACTCTAAATAGACAGTTATGCTTTGGCATAAATGTTGAATGACACAGCTTAAAATAACTGGATCTCCTCTCTTCATGATCTTTATGCATGTCTGATTTTATGCCTTTATAAAGCACTCTTATTCAGATCAAGAAACACTGGTCTTTGGAGTAAGTGAGGTTTGAGCAGTGTTCCCCATTGATTGAAATATGTCTTCTTAGATTGAATATCCATTTTGTAAACCAAAACCATAAACCAAAAATACCTTTTTTTTTAAAGAAAATTCTTTAACAAAAGAAATAAAAATTTAGATGATGAACAGGAGTTATAAATAGTCTACACTTGCAAGCATTGATCTTCATCCAAGTACATGACTTTATTCCTCAAGAATCTGCCCCACTGCCAATATCTTTCCAGTATCTTTTGGTGAATCTCTTATTGCTCTCTCTGGTTTCCCCAACATGAGTAAAGGAGCAGTTTATGTGCCAGCAGTTTTTTCTTTTCTTTCTTTCTTTTGTTTAGGGCAAACATTAATTAGACAAATACATGTAATACACAGCCGAAAAGCAGGTACATGTACAGCCGTTAAAAATTATGACAATGTATCCTTCAGTTATATTTAACCACAGACTTCATTTTCACTTGTACCACTTTTATTCTGTCATATTTGAAGATTTTAGTTTGCTGATTTGTTTATATGTTGGAAAGAACAATGAAAAGAATATATGCTGGAAAGAATAATAAAAATATTAAACACTTAAAAGATTACCATTTGTAATTTAAACATAACTTTTTGATGAGAAGACGCCTTTGGCTGCACAATTACTTGATATCCTCAGTGTTAAGTCTTTTATCAGAATTAACATTTTCACAGGTAATGCATACAAACCACAATGCTACTATTTCCATTCACCCCTAGAACTGTCCCAGGCCAGGTTGAATGGGTCTCTGAGCAACCCAGAAGGTGGAAGGTGCTCCTGCTTATGGCAGGGGGGTTGGAACTAAAGGATCCTTAAGGTCTCTTCCATCCCAAATCATTCCATGATTCTGTGATACTATGGATTCAGGTTCTTCCTGCGTTTAAAACAAGTTTTACCAGATCACCTGTAGAAGAAACAAGAATGCCTAAATGTGTCTACACATCAGCATTCATAGCTGCATCCTAAGAAAATCCTCTGATATGAAAAGAACGATCAGACAGATTTCTTCTAATTCTTAAACAACTATTCTTTTACAGTAACTTTTTTTGCCTCTCTTTTTTTTTTTTTTTTTTTTTAAATTACAGGGCAGCTTACCAAAATGTAAAGAGTTTACAAAGTTGTAGAATTATTTCTTTTGCAACTTTTGGGAAAAAAAAAAACCCTACTTTCAAGGAGCTTAATATCACATGTTATTAGAATAACACTACCCTTCTAGCCTAATAAACAAAAAGAAGAAGATATCTTTAATTATATCTTTATATCTTTATATCATATCTTCATGTGGAAGCTTTGAGATTAAGTGACTTTTTCTCAAAATTACATTGAATGCTTGAAGTAAAGCCAAAACCTAAACTTAATTTGTACATTAATACAATGTTTCCAACAACAGAATCATCATTTCTTTTCATTTAAATCTTGCATTTCATGAAGTTAATGATAGCCAAGTAAGAACAAAAAATCCTGGCTAAATCTTTTTCTAGAATCACTGAAGTAAAACCCTTTACAGTGGGTTGACACCCATGCTTTTCATTAGAAAAATGGTCTCTCAGTTAAGGTATAATGAGAATCAGAGATAAGTATAAATTGTACTCTATTTTTTCTTCTGTCCCTTTCCACATTCCACTGTTTCTCTGGAGAAAAAGTAGAACTGGATAATATTAATAAACCTCAGACCCCATACTTCCACCAATCAGTGTAATTATCTTATTTAAGGGATTCTACATGAGAAATTCTTGGCTTCCTCTAAAAAAGACTGTAGCTCAACAGTGACAATGCAGATATGGAACAGGGGGAGTTGGAGGAGAAAAAAAATCATGTGTTCTTTTCACACTTAATACATTTCATTAGATTAGAGATACCATTTCCTTTCAATATACATGGAATTCGTTGGCATCAGAAACACAAACCAAAACAACTGAAATGTTGCCACAATATGCAAAGAAAATAATAGAAAAAAAATACTATTCTCTCCAAATATATATTAATGCACAGCTTCTTTATTTATTGTGAACGTTTTTCAGGGGTTTCCAAGCTGATTGAGACCAGCCTCCTTGATTATGCCCCCTTGAATGCTTTCTAGAGTCCAAACTGTTACTAATGTCCCTGGAAGAAATATTTTACTAAGCCAAAGGCAGAGTAAGCCGTCGTTAAATGCATATTTACCAACATGCCTGAGAGCAACAGACAGCAAGAGCCCCAGCATACTGGAAGATGAATGCAGTCACACACATGGGAACACATGATGCAGAAGGGAATGATGGAGCAGTCTAGCAATGAATTCCCCACAGTTATCTGGAAAAACACATGTGAACTCAATTGAGCTCAGTAGAGCTCATACACATATGCTTCAAGTGAGTAATATTCCTACATATTTCACTTGCTCAGAAGGGATTCAGGATTTACAAGACAACTCAAATACCAGTTCTGAAATCCAGAAAGTCAGAAATCACATGGTGATGCTTTTGCTTTACAAAGAATAGGGTACACAAGAAATGCTTTCCTGTGTACAAATACTGGGGTCATGATCAAATTCTTTGTAAATCCTCTCTTCCAGTCAAGAAAATATTACCGTCCTTATTAATTTTCTCTAATGCATAATTATCAGATCATTCTTCCTTTTTTTCTCTAAAGTTTTTTGTTTTATTTTGTTTGGTTTTCAGACCCATGCTCTCCTCAAAATGCATAGCAGCATAGCATGTGTAGCTCTTGTGATGCCCTTACTATTTCCATTCTTACTTAACCTTTTCTTCTTTTTGCATTCAAAATTTGTTGATTCTCTATTTACATTATTTTTATCATCCAGGATGTTATTTCCTATCATAGGAATATATTTTTATATTCTTAGAAGATATACATTGGTAGCTTGAAATAGCTTGTATTCAAAAGACTCCTTTTGCATTATTCCATTACTAGCATGGATGCTGACCATACTGTTTTGTAATTATTATGTAAGATTCTATAATTTCAGAATCATCTGAAGATTGCATCAATAAATTTACATATTATCTTTAAAATAATTAAATATATATGCATGTTGACAGCATAAAGTCTAGAGCAAAGAAAATTAATGAACTCAGTGCAAGTCACACTTCATTTATCTGGTAAAAAACCCCCGCACTAAAGTATTTTCTTTTAGATTAAAGCCTTATGAAAGACTAATATAAAACCTTACAGGTGTCAAAATGTATTATTAGTGTGTTACAAAACTGCTTTCATTTTTCTTTTGAAGAAAGATAATTAATTAAGTTGATAAAACTTATCTTTTATGAATGTCTTTTGTTTTGAATTACTTAATTCATTTGCATATGGTATCAACCTCTAATATTTTCTTAGGATTACAATGGGACTAGCTTGTCAGTAACATGTAGCTGGCCTTTTGAACTATTAGAAGAAACAAACTTTTCCTTAGACATCGACATATGCTCCAACATTCTGTTTGGTTTTTTCAAAAGATTAATTCAAGGACTTGATGAAGAATTTCACTTTTGATAAACATATTGTTACTATGTATGCTATCTATTATGTACTCTTAATAGTTCAATATTAACATCTCACAAATTAAAACCAGATCATATAGCATTTCAATGAAAGAAAACTTACAAATTCACCATATGAGGCATATGATTGCTGTATTTTCAGTATGTCCTGCCTACCAGGTTCTGACGTCAGCAAAGTACATTTCTTCCTAATATTTAAAATATTGGGTTTTTTTTCTTAGTCCTGCTCAGAATTTTTCATGGATATGTTTAACCTCCTTTATATGCCTGTATATATATATATCTTGACTGCATATTTCTAACATCTCAAACTAGATCTAAATTGAAGGACCCTCAAGCACCTTAAGACTGTTTCCATGTGGGAATAAAAACTGGAAAGCAGCACTCTTCCTTCTAATGTCTACAGAGACTGGTGGTCATATAGGCTTGATTCAAGTTGTCTGAGTTACTTCTGATTTTGCAGGCATACAGGAATATAGTTCACATTTAAAACAATGAAAGAGGAAATGGATTCATTTCAGAAGTAAAACTCCACTGCTGTCTATACTGTAGCTTTGTCTCCAGGTCTTTCTCTGGCCTTGTCTCCTTATAGTCTTGATTCCCTGAAGCACCTGGCTGTGGTTCCTTGTTTGCTGTGTTGGGGTTAGCAACAGACCAAGTGACAAGACCAGGTCTCTGCCTGTTGTGTTCAGATCCTTTAGAGCTGTACCCCATCACTGTCCATGTTGTGGTCACCCTCTGCTCACTGCTCCCCCTCCCTACGCAGCAGTCCTTTACCTCCCCTCTCCCAAAAATATGAGATAAACTTTTGCAGTAAAACCATTTGTGAGGACCACTCTTGAAATAAAAGGAGGTGAAAACTTTAAGGTAACACATTGGTTGTTTTTCTGTTTGAATTAGAAGGCAGTTCTACAAAAACATTCTGTAAATTTTATTTTTTTTCCCATTCTACTCCCCTCTGTTCTCCATTGCTTTTTCACATGGAACTCCATACACTTAAATTATGCTTTGACCATAAGAAATTACTACTACTTTTAATAAAATGGTAACTGAAAGCCGGAGCTTGTTTTCCAGAGCTTGTTTATTGCATGTCCTATGAGCTTGTTCTCATTACTTTTCTATATGAAAATTTCAGCCGTGAGGTTTGGAAAGGGAATAGATATGAAGACGGCCTTTTGGGAGAATTTTTCATATTTCTGATGAGGGAGAGGGATGAAAGACTGCAGTAATGAGTTTGATGAGGACAAGCAGTAGCATAAATTACTTATTACTATCTACATTTGTTAATATGAGCTAGCTATAAAATTATAATCTATTTTAAAACAAAACTGCATTTATGCTACATGAAACAGTTTCTGGTTGGCATGTGCATTCTCAACTTGTGGCAATCATCCAACATAGATCTAACAACAGCAAGAGCAAAAATACAGGATTGCTTAGCTGCAATTGATTTTTTTTCAGAAAAAAAACAAACCTTTAAGCTTCTGTGAAATTCATTGCTGACTACGTAAAACTATATGGACTGTCATTTCCTTCTGATAGATTTGGCCACAGTTAAGCATTAGCTGCAATAGCCTACTTACCAGTGGCCAAAATAACAACAAATAGAAGGGCTTTGAAGTACTGGTTCATCAAGTTCTGTTATGTCAGGAATCATGCTGAATCCTGGAAAAATATGCTGAACTGAGAAAAACAGATGATCCACAAATTGATTGTTTAGTTTGCTATCTAGCTGTATCTTAAAAAGTAGAAACCTATATGTTTATTAAAGGATTGCTTCTTGCAAAGATTTCAGAAATCTGCATTAATAAAAAAACACAAATAAGAACACTCTAATAAAGCTGAAAAATATAAATAAATACGAAAATATAAGTATAAAAATTGTTTACTCTTGAAAAATAAGTTATATCATCACTGTCTGTATGGAGAGAGAGAGCAGATGAGCAGAGGAATTTATTTACTGTCACAATTGCAGCAGAAGTATTTCGCTGTGTGGTAAATAGCTTTGTCAGAGTGCTCTGAACTCTTAAAGAAAAAAAAAACTAACATCTAATTCCAGGTTTTCTTTTTCCTTCTTTATAAGAAATTCATAACAGTGCAGACCTCATCCAGATGTAGACAGCAATTTTTGCCAAGACTGTTTGCACTGCACTTGCACCGCACCAATATCTCTTGTGTGTGCATATACACACACGCATATGTGCAGAACTGCACCCTAAATTGTAAGAGAGGATAGTCTTAAGACTACAATTTCTGAGGGAGAATTAATTTTCTTTTCTTGAGCTTCTACATGGAAGTATCTTACCTTGGCAATAACAATACCACATATTTTTCTACCGTATTTTCCCTTTCCAGCTAGTTCTAGTGTCTGGGGTCCTGCTCAGTAAGGTGAGCTACTGCTTCTTTTCCTGCAGTTAATGGCAAGTGCACATAGAAACCTAGAGTTACTGAAGAGGACAACTGAGTGGCTACATGCAATCCTTAGAAGCAGACAGTCAGGCAGAGAGAAAGGTAAGCCTGCAGGACAGATGCTAACCTACCACAAGGGATGATGGTTCATAAAAAACAATGACAGCTGTGAGTTTGACACCTGTGGATAACTTGTGAAATGTTCACAACACCAAATTACTGAACTAGCACATAGTGTGACTTGGGATATAGAGATGAGAAAAGACACACCAGCGGGAGACTGCTATTGCGGTCTCAAAAGAAGTTACAGTAAGATACTAATTTGTTTTGCCAATCTCATTTCCTTATTTTCTCACATGCAGTATTGCTGCAGTGCATTTCTTTGTACCATGATACTGTCAGTAAGCAGAACATTTCTAAATTGACCTGAGATTACTCAGGAGATGTACATGCACATTAGCTGCTCACCAGGAGGTGCCACTTCAGAGCTACACCACTCACAGTGTCCTTGGACAGCAGGTCAGGAAGGCTAATGGAAGGCACAGGAAGAGTAAACAAGTCATAGCAGGTTGCTTAGGAGACCTGGAATCAGCTTGCTGGGGAAGGCTGAGGACTTTGTGTCTCTCAGATAGCACTGCTATCCAGACAGCATTTGTGCAGACACGTCACTGAGGAACATAAGGCAGATTAGCTCAACTGCACAGTAAATAGTCCGATGAATTCAAAACATGGGTGGCAAGGGTGACACTTTTTCCTGGTCTTCCTGGTGCACTCTGTAAATTACATGAGGGTGCATTCCTCAGAATGAGTCAGAGGGGTTCTGTTGAACAGTACAAGTGCTCATCATTTGGATTCTTTTGGCCGAGCAAGATACATGAGAAATGCTCATCATATAAACTGTACTGGGAAGATATATGATTCTGACATAGTGGACAAAAAGCTAAAATAAAAGTGAATTAAATATTAACTTTTTTTGTTAATTAACAATTTTCCTAGTAAGAATTACACAAACCTAGCAAATTGCTAAAAGATATCTGAATACGTCTCAAAACTCAAAACTGCTTAGTGAATGAGATTTAGAGGTAGCTGTAATAATCATTTTCAGTGTTTATATCTCAGGCTAAACATATTCCCAAAAGACAGCACATATCAGCTGACCAAAATTTCAATTCTTAACTGTAGACACTAGAAACGTGGAATAGCTTATCACTGTTGCAAGAGAAATATGTTAATGCAAATTACCTTGAATTTGTTGTGGGATATACACATTTGTGATTAGTAAAACAGTACCCATGGGTAATTTGCTTGTGTGTGAGACTTGCATTTCAAAATCTAGATTTCTCCTTTTTTTCCCTTTTCCTTCCAAATGGTTTAAAATCAACGGGAAACCAGACTTCTGCATTTGAAATAAATTTTTTAATCTCTTTTGTCTTTCACCTGCAGATTGTATTAATTTTTATTTCATTATTCAAGCTATTAGAATAATGGATGAAACTAGATTCCGAACATAACTGTAATAAATGTCCTTTTAGATAGCAAGAAGTCTTTAATAACTATCCTGTGATTGATTTTTAAGCAGTTGAACACTTACCGAGGCAGATTGCACCTACATCATATATCAATAGTTCATTTATCAGTTAGCTTAAGTGCCAAAATCTTTCCTGGGTTTTAATTAATTGAGAAAGTCAATCTAACAACGAGAATGGTTGGACATGATTTATTCAAATACTGATGATAGGAGGATATCACAATCTTATAAGATCAGTGTTTATTTGTTGAGAAAAAAGGTACCTCAGTGAAATTCTATGTGCTCCATGTGTCTTAAGCCTATACAATGATCCCCTTCTGATTTGTCATAAATCCATCACTTTTCTGCTGCTTTCAAACTCCTGAAGTAAGAGACAGTATTTCTTTTGAGCAACATAGTCAATGATCATCCCATTAAATATACCTTTGTAGTAGAGTGTCTCTTGAAAGTGAAATAATATACAAAAATTGTTCCCTAGATTTGAAATTTCAAGGCATCTGATGTGAATATATAACATGAATATATAACATCCCTTCAGGATGGAGGGACCAATTTAAGTGAAGAATTTATAACATGTAAAGAAACACAGCAAAAATTAATAACGTGTATGTTCTTTATTTTAGAATAGAGGCAAGAAAACAATAAATGGAAAGGTGTGATTTATGAATCTTAAATATTTTCAGGAAGTTTTTTTTTTTTCTTTCCATGATCACAATTAACAACTTTTATTCCTCTATTGGAACATTGCTTTTTCAATACTATAGTTGTGCTATGTCATCATAAATCACAGTATGATGTGGCTCATAACTGTGGGATTCTTTTTTTCCAGAAAATAAATTACAATAGTCAAAACCAAATTACAGTACAGTCTATCCCCTCTTTGATAAATTGAGGGTCTTTTGTTTGTTTGTTTTCTAATATTAGAAACAAAGGCAGCTGTATGTGTATATTAAATAACAAATGAGTATTTTGTAACATGTTAATTATCACCCTTTTATGCTGTTTAAAGTAGAGAAATTAGTAAAATGTGTAATATTACATGTGGGATTATGAAATTACCTTTTCTGTAGTACACTTGTTCACCAAGTAAACACAAAACAAATCTGTGTATTTAAAATTATTACTTCTTACTGACAAAAGTCTTAATGCCTTGACTGTGGCACTCTTTATGCTATATCAGTACAGCTGCCCACATTCCAGCATCTTGAAGCAATCTGAGATGCTTTCACATCTTGTCTGGTTTTCAGATGGCATCACATAAAGAACAATCTCCTCTAGATCCAGTGTACTTCCTGTCAACCCCATTGAACATATCTCAGACATCTTAAGGCATGTCAAATGGCACTAGATATCTACACAGAGGGAACTGAACTCAGCTGTTAGTGGAGCTTAGAGCAGTATTCATCTGGACATTTACTGACATTTCCTTTAGCAAGGACATTATGAGGTCTCTGAATGCATTATTTGGCTTTTCTTTTAACAATGTGCGCTTAATTGCTCGACCACATTCAAATGTCTACATCACAGGAACTGAAGTAAAGTAAAATGACTGGCTTTTCCAATTCTGCTTGGTTCAGTGGTCAGAAGTTGCAAGTAAAATTTTCCTATTCCTGAAAAGACAGTAAAAAGATTTAAAATTGCATAAAGAAGGAGCAGGAGCAGGCATTACTTTGACCGCTAAATGCAAATCAAAACTTTCTTTTTTAATATTTCTTGAGTTTAATAGTTACATTGCTACTGCTCATTCTTAGTAATAGATTTAATAAAATTAGAAAAATGCAACTGCATTTCTGTGAATGAGTACCTGCATCCAGCTATGCAACAGGAATTATAAATAATGAAATATAAGCTCTGAGCTTTGGATTTGTGTAAAGCCTGCAAAAAGGAATTCCTGACTTCATTAACTACGGACACTGCTTAGGGTTCAAAAAGCCAGATAGGGTAGTCAATGGACAAACATTCTCCTAACTGCTCACATGTCATGAATGTTCTTTAATACATTCTGTTGAAGCTGAGAGGGTCCCACCAAAGCTGCTAGGTGGGAGTACCACAACTGTCATCCTCAGAAGTTATTTGTATATAGCTGGTAGACGGTGGCTGACACAAACCATCAGCTGTCTTGTATCACAAGTACACGACAATATTATGATTTCCCATGCATCACTTCATGGGAGTGATAAACAAATGAGTATTTCTGAAGTATATTCTCTGTGTCAGAATTGTAATGTGCACTCTCTTGCTCTAAAAAAAACCACATGAAATAAAGAATAGTGATAAAAATTTAAGTATTTTATTCTCTTCAATAAAACCTTAGCAACGCTATTTCAGAAGTGTCTTAGTAGAGATGTTTGAAGAGACTTAGGTGGATCAATGCCTGACTGACATGTTGACATTTAGCTGCCTAAGTACAACTGTGTGCAATTCCAGCTTAATGCCTAAGGATAACAAGTGTGGCTACAAATTTTATTCTGAGGGGGTATCTGCAATACTTGATTGATTGATCAACAGTCCTTAAGGCAAACAACACAGTAAAAGGGAAGGGAGAGTTCATTCGCTTCAATCTATGCATAAAAAATTTTAAGACATTAATGGACAGCCCTAATTCAAGGATTTTCAATATGTGCCAGTTTAGATTTACTTTAGATTTATCAACTCAGTAACATTTAAATGTTCGCAGGCCTGCTGTTCAGTTTAGAAATACTTTTTTTTTTGCCAGTCCATTGTTAAACGAGAAATAACCATTGCAACGTTTCAGTACCTCTCCAAAGAGTGCCTTTTTAGAGTGTTGTTCCTTGGAATGCTTTACTTATGCTCGTGCATGAGGACATCAATTTGCTTTTATATTTTTATTCCTGTTTATGTTAGGCACACTGACTCTGTTTATCCTGGTAAAATGCTAAGAAAAAGCATCTTAATGGATGACAGCTTTGCAGTATTGAACCCGTAGGCATGCAGAACACTCTCAATTAAATGTGGCTGACACACCAAATTTGTTCAGTTCAATTAGTAGAAAAATACATTATTGTTTCTGAGTTTCTAAAAACATTTTTCAAAATGGTATTTGAAATTGCAACAATCAGTGACAGTAACAGTCTCATTAAAGGGCAGGAGGTTTACAGTCTTAAATTAGAATGTAAAAATCTATACCTATTTGGATTTTTGTCTGTAATAAAAACAAAGCTCTTTCTAAATGTCACTTCATCAGCCTGATATTGAATTCTACGTGCATCTTCCTTTAATGTTCATGTCACAGGCTCATGTGAAAGTAGAACATAGGAAAGATGGCAAGAGAAGACTACAAGAAATTTAATTCCACAGCAAATCTAATTTTATGGAATAATCTTGGACTCATGTAAGTATGCAACTATGCTTCCTTCAAGCTGGATTCCACATTTCATGGCCTAATACTGACCTGAGAGCAATTGCTTAGAGCAAATAGACTAGGAGGTGTCTGCTGGGAGCAATTTCTCAGTCTCCCCTGACCTCCATAGAGACTGATTCCATACCTTTTACAGCACTACCATATGTTCCCTTATTTTTCTCTTGCCTCCCTTTGAAGGAGTCACAAAGCTGAAGGTGATAATGAGGAGAGACTCCACTTATCACGCTGAGTCAGCTGCTGTAATGGACTGAAAATGTGCTAGATTCCCCAGAAATACTTTTCTTTTTTCTAGTACCACTATGGCAAGTTCTTGTATTCCTCACTTTTATGCCTCAACTAGATGCCTAAAGCCAGGCTTAGGCAAGGCTAAGGGCCATTATGGGCTCTTTTGTGAACATAGTGGGGAGATAGATAGGAGGGAAACATCTTTTGCTCTCACTTCCCTATTTAGCAGTTTAGAGAAAACCAGCAATGCTTTTGGTCCTTGAACACACACACACACATATTTTACCTTTGTTATTGACAACACTGATAACTTTAAACAGCTATACATACTTTATACAATAAGGGCTCCAACTCGGATCTTTATGAGACCTTTCTGGTGACTCCTTATTCTGGTTTTGTTCACAGAGCATTCTGAACATTAGTAGCTATTTAAAAAGTTAAACTCTCAATTATTTGTTCCCTTTTTTAACTCTACTGTTGTGTAAATCTTCTATGAAGGAAGAGGACTGACTTCTTCAGTTCTGTTTGGTTCAGTAGTCAAAAGTTGCAAATAAAATTTTCAAGAATGAAAACATCAACACTGTTTTGTAAGAATCTTACTTAGAAGGAATCATAGATTCTTCAGTGTTAGTTTTTTCCTATGTATTGAAGAGCAACTGTAATGAAGATACTGTTCATGAAAGATAGTATTAAGGAAAGCAAATACATTCTTATTTAAATTTCTCCAGTTAATATGGAATCAATAATATAATTAAGAACAATTTTAAAAATTGAAGTATCATAGAGGTAACATAATGTTTCTTAGATTGAAGTCAAGATGGTACTTTCAATAGCATTGCAGGCTGGCTTAAGTTTATAAAATAGTACCTTCCTGAGAGTCAAAACAATTGGCGTGTTATTTCCAAATATTTTGATTTATTATTTAATTTAAATAACAATTATTAAAAAGCTCATAAATTCTTAATGATATAAATATTTTAAAGTATTTTCATATATTCAGTAAAACATATTCATATCAAGTACTGCACAACAACAAAACAAAACCACATTTTCTAATATTTTATATATATATCTTATTCTTAAAATAAAATTTTAACACATTGAATTTATTTTGAAATAACAACACATGCTCTATTTTGAAATAAGTAAGGCTTTCTAGAGATGAGTTCTTCATTCAAAGTCTATGAGGCTCATGGGAATTTTTCCACTGAACATCATAGTCTTTTTATCAATTATAGAAATAATTTACAGTACTATTGTACTGCATAGTTTTAAAAAAATATTTTTTACTAAAACTGATTTGTTTTTTCTAGCTATGCATCATGGGATATGCTTGAAATTTCTGGTATTTTCTACAGGACAGGACAGGGTTATTTAATCTCCTCTTCCTCAGTCTTTCAGCCCCCTGTGATGGGGGAGGAATGACTGTTAGTGTCCAGAAGTGAATGGTTGGATGTAACAACATCCAAGCCTATTTCCCATACAGAGTTTTCACTAAACAAAAATACATGTTTTGATCATAGAGACACATATGTATGTGTGTATCTATATGCAAACATATCTGTATATAACTAACCCAAAAAAAAAATTATGTTAACAAGATTTGCCTGTGCTTCATATTAGCTGTCTGCTGTAAGTTACTTTGAATTTTTCCTAGTAGGTGCATTTAAAAATGAGCAGGAAATGAGGTGTGATTACATAATTTCCTAATTATGCTTTTAATCTAGTTTATTAAGTTTATGAAGACCTTTATAATCCTTTAGTCAGCACAAATAATTTTTTAAAAACCCTTTAAAGAATAAAGACAATCTTTCACAAATGATTCAGAGATATGCTCAAACTTTGCTAAAAAAGGAAATAAAATGACAATGTAGGTGACTGCATTTTATTGAAGAATTATTTTTGACTTCTATTTGCCTAAAATTTTCACAGGAAAATTTTGGGCACAGAATTCATTAGCAGCATAATTCACCATCATATTTCAAGTTCTTCTAATTCTGCAATTTTATTTATCAGTTATAGTACTGTCCAAAACTAGACATGGAAAATTTAATAAACAAACTAATTGAACTGATTTCTTCAAAGTGGAGAAAGTCTTTCTCATACTATTTTTCTGCATTATCAGAATACTTCAAGAATACTCAATAGGTAATATGGTTGTATAGTAGTATTCATCAGAATTCCAGCATTAAAGCAGATTACTTTCCGCTAAATAACTTAGAAGTTAAATAAATAAAAACCAACCAACCAGAAGTCCCAGAACCCAGAGAGTTTAGATACCCAGCCTAGTCAGGAACAGACATGCATATGTTCTGATGTATGTGCTGGCCTTGGACTGTCTCCTGAACTTTGAACTTTATCTTAAGCCATAGTATACTTCAGTAGAACTTTCATGCAGAGAATAACCAAATGCTGAGGACATTTAAAAAGCATTTAAACGACTCCTGTTTTCCTTCCTTCTGCTCTTCCTTCCCAAAGATGCTTTGTTATATATGAGAAATGTAATGAGGAAGCTAATCCTTTTCCCAAATAAAGGGTGAAACTTAAGTACCTCAAATGAGCTTCACTGAGCATCAAATGATCTATGTGTGAGATGTCACATTATCTCCTTGTACTAACAAAGCCAGAAGGCTCTTTGCTGAGCTTTAAACAGTCATTACTAAACATCTGATAACAGAAATTAAATATAATTCATGTCATAATCATGCATTTCTACAAAAAATTAAGATTTGGATTAACTTTTTACTAAAAATTAAGTATTTATCTTATCTCTAAATTTGCCTTGCATACTGAAAAATTATAGAAAATTATAGAAAAAAGAGGAAATAAATTATTCCTTCCCATTCTATTTTTCTGTTATAATGAACTCATATTTTTGATGCGTTTTTCAAAAAGCTTGACAGAATGACAGCTCTAAAATCTAAAAATCTTTTAGTTTCATATTCTTAGATGTCTGTTGCTTTTTTTTTTTTTTTGAGACTCTCTTGAAATGATGATAGCTCTAGCAAAGAACAAGAAATGGATAGCAGAAATATTGCAGTATCACACACTGAAAGGGTGAATCATACCTGGAAGGAAGATGCATAAAAATATGCAACTTTTAAGGTTTTAAAAATATGAAAAATCCGAGGCTTCATTCAGTTTTGTTTTGGTTTTTTCATGTATCTTTTCTAATTTGCTATTTACAATAGAGTTCAGTCACAGAGGGACACACGTAGGTTCTCTGACCAGATGTCTTCTTTTTACTGGAAACAAATTTTGACAAGTAGTCACAAAATGAAATTGCTAAAGAAAAGGATTTATGAAATAGAAAAGAATAAATTGTCTGGATAATTCCCTGTTCATCCACAAATCTTCTGTGAAATATACAGCAACCTGCTGTGGTTTAAGCCATTTCTTAAATCAGACAAACATGATCAGAATAATGGGCAGAACCTATTAGGGTGACATCAACTGCAAGAAAATGTCTAGTCATTGTCTTACCTCTATTAAAAGGAAATTAGTATGAAAATAAAATAAGAATCATGATTCATATACACATGAATACATAAGTTACAGTTTCCAACTGGGTTAGAAGGAAGAAACCCTGATCTTACAAGTTTTAATATGTAAAGGGATCAGCAATTATATGAATATGATATGGACAATATATTCTTTTTTTCAATAAAACTGAGGTTAAGTCATCCCCTCAGCACCTTTGAAAGAACCTATCTTGTTTTAAAGGAAGAAGAAGATCTTTAATGAATTAATTATCAGCTAAAAGATTGGAATTGAGAAGAATTTAAACAAAGGGCCATTTTTCATACTGAAGAGATCTCCACAGAAACATCCCTGAATAATCTGTGTGCTGGGTTTGTTGTTAATTATTTACCCAAGAAAAATGACTATATCAAATATTTTTTTGAATTATTAAAGATAATCACATCTAACCAGATCATAGAGGCATAAGAAAGCTCTCATGCTTCTAAATGACTGAGTAATGCATTTGAACGTTACCAAAAGTAGATTAAATTCAGTGTTGATAACTGCAGAACCAAGGAGACTGGGGAACAATCACCACATATGGGAAACAATAGGCTCTAAATTGGCTAAAATTTGGCTATTATCACTTAGACAATAACTCTGGACTCATTGTCAATAATTTTGTTTTCTTAATAAATATAGAATACCATTTGATCCTCTTTCCTTACGTCAATATACGCTTAGCAGCCACTTACTAAGTCAGGTGTTGGAATCTTTGATCTGGCAGTGAGTTTTGCAACTTCTCAAAATGGTGATATGACAGTAATTTAATTTTAATCCTCTTTTAGCATTCTCATAATAAAGATCATTCTTTTCTTAACATTTTGAAATACAGGCACAGTTTCATTTTGAGAGATTTTCACTATCTTTATTCTGTGGGAATGGAAAATTCATCGGTTTGTGTATGTATCTATATATGATCTAGAATGTATGCATTCATGTACCACCACAGTCATATTATTTAAAATAAATATTTCTCATAACCATGTCTTAAATCAGATACCATACATTTAAGATGATAGGCCATAGGCACCTTGGTGAGCATCTTATACCTGTCAGTTATTGGTAATGTCTCTAAAGTCCACACCTTCCAGATGTAAAATGAAGAGTCAATTTTATATAATTTTATTGGACCAAATCTTCTCAAAGTCCCCATGGAAATTTGCATGCAATGAAGTTGGGAACAAAACTTGATAAAAGGAAAACTAGTACACAGAATCTGCACAAGGTTCCAGAAATGTGGGAAACTTTTGCCTCCACAGAAAATGCACATTGGAGACTTTATGAATACTCTTAAAGAAGACAATTCATTGTTGTCTGATTTACTTCTGGTTAAAAATTGGTAGGTTAGTTCCTGCAGAGGCTGTACTCCAATTCCTCAGTACAGCACACTACATACTGCAGCCATTACATGGACTTAATAGGAAAGACTGACTTCAGTCATTTGTCATGACCCGCAATTTTATTATGTTTGCAGTTTACAAAGTAGTATTTCCACAGGGCTATGACAGCAATACAGCTCAATGCTGAGGAATGAGAAGAAAAAACAGGAGGAAAAAAGGGTGAGAGAAAAGAAGAAGAAAAGATAATTTGAGAAGCTGTTTCCTTTATTCTGAATAAAACTCTCCTTCACATTAATGCTTGTCACAACTTGTGTAGTCAGTGATAAGGTGACCCATATTTGACAGTGCTGTAAACTACAGAGCAACTGGGGCATGGAAAGGAAGCAAAGCAATGACAGCTCAAAACAAAATGTCCCTCATTGCAGCCCTTGAAGCTATTTCTGAGTTGAGGATAGGAAACACAAAAACATTGGATACCCATCAATCATACTAGTTAACCAAAAATTTATTAATATAGTGCCACCACATATAGCTTTAAGCAACCTACTTGTGTCTGGAAGAACTTGGCATAAATGGACTACCCCATCCAGCTGTGATCAAATACTCTTGATCTCAGGCATGATTGTTTAGGTGGACTTTCTTAAATTCTGTTGTTGTCATTCATTACTTCTGTTTCTAATTTTAGAGGGACCAATGAAGCCAAGCAAAATGGTATAGTCAGTCAGAACTGAAAATTCAAATCTTACTGTTTAACTCCTACAATAAAATGGGGCTTGCAGACTTCAATTTGAAATACATATCAATCATTTCCCCCTTATTTGTTTTCCTTTAATATACTTTCTGAAGAATAAAGTTTTTGCCAATGTTTATTTCAAAATGCATTTTTCCCTGAGTGATATTTTTAATTGACATCAGAAACAGACATACTAAAACCACAAAGGCTTGCAAACATTTCATATGCTTCCCTGCTTGGTATTAATAAAGTAACCTTTTCCAAAGGTTATAACTAACCTTTTGGTGGATTTTTTTTTCTCAAATAAATGAAGGTTGACATTGAAGCTAGGTTTTACAACATGAAATATTCACAATTACTTCAGTGCTTTTTTCTTTGTGCTGAAGAACCCCTTTCAAAACATTCTTATTCAGCATCTTCTCCTATCTATAAAAATTTTATATCTGAGTTAAAGTTTTATAAGGCTTAAGGTTATGAAATATTAAGACAAGAGTTGAGCTTGTGATAATTTCTGTTTAAAAGACAGCAAATGTATCTACCAGAAAGTAAAAAAATACAGATTTTATTGCATTGCTGCTTTATGGATATGCTTTTCTGATACTCCTTTTTCATGAGATATTTATTTTTGATCAATGCATAACAGAAAAAAAGAAAAAGGAAAGTAACCATTGAGATCCAATAAAATTAAATTGTTACAAACTTTCTTTCAAAACTTTCAATCATTTTGTCTTAGCTAATGTCAAAATTTGATCAGAAACTACTAGTCACCAGACATCAACAATATTTTAGTCGATACCAGTAGCACTGTCAATAGCTGAGGAGCTCGGTAAAGTTGAGCCTCAACCTGAATAAATTCTGTTTCAATTCAGAAATGTTCATTCAGTATCTCTGAACAGTATCTCTGCATGAAATTCTTATATACAGCTCTTAAGCACATTTGAAAATAATTCAAATAGATGGTTCAGTAGGTGGTTCAGTAAGGTTAAAAAGTTGTGGGTTTTCTTACTTCTCTATAGGTGAAAAATACATACTTTGGACTAAAAATAACACTTTCAACTGCAAGAGTAACTTAACTTCTGAAATTTTTATTTTGCATTTGTTTTTCTAATTTGTAAAATTTCCATTATAAATGTAGTTTATATAATTTTCTTTAGCAGCACTGTGCAATTCTTGTTTTGTATCTCTTTTAGAAACTTCTGAGTTACTAAGTTACAACCTTTTTATCCTAATGTCTTCTTTTATAGAGTATTAGATGTAATTTGAAGTAACTCCATCTATATATGAAAGAGAGCAGCTAAAAATTATTCTTTATTTCTACCTTTAAAGGAATATTTATTCTCTTTTAATTCATTCTTTTTATCATTTTAGGTTAAGATGATCAGGCTTGGGCTGCCTTCCCAGAAATTTAAGCTCATTAGAAGAGTAAAATTCAGATTCTGCCTTGCCCCAGTTTATTCTTCATTATTCTATTCATGGACAATCTTTATGGAAAAGTAGAATGGGTAGTATAGAAATCTAAGCACTTAAGCACAATCCAATCCATACTACTCTAGACATTTGATGTATGTCAGCTGAACCATAGCTTAAAGTATGTCTTTTTCTCCACTTACTATAGAATATAGAAAGATACACTAAAATGCGTAATTGAAATGTAAATAGCTAAAATGCATTGAAATACTCTACCTCAATAATGATCTCACTCAAGAACTGTGATCCTGCTTCCCTCTCATCACACAGAGGATTCATCTCCTGCAGAATATGTACATCTTTTTTAAGACAAGCTATATTCAAATACCAAGTACATTATGTTTACCAGATGACTATAGAACTAGGTGTCTTTCTGTTAGATGAGTAAAATTAAATTGAAGAAACTAATGTATCATCTGAAAAACAAGGCTGAAAGAGGTTCACCAAAGCTTTGAGTTTTAGCAGACAAAATTTGGAAAAATTGTTAATATTTTTGACCTAGTAATCCAATACACAAAAGTAAGAGTAAGAAAAGTTACAGTAGTCAGAGGAGGTTTATGAAAATCTAGTTCCTCTGGTTTGTATGCCATTTCTCCTAAATTTTCTAATTATAAACCCTAAGTAATGCTGCTTTAATCTCAGAAATTAGTTTCTAATACAATGTGGAGAATTAAAATTAAATGCCATTTGAAAAGGTCATAAAGCAGGGACAATACATAGCACGTGACAAAAGGTTTAGCAGAAGAATAATACTGCTTTCTTTTTTGCCCCTATTATGCTTTTAGCAAATATATTATTTCCTATCTATAAGATCGCTATGGCTCATTTCCTTTTGACACTACATCATACTGAGTAGCTATCAGCAGTAATGGAAAATAAGACTGAAATATTATGCTGAGAGTAAATTATAAACTTTAATATAAGACCAATTTAGCATATTAGACTAGCATATTTTCTTCAAAAGGCATGAAGTACTGTGAAGTTCATCCATCTAAAACTTATTACTGTTATTGAAACCTTTATCTGGTCTCAATCATATAGCAAGTCTACATAAACATAGGAGACTCTAAAACCCAAAAGATTACTTAAGCCAGAGAACTGTTCACAGGGAAGAACTTATGTGCTCAGAAAAAGCATGCAATTTAAAAACATTCATATGGTGGTCAAACTCCCCAAAATATGATCTGTGATCTGAGAATGAATAATAAAATGTATTTTCCTTATTCTTCCATTAAATTTGAAATCATCTCTTGAATGATTTGATGAGATTTTGAGATAAATAATTTTCCATATTTCTAACAATGCAATCAGAATGATTTCATGAACCTGAATGCAAAAATTACAGAACAAATGTCCTTATCACCTCAATCCAACATATGATTTGAATAATTTAGAACCAGTTCTTGCCATACTCTTTAGGCCTTTTAACTATCTAATTATGATCTGTGAATTTCTTTTTTTTTTTTATTAACAAGACTGGGTTTTTTTTTCTCATGCCATATAGGAAGTTTCAGTAAATCTGAAAATCTAAATTATTCATTTTAATCAATAAATCGTAGCAGTGGAACAACCCCTTCCCACAATTTTTTATAAAAGAGTGTTTTATCACAAAAATATTTTCATGGAAAATTCATGTTAATCCCTGTATATCACAGAAGCATACAACTGTACATATGTTGAAATATGTATACTTCTCACCATTTAACATAAATTTAAAAAAAAAGACATTGACGTTTTTCTGATCAATTTAGGCCATAATAATACTTTCTTGAAAACTTTTAGCAGACAATGCATACACTAGAGAGAGAATCTATCATCTGCATGTAGCAGAATGCACAAACCATCTGTTGGACTGGGTTGTTTTTTTTTAACTTCTGTTTTCATATGCTAACATAAAAAGTCAATCTAAGTAAAGATCCTGAAGTATATTGAGTTTTTCCTACAGTACAATAATCATGGGTGGCTCTGTTTAGACTACTTAAAAAGCCAAGAGGGAAAAACAAGACCCTGAAGAGAGATGTTATTTGACTTCACCTTGCAAAATAACACATGCCTAGACACATCTCTGTTGTAAAAGAACACTTAGATTGCGGGGGGGGGGGGGGGGGTACTTTCCAAGTTTCATTTGAGATTAATTAATCTCACAGTTTTTGGTTTTTTTTGTTTTTTGGGTTTTTTTTTCACTGATCTTTTCAAAATGTTTTTGTGTCGTGCACAAAGGCATTAATTTCAACTGCAGACCAAAGATTTAAGAAACGTCTGTATCATTTCTTAATTGCCAAAATTTGGAAAGAAACCTTCCAATGAATTTCTCCTTCTGAAGTAAGCCTCTTATATTAGAATTCATAAGATAACTTACGTTCCTTCCTTTCCTAATTACTCACTGCCTCTTTTTTGCTACGTTTCCAGTCACCACTACAAAGGAAATGGGACACTTCAGACAGAAATCTCCCTTATTAGACAACCATGTTTCATTCTGTGCATTACAGTCTTAATGATGTGTACTCCTTTACTATGAGAGGATTAAGAGTCTTACACATAAAAAGATCTTATTTCAACTTTCAGATTTAGTAATGTGTGAAGCCTGCCATGAAAACAGTATCACCTGAAGAAAAATCAACCTTTCAATTTTCATGGTGGTGAGAGAGATGGCACTGGCCATTACTTAGAGAACCATACAAAATATTTTTAAGTTTTTCTTTTGTATCCAATTCACTAACTGGAAGCAAGAAACTTCATTATATTTTCCACAATATTTTTAAGATAATGTAATGAGAAATATGACATTGAGTAGGATAATTAGGGGGGATAACAACAAAGCTTGTGCACAGAAGGGAACACATTAAATTTCACACAGTTAAAGAGTTACAGTTTGATGAACTAAATACACAAGTTTTCATTAGGTACTTATGCTTCTCTTTTATGAGTACTGTGGATAAATTTATTTTACTGTAACACTTACTTGATGGAGATTTAAGATCTTGCCTTTAAGGACTCAAAGTAGCTAGTTTCAGTTCATCAATTTCCCCATGCAATTAATTTATTTTTGCTTCAGTGTTCTGTCTTAGAGAATAAACAGACAAAAAAAAAAAAAAACACAGAAAACAAATACACAAAACAAATCACCCACAAATAATAGTACTGGCATTCACCTTCAATAAGTAGAATTTCTTTAAACACTAAGCTTTTTAAGATATCAGTCTGTGCATTATGTTAAATGTCTAAACGAGGGGGACTGATTTTGGTTATGCATAGTCATGCGATTTGGCACACCACAGTACTCCAACAGAAAAGCAAATCACAAAACTTAAAGAGAGGATGTACTTAAATTCTAGAAGATATATTCAATGACTGTTGTAAAAAGTGAATGATAAAAAACTTTGAGTCCTCATACAAAAGGTTAGATTCTTTTTTAATCTGTGTCAGTATCTGCAGGCAACCTTTTCATAGAAAGATACTTAGTGACAGTTTGTGAGATATTATTGAATGTTCTTCGTTCTTCAAGGCAAAAAGATTGTCATGTCTAAACATGTCACAATTGACAGAAGTTTGTCTCGTTTACTATAATCTTATAATCCAAGATATTAAAAAGTCCACACCACTACCAGTAAACCTGTTTGGTATATAAAAAAATACAGCAACATTTCTTTCCTGTGATAATCTTTTCTTGGTACAACATGTTTTCTAAAATGATAGTAACTTTTTTTACCAGGAATTTCTTCAAACAATCCAAGCATTTCTTGATTGTTCTGGACAATACAGTAGAGCTGAGGCTCTACCCAAACAGATCAGGAAATAGAAATTCCTTTTTTCACAGGCTCTGTGTCTGCTCATCTACTCCTATGACTAAATTTTAGCAGCAGTATGGAATACTTGATTCATATTTTCCTTGCTTTGAACTAAGTGCAACACTTCTGCAGAATGCTATCTAGACATTTGATCCTACTTCACATCTCTGCTGATTATTGTTGTGACAGGATAGCAAGTTGCACTATTCCATATTCATTTTTTCAGAGGTCTTTTACTTTTTTCAAGATTATTGCGTGTATTTTAATTCTTTCCTATAACATATGGCTAAATAATTTAAAAATATTTTCATTTTTATTTTTAAAAAGCATATGCTTTACTTCCTAAAATGAAAGTACTGGGTGCAAAAGAAACATCTGAATTCCTACTGATACAACTACTGTTCCTAATTTTGCATGTCAAGGCTTTCCTCTTCAATCCCTTTTAGAGTAGTTTTCATAAATTCCATTTACATCTCCAATGAACAGTGTAGAGAAGCATTCACTTTCATCTAAATTTCTATCCTCTCAAAGACTATTACTTTTCCAACAAAAGTCATTAATCTCCTAAAGTAAAATACCAGAGTCAAGATACGCAAAAACTTAACTTAGGAGGATTAATTATCATCAAATATGTTGGTGAAGGCATTGTTGATTAACAAACAATTATTACTTGAAGCTTTTGCTATTAAAAAAACAACTTCTTAGATGTCACAGTAGTTTAAAGTCCTTATGTTTATCAGTAGAAGACTAAAAATAGTTTAAAACTGTTCCCACTAACTGAAAATATGGAGCTGTTTATTTTATATTGTTTACTTTCTCTCTTCCCTTCTTTCTTCTTTTTCCTTCCCTATTTTTGATGTCTTGTTTACTTTGGAGTTACTCTTACTATTGCTACTTTGAAGGGGTATTTTTGTTCTGAACTTCAGAAAATTGATATAAAAGTGGTTATCTTTGTAGATAAGTTAATAGTAAAAATTATGATGAAACAACTGACAGAAGAGAATTCAATAAATAAATAGAGCATAAATAAGAGCCACCAGACATTACACACAGAAGGTTTGCATTTAGCATGATGAGTAGCATTTCAAAACTCTATAACAGAAATAATTTAAAAAATTTAATCTTTTGGACATTCATAAACTATTACCATTTGACTACATGGATAAAAATATAGCAATGCATGTGGAAATTAGTAGTGGATGGAGGTACGCTAATATTACATATTCTGATTTATACGTAGAGAAATAACAAGGAATATGAGAAAAAAAGCAGTGAACCTGAAGGCTTGGACAGGTGATGTACCTGACTGGCCTACAACATAAAAAGAAGTTCTGCCTCTGTAGGCAATCAGAAGTCCATCCAAGAACTAAAAGTTGAGTATCTGAAGTGCCATATATTCCTGCAAATACATATGCAGTGGTTTTTATAATGTTTTCTCCATACTTGGTGAAGGTAAAACAACTTCTACATTCTGAAAAGACCTATTCCCAGCTAGAATAAAATAATAGAATAAAATAATAGAATAAAATAATAGAATAAAATAATCTCAGGAACTATAGTTTCAAACAATAACACAGAGCACACAGAATTTGGCATGAAGTATGCATCCTGTACTATTTTCTCCTTACATAATTCAACGCTATTTTTAGGTATGGATCATTTAAAACATTGAAGAATCTCTAGAAAGAATTAGGAGGCCAAATAGGATTCAGTTCTAGGACTATTTGGCAAAGATGCTGCATGTGATTATACCCATTCAGGTTCAAGGATCTTTTGTGATTTTTAAAATTTATTTTGGTTTTGTTTTCCTTCATGAGTTTTGCACAAAGCAAACCTACATAGCAGCAAAAAGACACCAAGGTCAAAACAGCGCTGTTTTTTCCATATGGTAAGAGTGGGAGGAAGGATGAAAACAGATGACAGGAAAATACAAATGTTAGAAAAGGTTGAATATTTTAATGTGGATGAAACATAGTCAAACAGAAAATTTGACTGATACAGTTAAAAAAAAGAATTAACTGCAGATGATGTGTTCCATGAATTACACCCAGCTACTTTTTAAAGAATAAGAAAATAATTGCCTTATTAAATCCATAAAATCAATCCTGTGTGATAAAGATTTTTGGTTTAGATTCAAAAAATAATTTTTCAGTTTTGAAAAAGTCATTTCCATCTCTCAAATACATTTTGAGATAATGGCAAACACTAAAATATAAAAGCTCTTATTTTCAATTTTACATAATCTTACATGTTTTATTTCTAACATTCCGTTTTAATATAATAAGTTGAAGTCCAAACTTTGGAATACACACCACATTGAACCAAGTCTTAATTCTCTCTGTGTTTTCTGTTGGCTTGTTTCTGAGAATTAAACACCCATCATCTTTTTTCCATTTTATCTCATTAATTAAAGTCAAAATTTTCCATGAGTCAAGAAGAACAGATGAAATTCCACATAAAGTAGTGAAAATGGAAATCAAGAGATAAGATGTGCCTGAGTAAGTGAAAGAATGGATTGAGGATCCTAATTGATAGGAAAGATCTGTGTGACAGCCAAAATGTGGCAGGGAGAGATGGAGTAAAGGATTGAAGAGTGAATAAACAGGGGATATGATTACAAATGTGGTTTGGAAAACCAGGCTACTCATGACAATCACCTCTGACGCCTTGAATATGTATCATTAGGACCACAAAACTGTAACACTGGCCTAAACTAACAGTAATCCTCAGCATAGCCAGTACAAATATTCAAGACTTCAGCTGGAAATAGAAGATATGGAAAGAACAATGTGACATAAACTTGAAGCATGTATTGAAACTTCCAGCTAAATTTTAACATGAATTTTGGAGAAACTTACTTTCTTTTATTTTGAAGAAAAAAGTTTTCACTTAAAAGGCTATTTTTAAAGTATAAATGATGATAATGTTTCAACCCAATATTACAGTTAAAACTAACATTTTCAGAAATTTAGAAATAAAAGAATTAAATTACTAATAGAAAAACATCTAAACAAAGTTATAACCTTTACTTAAACTCTTACTAAAAAGTCATAATAGTTTAGTATCTTGGATTTATGTTCATCTCAAATTATTGGTAAATTATGACTTTTTGAAATAAAAATCAGAAATTTCAGATACTGATGAAATTAAATTTTTAGTAAAGTTGAGGTTTGGGGATTTGGGGTTTTGGGTTTTTTTTAGTATTATTAGGGATTATTACACAGTTACTTGTCTTTCTGAGGAAGTTGCAGCAGTTCTCAACTTTTTACAAGATAAATTTCCTTTTTGAAACTTTTAATAACATCTAGTTTTTCCCTAGTGCAAATAGTTTGCTTTAGATCATCAATTCTGTATTCTAAAAAATTGTTCTAACAACACCAGGAAACTTGTATGCTAGAAAATTCTGCCAAAACATCATAGCATAACATTTAAGGAGCAATTTTCACCTAAAAAATGCAAGCTTGATATTCAAAAAGAAAGAGCAAATTCTTAAACTGCTTCCAACAGGGTATAAAAAAATGTGTCACAAGGATAAGAAGTAGCTGCTGGAAAGCAATGATCATGTATTAAGAGTATGTTTATCTGTATGTATCAGCAGCATTCTTATGAATTTAACAGATGCCAACAACATGCTCTATTTTTTTTTCCATGAACAATACTTAAATGAACTTCATTGTTCACAAAAAAATTATATAGAAATCAACCCTAATTTATTTCTTAAGAACTATATAAATTATATACCTATATGTGTGTTTATATTTAGAGAGAAATGTAGATGGTACATATTTATTTGAGCATATATAGACTTATATAGGTCCCTACTGCTATTATTCCAGAAATGGTTTTATCGACGGAAAAAAATTATATTCAAGCCAACAGTATTTCTGCAGACTTATCTGTAATGATTAAGCATCAATTGGATTTTCAAGATGGCAATTCTCTGTTCCTTCTTTGACTATGAAAAGGTTGAAAAGCATTTCCCTTTTGTAATGTTCTTTGATGTTACCCTTAAGAGGTCCATACTTTTAGAGGTATTTCACTGATTCAATCACTCCCTGTGCAATTGATATTTTCACTGCCAAATCTTTTCTTAATGTTGCATTTTTCAAAAATATTCCTGCAAAACAGTGCAACTTAGTCCAGAGGAAAAAAGAATCGTTGTTTTTGTCAATGTTGAAAGTGCACGGGTAACAACAACCAAAAAATTAGTCAAGTTCTTTGCTTCCTGGTGTGTTTAATGGGCTCATGTTTTCTAGTGGCATCCATACTTTTATTGAGATGAGTGATATGCTTTTTACTAACACTGTGAGAAGATAATAATTCAGTTTATTCTATCCATTTATTCCATCTTTTTAGAACAGTTTGTATTTGCAATGCAGACTTCAAATGGTGCTCTTTTTACTAAATTTAACTGAACATTAAACATTTAATCAAACATTTGAACCTGAACTAGCCACTTTACACTACTGCTACACTCAAGGAACAGAAATAGGGACATCTGAAAGATAATTCACTTTCTTCAAAAATGTGCATCTAAGATAAAGATGAGATGAGATGAGATGAGATGAGATGAGATGAGATGAGATGAGGTAAGATAAATCCCCATCATGGACTGAACAAGTTACTCAAACTAAAGTATCTTGCTGACCCATTAAACACAGCAAATACTACTATCAGCTTGGCAGCCAGTGATAAAACAAATCAGAGAACAAACTAAAATGGGGAGCTGAGGTAAAAAAATAGGAATAAGTAAAATGGGGAGCTGAGGTAAAAACATAGGAATGGTAATTCTCTTAGGATATTCTTAAAAATGGCTAAGGAGATAAGGGAAGGCTTAAATGATACCAAAGTTCAAAGACTGCAAAACAGTTAGGGAGAAACAGAAGAATGAGAGGTCCAAGAAGCTGTTAATGAACTAGGGGAAATCTGACTTTATTTTTGGAATCATCTAGGACAAGGTACAGGCAAGACTGGACAGAAAGTAACCTGGTCAGTAAATCAATGAGGCAGATGGTAAGAGAAGTTGGTAAAGCCAAGTAATGATTTCTGGGTAAGGAACCTAGGACTTGAAGAAGGCAGTTGGGAATCCTTTGAGACCATGGAAAGCAGGAAAGAAAAGCAAGAATAAGATCCAGAACAATACATATTCAATAAGAAAAAAAAGAAAAAAAAAAAAAAAAAAAGAAAAAAAAAAGTAAAGCATATGTAATGAAAGACAGTAAGTTCCGGAGCACCAGGAAGAAAGATATATGAATCTGCTTTCACTAGAATTCCAAATCCACTACAAGACTCTAAAGACTTGCAATATCTTCTGCTGTGGAAGTCCTCAATCTTTCTGCAGAGAAAGTACACAATCACCAATGCAAAAATTATGAACTTTCTTTTGATGTCAGTTATTCTACCAGTTCAAGTGGCAATGGGATACACAGTGAATCCTCAAGTTTAAGTTCTGCATTCAATTGATGGACAAAAGAAGTGCCAGTACATGAAGCGACTTGTGTGCTCTTCTGCTTCTTTTGTTAAAAAACAAACCAAAACAAACAGCCAAGCTTTAGAAATGCTTTTCTACAAGTACCAAAGCCAGTTCTTAAAGTTAAGAAATTCTAGACCTAGATTCTCTTTGTAACTTATCTAATTCCATACACATATATATATACAGTCTTCAGCTATGTGATCTTGCACTATTTTTATCACCTGACTCTTCTGCACCCCACGCACGGAGCATAGATCCTCTGAGAATGAATAAGAACTTTGGAGGAGAAAGGTCTGTGGCCTGTGTTGTGTAGCAACCCTGATTCTTTTGTTGTGAAAGTTAAAAGCATAAATATAAAAGCCTACAAGTTATATAACCATTTTTAGAAGTTTCATAATAAAGTTGAAAAACTGGCTCACGACAAAAACAAATGGATTATCCTCTTCTAATTCCATAACCTAGAAATTCAAAATTGTGTGATCTATATTCCACCCCAAGCTAAATTACCTTCTTAACAAAGCATTTTATATGAGATAATAAAAAAACATAAGCAGCTATTAATTTGACTTCTTTAGGATCTAATTTTCGGATCTGGGTATCACAGGAGAAGGAAGCTATGGTTCAAATATGGATAACAACTCAGAAAGGCCACATGATCAGTTGTGAAAATACTTGAAGTTGTGAGAGCTCACAGGGTAGACTAAGACATAGGAAGGTGTCTTGATTCTCCTCTTCTTCTAAGTTCAGGTACCAAGATGACAGCTGTAAACAGGAAGCTCCATTTACTTAGAAACCAGGGACCAGAATCCTAAGACTAGATAATCTTACAGCAGTACATGAAGTAGTCAAGTAGCATATTTTTATGACAGATTTATCTACATTTTCTAAAATGGACAAAATATTTTCTCATTAAATTAGAAAGCTGTATTGAGAATGTTGCTCATCCTGATAGGTTTCAAATTTGTAACTTTCTACAGCAGCATGCCAACCACAAGAATGTAGGTTGCTAGGAGAAAAGGAAGAAGACTTGGAAGTGGAGACTAATGGGCAAAAGCATCAAAATGCAGGATTTGTGAGCTCAGAACAGAAAAATACAAAAGAAATGCTTATACAAAAGGTTTGATCATATAGTTTAACCATGCACATTTTTATGTTCCTGATTCTACACTGATCGCAGTGATTTAATTTAAATAGTTTTGACCACAGAGACTTGCAAACTAAA
Source organism: Calcarius lapponicus (assembly GCA_039654755.1). NCBI lineage: Eukaryota > Metazoa > Chordata > Aves > Passeriformes > Fringillidae > Calcarius > Calcarius lapponicus. The sequence goes on along the minus strand of CM077462.1, from coordinate 26,642,226 downwards.
TTTCTCAGTTAATGTTTGAATTAGAAAATCATTCTCTTACTTATTTACATTTTGGATTCCCATTAATACTGAATTTTTTACTTCCCATTGACAAAACTTGACAGAAACACAGTAAAATGCCTTCCTCATTACTTTTCTAGTGACTCAACATTTGAGCATGAAACTGCTGTGTGAAGAAGGTACAGTATTCAGTTCTTTATGGTACACTATTAGAAAGTATCTGAAGGTGGGAGGATTTGCCATCTTCTTTCAGAAGCTTTTTGAATTCTTGTATGTTTTATGAAAGACTTCTGCATTGTCAGCTCTTGCTTTACATGGGTTAGGCATATCTGGCATATTCTTCTTGGAACTGTCTCTTAAACCAAATGTTAATTGAATTCTGTGTTCTCCACTCCTCTCACACACAACCAGAGGAGTCTGGGACTGGTTTGCAGATGGGCTCATCATTTATGGGTGCAACTGAGAACAGAGAAAGTAGTGGGAGAAAAGTGCTATATGCGCTGAAAGCAATCAATTCAACGTTGTTTTTTTTCTTTTATCTCTCTTTCTGGCTTGCCCCTCCACTGTAAAATAGGGCTGTTGTAAAAATAAACCTGTTACTAGTTTGTGAGGAACATACTGAGTGTAGTGGTGAACAGTGCCAAGGGCTCATGAGGAATTACATCTTCATAGGATTTGAACAGTGTGAGGCAAGCAAAACATGCTACCACCCACTCAGGAAGGAGGGGTTAAATTCTAACTCTTGGCCTATTAAATGAATCCCATTCATGTTGAGGGTTGATTAACAAGTCACCTGAGAAGAGCCATCGTGAGCATGTAAAATCGCCATTATAAACTTCGAGGCTCTGATGGATGTATCACAAATCTTTGCACTGGTATTTTCCAAGCATTTTGAGGCTGATTTGTAAGTCTTAATTATAAATTTGTAATATAGATTTTTTTTTCCTAACAGTTTTGTCTTAGGAAATGAAGATCAAAAAAAAAAAAAAAATCTTTAAATACCCACTGCATCTATTGACAATTTTGTCATGCCAGCTCTAAACCAATTTGATATGCAAGTTTCCAAGCAATTTCAAGCAATCAGACCATGTTCTAACACTAATTGTTAACTGCAAAACTTTTTTTTTCTTTTTACAGATACAATATGGAAAGTAGAACAATTAGGTAAGTACTTTATAACATGCCCTATCTAACCCTTCAGTCTTCCTAATGCCAGTAGGACTATCCACATTTATACCTTACTTATGCATACACAATTGACATGACAGGATGTCCTTCGAAAACATGCAAAAAACCCAAATTAGTAAAGTAGAATGTATTTATTATTACACAACCATATTCTCTCATTAAATAAATCCCACAATATCTAGCAGAACATTAAAACCCAGAATTCAAGATTTTCCAGCTTTGTGTTTAGCTTCGATGTAGAAACAGTAACTAAAACTCCACTGAAAAAATAATCCAGCAGAGCTGAAAAAGGATACCAGTACAAAATTCACATACCAAGCTGAGGAGACTGAGAAAAAAAAATAATATGAAGAAACTAACAAACAAAAACCCCAAACAAGAATCCAACAAACACTATTTTGGAGATACAATGACACTAAGTAGGCACTAAAAATAAAAAACAAAAAGCAATTTTCACTTCTACATATATGTCAATAGCAGAAAAAACATTTATAAAACGACTTATGTCTACAGAATGAGTGAGACATAACTTTCCAGGGCATTAGAAGATTGTTGGATCATAGAACTTTCAAGCACATAACTGTCATTTTTGCAGCACTTGACCACCTCTTGACGTAACATAAAAGTTTGTAGAGGGAAATGAAAGGTTCTTTAATAAGAAAGTCAAGCCTTAGACCTTAAAACTATCCTAAACATTTTCATACCTTGAAAGATGGCATTTTCATCAATAATGAAATCACATCTCCTGAAGCAGTTATTTTAAATCTGAACAAATTTTAGCATTTTTCTTCAACAGGATTATGAGCTACTGATGACTAGATGTGTTGTTTCAGTAACAATGAATGAAGAACACGAAATAAATGGATTATGAAAATCAAGAGCAGTAATCAGATACATAGTGTCACAGAGTACATACATTCTATCAAGTCAAATCTTATGTACAAATCAAGTGGTGCCACTCAGTAAATTTCTGTTAGTATGTAGATCTCTACAGAATCTCAGATCAGTGACACATCTAAATGAAAAGTCCATAGAATGAAATTATATTTTTAATAGTTTTTAACCTCTCCCATTCCCTCTTAAAAAAACCTTGAAGATATAATTTTAGGGTATTACCTGTCTTTGTAGTGTAGCTGATAATTTGAATTGAATCCTAGGATAAGCACCTTCTTGCTGCTCAGAACAACTTTCAGTGTTCATAAAAACTTCAGTATTGCTTTTGCTTTAAAAATATACCCTAACTCACTTAGCAGCTATTTGACATGTTTCAATTATGTATCTCCTATGAAATCAACTATGCTAACTGACAAAACAATAAGAGATTCAAGGAGATAATAAATGCTTTAGAGCTCTCTGAAAAGGTGTAACATACTCAAAGTTACACACCCATATGTTTATCTACAGCTGTACTAATCCAAACCCACAGTGCTCTCCCTTCGTGTCATAAAATATTTAATACTATATGTTTAACTTTCAATATGAAAGAAACCAACAAAACAAATAGCTTATTTTATTTCTTTTCATGTTTAGAAACTGAACAGTGCATTTCTCTCCATGGAGGGGAGAGGAAGACGAGGGAAATGAAAATGAAGTAATCTTAACTGTGGGGAGGCAGGAGCAAGCAGAGTTAAAGTAATGAGTCATTTTACCCTTAGGACTATCTGTATCAGAGTTTTTCTGAAAGCTCTCTGTCAGCTACATTTCCTTCTTCAAATGATTTTAATTTCTGTTTCAGCTGGGCATGAGGAGGGCAGGGAATTGGAAGGAAAAGCAATTCGACATTAACACATTTGTATGAAACACAAGAATCTGGATGTGTCTTTCTTGTTCTTACATCCTCTCATGTGTCACTCAGTTGATGACTCATAAAATTCTTATAAGTCTTATTTTTCTCCGAGGTAGGCTGTAACACCACCGAGTTTCAAGAAAGTGGACGCTTTTACTTTCGAGCTTTCACCTGTCATCCCAGTACCCAGAACAACACCACCTCCCGCCAGCGTTTTAATAAACTTTGAGAAAGTTGGGTAGCGACGATCCCCAGCGCGGAGCCGGCTTTGAGAGGAGCCTGTTCTCGGGCAGGAGCAGCCCAGGGGGCGGGCGGAGGTGCGGACAGGGACAGGACAAGGGCAGGGACAGGTCAGGGGCAGCCGCAGGCCAGGAGCAGGGGCACGGCCACGGGGCAGACCAAGGGCAGCATCCCTGGTCCGCGGCACCTCGACCGTGAGGCTGGCCGGTCTCTCCCGGGACTCTGGGCAGCCCTCTAGCCGCCCTTGCCTCCGCCTCCAAACCCTGCCAGTTCAGACTGTGGGAATCGTCCCGCGCCCAGACCCGCACCAAGGCCAGCACAGCGGCCCGGCTGCGCCCCCGCCCCGGCACTGCCCCCGGCGCCGCACAGCCCCGCCATGCCCCCGCGGACCCGGCCGCGCTGCCCTACCTGTGCCCGCCTCCGTCACCTGTTGCCCGGCTGCCTCCATCGGCGCAGCCCCCCGGCGCCTCCTCCCGCTCCGGCGGCGCCAGGGGCTTCTCGGGCTCGCGGGCCACCTCCATCCCGCCGGGCACCGCCTCCTCCTCCTCCTCCTCCTCCAGGGACTCCACGTAGAAGACGGTGCGGGGCGGCGGCGGTCCCGGGCCGTGCCCCGTGGCCGGCCGGCCGCCGGCGGGCAGCAGCGTCCCGTTGGGCGGGCTGGCCGTGGTGGCCGCCGAGGAGGAGGCGGAGGAGGCGGATTTCTTCCAGAAGACGCCGTTGCCTCTCTCCTGGCTCTTCAGCAGGCGGCTCTGGCTCGGTCCCCAGTGCTCGAAGCTGCTGTCGGGCGGCAGGCAGCCTCCCCCCGCCGGGCCGCCCGCCGGCGAGGGGTGGCTGAACAGTTTCCAGCGGAGGCGCAGGATGTGCTTCACGTCGAAGTCTTTCCTGCCGGAGCCGGACATGGTGCCGCGGCGGGCGGGGGACGGGCGCGGGCTGAGGCGGGACTCACGGCGGCCAGGCAGGGCCCGGCGGCGGCGGCGGCGGCGGCTCCTCCGGGCAGCGCTGGGCTTGCAGGGCGAGGGGTGGCAGCCGCCGGGCGGAGAGAGATGCGCGCACACACCAGTGCGGAGAGAGAGGGAGGATGGATGGAGCGATGCACAGAGCCAGCAGGAAAGGGAGAAAGAGAGAGGGAGAGATGCCCAGAGCTGACGAGGACTGCACGGTGATCAGTGGAAAGGGGAGGAGAGACAGGCAGAATTGAGAGACATCTCTCAGGGGAGACGGACACTTGCGAGGGAAGAGCGGGTGAAGGGAGGCTGCTAGGACGCGCTAATCTGATTAACGGGGGAGCGAGCTACAGCCCGGAGAGGAGCGGCAGCGGCAGCAGCCACAGCGGGAGGCAGGTGGCACCTCCTCAGTCTCTTAGAGCTCCGTGACCGAGTGCAGGCAGAGAGGAAAAAGTCACCTGGAAGCCTCTCTCCACCTCCCGCCTTCCCATCCCGTTTCTCTGGGGAGTCCCATGCCTGCCGTTATCTGGGATGGCAAAGCCTGAGAGCTGGCACAGAAAGAAATCGGGGCTCCTTTATATGCACTGTACGTAGGAGGGGAAAAAAAAATCCCGCCCGTGAGGCTGTCAAGGTCCTCAGTATACAATTTTCTGTCTATCTCGGCGCCTCTCACCACGCCGCCCCCTCCCTTGCATGTGACGCAGATGTGCTCTGGGGCCGTCAGTGTGAAGAGACAGAGGGAAAAAGAGATGCTGCAAGCTTCGGCGTGCAAGTAAGTCGGCAGGTCACCAACTGCCCCTCACAGCCTCCTCCTCTTCTCCCTCCAGTGCCGGTCTGCTCACCTTGGTATTTTTGTTATGAGACAGCTGTATATTACTGTTAGCAAAATAAAGTCCAACAGCAAATGTATCAGCAGTAAACACAAAATATGAATAATAGGAGTACTGACTTAATAGACTGCATGCAGACTGGATGAGGTTGCAGGTTAACAATGAATTCTGCAGGCTCCATTCATTAGCCTGTTGGCTCAGTGTTGCTGTACCGGTAGAAAACATTGGCTGGAGGTACAGTGTGTCAAACAGAAATAGCACGACACATCTGCTTCTTACCTTTCATACCTGCTCTTAATGCAGTCTGACAGTGCTAAACCCAAGGGAGATTCCTTTCACAACATAAGAGATCTGCTTAGGAACATCTGCCCACTTGGGAGGGGTGTCACAGAGTACACTGCATCGGGACATAATTACAGAATTAAAAGCTTTATGGTGAAATGTAGGAGAGGGATATGGCAGCAAAATTGCATGTTGCCTCATAAACCCCATGCATGCGAAGTTGGTGGCAATAAGATGATACACAGAATACCTGCAACTCACCTGTACCTTACTAAGTAATGTTTTAAAAGCAGATTTATTCCTAGGAAAAAGATGAAACATTGTATTTTCAACCAGGAATTTTTGCATTAGCCAGCTTTACCCATGCACTCATGAGCTTTCAAAAGTTTGTTGTTCTAACTCTGTGAAATCAAGAAATAAGGTTGAAGGACTTATTTCCCTCAAGCTGGAATGTTTTAACTCCTCATTCATAAAGTATTATAGCTTGAAAATTCCTCCAGGGAAGCACAAAAATCACACACGAATTAAAAATTTTATTACTGTTATATTTACTTGATGACTGAAGTACATTACTGTTTTGTTTAGTTTGCCAGTGGAGTAGTGCTTCTGGATAAAAACCAATATTAGGATTTGTGTTTAACACTGATAAAGTCTTGGATTTAACAGTACCAGAATTCAGGGCACCAAGTCCTACTTTCAAAGGAAGAAAAATTGCCACCGTGCATTTAAAATATTGATCTATGCCACAACAGCTGGACTGAAAACTCCCTGGTGCCTCAACCTTTTTCTTAGTATTCAGAGATAAAAAAGAGACAAAAACTATTCTAAATCAAACAGAAGACACAGTTCATTTTTATCCAGGAACTGATCAGAGTATGTGCTGCTTAGGAGAGCAGTGGGAAGAAATGCCTAGAAATCTTCATCTAGAATTGGACAGATGTAACTTCAATAATTTCTGAGAGTCTAGAAATGCATCTCTTATGATGCAATATGAAATAATCTGTAGGGAATACTGGCTACTTAGTGTCTAGTTACATTCTCTAAAAGATGGGGGTATTTTCATATAAAATAGTTTTAATCAAGTAGTATATAGATAGGTAGAATGCTATCTCTTCTGTGTTCAATACCTCTTAACTGATTAGGCCTATTCAGATATTCTGATTTGACGAGAATTGCGTCATTTATTGCTATGTTATAAATCTTATTAATTTTTAACTATTAATCTGCATTAATATTTAAATTGATAATTTGATGTGAACCATTGATGAGTTAGATATTCTATCTTTACTTCACCTAAATAGATAAATATAAATGACAGTACATTCCAAAATACTGTATTTTCTAAATATACTTCAGAGGTCACTCCATGAATATATATTATGGTGCAACCTAAGAAAGTGATTTAGGTTTTTTATCACCTATTCATGTAGTAAAAGCTATCAACCAATTATAAGGAAAAAAGATAGGAAATGCTTTAGGTTATTTGTTATTCATATTTTCTTATTTCACTTATGTCAGTAACTGAAATAAAGTCTTGGATTTTTTTAATAACTAAAATCTGGGCTCTTCAATATATCATGTATCGGCATTGACATACTTAATATTACTTGACCCTTTCATATTTTGGTACATAAATAATTTTTTGCAGTAAGAGATGCATTAATTTGGCATGTGTGCCAGCTTTTTTTTCTGCCTGAAGATGTATGAACACTTGAGTATCATAAAATGAAATCTGGAAAACTGTCTTGATTATCTTAGTTCATATCATGATCACAATTATTTTGTCAATTTACAGTAAAAAATAGCTACCCCCCCAAAAAAAGCTATATTGAAGAAGCAGTCATTGTCAGTATTTACAGATAATGGATATATTTCTGAGCATGAAGTAGAAGAATTAAACAGGTTGGTTTAGTTAGGTTTTCACAGAATCTTATCTTCATATTTCCCATTGAAGGCTTTTGACATATACCGGGGAGGCAAAGAACATATTCTGGATTATCACATGAGAGAAAAACAAAATACATTTGAGTTTCAGTTAAAACTTCTGGTACATTAAAAATATTAGCTTAACTCTGTAATTTGTCTAGGCTTGCTTCTCAGTCCAGAAGAAGAAAAAATAGTTCTTCTACTGGAGTTCTAGGGACCTTAGTCATAGGAATTACATTAAAATAATTAGCTTACTAGTCAAATATATCTTAGTGTACTGATATGAGATTGACAAGGACATATGAACAGAATTTACACTTGTGTTTTAGGCTGTCAAAGGGAAACATTTTGATGTCTTGCAGCCTTCTGTCCGTATCTTATGTGTTCCATGAAATATAGCCAAAATAATAATGATCACAGGTAAACTTTCCTGTCTGTTGGTTGCACAATGTGTATCACATTGTATTTTTGTTTATTAAACGGCATTCCTCAACTTCCAGCCTTGATGTAGTTTCCCTGGATTATTCATTGCCACTCAAATCTTGAGTAACTTTAGAGACTTTGCTTGAAAGTATTCAAGGCTCTTTTTTCTTTATTAGTCAGACAAACAGATGAAAGTGGTTAATCTTTATGTTCCTGTTATGAGTCAGATTCCTGACACTTTCTCTTTGTGTTTTTGCCTTTCTAATGCTCTTCAAATGAAATAAATTCACATAGTCATGTCCCTAAGGAAGTCTCACGCTCATGTTTTATAGGAAAAATGGCCTAGGGATATATATCCTTTTAATAAATCTTTCAAGTAGTAAAAAGCACTTCCAAAGGAAAAAAGCTTGAAGTAGGTATCCAAATAAGTAAGATTTTATTAACCCTCTTTTTTCCTTCTTTCCATTGCAAAGGTTTGGGGTACTGTTTATTTTTAGGCACATGATTTATGTCAAACTATTTGCATGTTGTACCAGGGAGAACTGGTGGATTAGGACTGAAGTTGAGTTTTAGTTGGTTATTGATTGATAAAACAAGCAACAGAGAAGCCATCATGCAAAGAAACCCCTTAGGGTTAAGAGTAGTCTTAGCCAATGTAAGTCTCTGCATTACATAAAGTCAAAAGGTACAGCAAGTGAGTCTGAGAGTGATGAGCTTATATGTGTACTGGGGAATGGCAGTTACTAATAAGAGAAGGGATATACCTCTCAACAAACTACAAGGATAAGGCATAATTTTGTTACTGAATTTTATCCTGTCACATAATTTAATCCAGAAGATGCTATATTTTAATGAGAATAAGCACAAAACCAAACAACAACAACAACAAAAATTAAAAAAAGCCAAAACCAAACAAAAAACAAAAAACAAAAAAACAAAAACAAACAAAAAAAACCCAACCAAACAAGGAACCAAAAAAAAAAAAAAAGAGAGAGCACTGTGCTTTGGGTAAAGATGATACTAGAATGAATAGTTTTACAACAATTCTCACTTTAATGTGGGAGTTCTCACACGAATGAATGAACATTCACTTCAGCTATAAAGATGCTTATTTTGTGGGCGATTAATTATACATTCAGAAGCTAGAGAGTGTTAAAAAGATGCTGTGAAACAGAGCTATAGAATACTCAAGCTAAAGTGGAGAAAGAAGTTGATGGGATGGGAGATCCATTGAGAGATCTGTCGCCCTGTTCTTCCAAGTTCTTCTAAGCCTTCTGATGTTTACATTCTTGTAATGAACTTTCTCACATGCTTTTCTCTAAATAATTATTGTTTTGCATTCTTTTCTGGAGGGGGAGAAGTTTGATGGATTATTAGTTTGTCCAGTGTCATTGGAGAGGTGACACTGTCACCCTCCAATCCACTGTCACTTTTGAAAATCTATAAATGTTGGAGTCAGAAATTAAACGTCCTTCTTTTTACCTTGGAGATTCCAGTGTCCACGTTGCTTTATTTCATGTCCTATAGCAACAGAGATCAAAACTCAGTGCAGAAAATGTCAGTGTGCTTAAGTGATTCAAGCAAATAAGTAATGCTTTAGAATTATTATTTAAACTTTTGGTGTGTGTACAAAGCCTTTGAACAATTTTTATTATATGTAGATATATTCTGAATCTATTTTGTTAAGTAAACTGAGAAACCCTGGGAATAGATGGTAGTTGGAAGAAATTAAACTCTTGCGTTGTTTATAATACATATACATAATGCCATGGTATTCCTCTGAGTCAAGTTGTTGAGTTGATTTTCCTCCCATAATAGTATGCAAAGTCATATTTAAAATACTATAGATATGCCTACACTTATTTACTATCATTGTTTTCTAATGGCAAGAAAGGAATAACAAATCCAGACAAAAAGTGAACCAGAGCTGATTCACTTGTCAGTACTTATGTATGTTTTTTGGTAGTGAGTTTTCAACTGAGATTGAACTTTGACAATTATTTTGCCTTCAATAAGTTAAACAGTTCAGTGGTGTGATTTCTTAAAATTAAAAGCGAGCCAGCACAGCACAGGCTAGGTTTCTTAAAGTGTGGTGGCATGACCAACTGCATTTATTTCAGGTTTTTAAAATATTTGTTGTTTTTGATGGGTGTTTTCTTAGCAATGAGAGATTAAAAAATGATATATGAATTACCCCTAGTGGTGACTTGAACAAACACATTGTATTCAGCATTGCAGGAGCCTAGAAGAGCAGTTGCTTATGTTATATAAACTTGAGGGACAGCAATTTCTTAATCCATTTAACCAGGATCACAAGTAGCTGTATAAACATACCCTAAAGCAGTTTTTCAATGGTCAAAGAATTTCACTTAAGAAGTGCAAATGCCACAGGATTTGTTGCAGGTAAAGATTCACAAGTAAACTAAGGCTAGAGAAAATGAAAATATGACACTAATTATTTTCAAAAAGTAGGGTAGTTAAAGAATATTGCAGTTCTTAAAAATCATTTCCCACAGTTCCTCTGCTTATAACAGTTGTCAGTTCTCTTGTGAAATACATAGTTTTTAGTCACAGTTCCCAAGCTGCCTATTAATCACCCTTATTTGAAGAAAATGTCATGTCTTCTGTCCTAAGTTATGGTCAAGAGAAACAGCTGAACTCCATCTACTACAGGTTTGGCTGAGCACACACCTCTCTGCTCCTGTGCCACACTCCACCTAATATCCTTAGACCTTTTGAGGCCAGTCATCCATACCTCTTGCTGATTCACAGAGACAATATTACTATATATTTTAAGTGCTAGAATATATTATAAAAATCACTATGTTGTTTTGTTTTGATCTAAAACTAAGACTTCTAGTAGTGTTTTTATGAATGACATCAATCTCTGGTGATGCAAAGAAAATAGGGTATTTTTTCTTCGCTAGATTCAATAATAGTTGCTGTCATTTTTCTATGATTCAGAATCTTCTTAGAACCAGTTTGCTTTCATGTTCTGTTCAAAAAATATGCAGTTTCCTGTTGATCTTTTATTCAATGTTTATTTTTCATCTGAATTGAAAACTTTCAAATATATGTTGGCAAATCACAGTAATAGAGACACCGATGGTTTGAAACAGAGTCTCTATAAAAAGGGAACTGCTACAATTTTGCAACTACACATGTAGTAGTAAATTACATTGGACTTAATTAAATTAAACAGAGCCAATGAAACTGGCATAAGATGGTCAATACTGATAGGGCATCACAGTCTTAAAATGGTTTTTGGTTGTATAAACCAGCATCTTTCAACCTCATTCAGAACTTAGCATAATTCCAGGAACGTACTCAGTAGGCACTTTGAATACAGCTAGAATTTTGGAGGAAAAGAGCATTTAGCCATATGGTGGTAAATGGTGCCATGCCATTTGGCCTGGGTCCAGTGGCTGAACAGAGCAGAGAACAGGCACGAGGACATTTTGTTTACTGTTCTAAACATGACCTTACAATGGTTATATTTCAGCTTACAGATTCTTTTGAAGTTAAAAAAAAATTACGATTTTTGGGTTATTTTACCATTGAAAACCTTTTATGAGATATTTTGTAAGGATCCTTTATGAACAGGTTGTTTCAAAAGAAGCTTTGGACATTTTTGTAATAAGGCTGACTTATGATTTTATTTGTTATTTTGTAGGAAAATATAACATACACACACTAACAGGAGAAGCATTTCCCTATTTTCCCTATCTCTCATGGTATGTAAGACCCCTCACAGAGGTATATTCTTTCACTTGACTTAATATTTTGCATCAAACTTTTAGTATTTTATCCTTCCTGTGTTTTCTAGTCTCAGTAGACAGATTCCCACTCTGAAAAATTGTACATTTCCAGATTAGGAAGCTACTGGCTTTTACACCATGATATTAAACTTTCTAGTTGCAGTCAAGATATTTGTTGCTTGTATCAAGTTCCTTGTTGTCACATGAAGAAGAGTAGTTTAAAGTTTTATATTGCCTTAGAGATTTTTTCTTTTGTTTTCAAGGAATGGTGGACGTCTGGACAACTTCTGACTTCATGCTCTTTCTGGGAATCCTAACAAGAAAATACACATGTAGTTATGCTTTTGAGGATCTCTGACTGCCATTTTAATTTTAAAGTGACTTTAATGACAATGAAATCTTTATTTACAATGCATTTTATTCTTTCACATCTCCTATCACAATCAGATAATGCATTAAAAAGAAGCGAGCAGGAAGTTGCACTTTTTTTTTCAGAAATATATTATTTCTTTAGAAGAATTCTTCAGCACTAAATATAAGGCAATAAAATAAACTCCTGTCACATCTGTCCTTCCTTTTGAAAAGGAAAGATGAGGCTTTGTCTATGATTATGTGTACAAATAGTCTTTCGATTGTTTACATTCAGTGTCTGACCAAATTAAAAAAACAAATATTTGAGAATGGTTTTTAATCTGCCTATTCAGACTTTCATTTGAACTGAGTGTCCCAAAGTGTATACTGTTGGGGCTTTTTCCCTTGGGAAAAAAATGCTATATGATTCAGATTAGAGTATTGTAATTGTTTGAACAACTTGATAGTTTTCTATCCAAATGTCATGACACTTACAGTAATAACTGTTAACATAACAATTTAATATCAAAAATTACTTGAAAATTCCTGGCTTTAGGTTCACAGTACAAAAGCAGAAAGATTTGATTCTATGGTTAAGGGCATTCTAAAATTTTTTTTTTACATTAGTTTATATCTGAAGTTTCACATAATTATAATTATTTCTGTTTGCAGAATCGTTTTACTACTGCATTTTCTCTGATTTTGCCTAACAAACTATGCCATATTTTTAATCCCATGCTCACAGATTTTTTTAGAGGCAGAATGTTGTGAGAACTTAAAAAATGCAGTTGCATTTCTCAAAACACTGTTAAAGAGGGAAATTCCTGTAAAATAAGCCACAATATCAGGAACTTGAGATAAGCACAAGTGGCAAAACAGGAACACCTTAATTCCAGGTCTAACAAAGGTGAAGACTTGCAAGTAGCACACCAGAGCATGCAGACTATGGGAACTTGAGATAAGACTTATCCAGACCAAAAAAAAAATAATTATATGGTCGCAAACTGTGGGGAAGGATACACATGCCTCCCCAGGTTGTGGGAACAGCATCTCTGCCCTGTGGATACCTGGGACCTGGACTGTATAGAAGTGTTTTTGTGTAGAAAAATGACTCTGGGACCCCACCACAGAAGACCAGGGTGAAGAAGGACCAGCATGATGCCACAAAAAACTATCTGGTGGTGATATCTTTCTACTTAATCTCTCTCTTACTCTCCTTTTCTCCCCTTCTCCTCTCAAATTTCTCCTCAAAGTTGAGTGAATTATAACTGACAGATATTTTTCTGATTTTTAAAAAAATGCTTTTAATGCAGTCAATATTTTTTTTCCATTTTATTCCAGTAGGTTTTAGCAGTTCCATAAGATTACTTATAAATTAAACTTAAATGTAAAACCCAGACACAACTTTGTTTGTACCTGCAAGTGTGTAAATAAGGACTGAAATACTTTTTTCATTATTTTGTTCTAATCTGAGCTTGGCGGTTTGATTGCTACAGCACAAAACACATAAGAAGCCATAATTAACAAAGAAGGTCACTAATTAGGATACTGTGATGATCAGAACATGTGTTACCTGTCCAGTAGAATTTATATGGGCAGTAAAAAGCACTGCTACCTAGAAAACCTAAAATGAGAAGGCTTATTATTTTTGATAATCTAAAGGGGACTGAAGAAAATACTAAGTAATAGAATCACTGAGGTAAACTTTTGGGCAATTTTCTTATTTGCCCCAAATATTCATATGTGCAGTTTGACTGTCAGGATGTAGTTTTTAAGTGAGGACAATAGCTGTCTTTCCTATTCTTTTAAGCTAAAAATGTATTATTGTCAGCAAACATTCAGTTTGCAGTCATTTTGGAAGATAAACAACTTCAGTTTCTCAAGTCTCTTTGAATTTTAGTATGGTCTCCAAAGCCTAGTCCAGTCTGAAGTCTGCAAATTGAATAATGTACTCTATTTTCTGTTATAAAATGATAAATGTATTAAACAGTAGTTAAGGAAAGACAAATACATATGTAAACATGCACAACATTTTTTCTTGTACTACTGTGTGCAATGAATAACATCCAAGTACATTTTCTCAACCATTTATATTCTTACCTTGAGGCAGATTTTCTTTACTGTAATTTTCTAGGCCATTTAAGAAAATAGTGTAAGGCACTGTCTGAAATACCCTAATATTTCAAACATACTAATGAGATGAGGTATCTGGTTGAATGAAATTTGTTAGGGCATAATGTACTGGTCGACAGTAAACACCTTTTGATATTCCATATTTTTATACTAACATATTCTTCCTCAATGGAAGTTTGCTAGGGAAATTTTCCTTCCCTTTAAAAAAAATATATTGGTTTTGCTCTTTTCTAATACTTTGGAAGATCATTTATTCTGTTTCCTTACTTTTCTAAATCCCCTGTAGAAACTTGATGAAATTTCATCATTTAAACCTAAGTAACTTTTTTTCCTTATTTTGTCTTAGTGTGATGTCCATTAATCCCTAACCTCCTTAATGAAAGCTGAAGCAGAAGTGTAGACACTTCATCCTTCCCAGCATCGATGTTTGGTGCCCCTTAAGTAATGACTCAGCTCTTTCTTGCTTATCTTTTTGCTCCTGATAAACTGACAGTATGTATTCCCTCCCTTGGCATGGCTATCTTGGCTGCTGTTAACTTACTGAAGACAGGGAAATGATCAGTAGCCCAGTGATCAAATGGAGAAAGGCTGCTGAAACGTAGCCATTTTAATGACAAATTATTCTTGAAGATGACTAGTGACAGATTTGCAAAAAGGAGCCAGAAGTAATTTAGGAGTTAAACATTGCAGACAAACAGAAGTGAAAAATCTTTCACTTGTCTAAATTGGAGAGAAATGGATCTGACAGGTGGACTGTTAGATGAATGAGGAGTCAGTTGGAAAGTTGCATCCAGAGAGAAGTGGTCAATGACTCGGAGTCCCTGTGGACATCAGAGATGAGTGGTGTCCCTCAAGAGTCCATACTGGAACCAGTGTTATTTAATACTTTCATCACTGACGTAGGCAGTGAGATTAGTTTCATCCCCAGCAAATTTGCAGAGGATGCTAAGCTGAGGGGTGCTGTTGGCACACCTGAAGGAGGGAATGCCATCCAGAGGAACCAGGACAAACTTGACAAATGTGCCCATGGGAATACCATAAGGTTCAATAATATCAAGTGCAAGGTGCTGCAGCTGGGTCGGGTGAATCCCCAGTATCAGTGAGGGCTGGGGTGAACTGATGGAGAGCAGTGCTGGTTAGAAGGACTTGGGGGTGGTGGTGGTGGATGAGAGATGAGAAATGAACCAACAACATCCACTTAGACCTAGCTTAGGAAGCTATAGATACCCTGGTCTGCATCAAAGGCAAGTCAAGAGAGGTAATTCTGCCTTCTACTCCTCTCTGGTGAGACCCCACCTGGAGTGCTGCATCCAGCTCTGTGGTTCCCAGTACAGGAAAAACTTTGACCTGGCAGAGCAAATCCAGAGAGCCACCTCTGGATGCAAGAGGAGAGCCAAGATGATTAGAGGTATGGAGCATCTCTCCTACAAGGAAGGGCTGAGAGAACTTAGTTTGTTCTCCCTGGAAGAGAGAAGAATTCAGGGTGACCTAATTGTGGTCTTCCAGTGCCAGAACTGAGCCTACAAGAAAAAAGGGGGGAGACTTTTTGCAAGAGCATGTAGTGACAAGACAAGGAGGGAATGGGTTCAAACTGAAATAGGGAAGGTTTAATTAGGTATAATTTTTTTTTTTTTTTGCTGAGAAGGTGGCAAAGCACTATAACAGATTGGCCAGAGATGTTGTGAATGCTCTATTTTTGGAAGTGTGGATGGAGCTCTGAGCAACTTGGTGTAACGAAATGTTCCGCGCCCTTGGCAAGGGGATTAGAAAAAGATCATCATCCATTCCAACCAAAACCATTCTATGGCTCTATGTGGATTTCAGGTTCAATGGTTATCTGAAATTTGTCTTCAGATTATTAATATTGGTATACTTTATAATTTTTTAAAGGAAGAACTCATCCTCCAAAAAATTAAATAAATTTCTCAGTGTTAAATATGCTTTTTTTTATTAGTGAATATATATCTTTGTATCTTTACCGATAGCTGATCACTGATATCTGACTCACAAAGTACCTAACATTTAATCATAAATTAAATCTCTTTGTTAAGTAGATTGTATGACATTCTCAAATAAACTAGCTTTTATGCCTCTTGATATGTATTTAGTAAAATGTGTATCAAAATCAAAATTGAATTTTAGATCTATTTTAAATTTTGTTGAACACCACTTATCTCTTGGCAATAGAGGAACACATTCCTTTTAATTGGAAATTTATGTGAAATACTGTCCTGATTAAATCTAAATTACTATTCATTAGCATTTGGCAGTAAACAATTCTTGGAAATATCCCAATATAGCATCTATTTTTATTAACCTAAATAGTATGGGAAGTAATAGTATGTTGTATTTACCTCATGTTTTCCATCTCAATACAATTGATAAGCAAAGCACTGAGGACACAAAAAAGAAATTTTTTTTATAAGCCTTAGTACTGCAGCTACATCAGGTGTGCAGATCCAGCAAGTTTTAACGTTAAATTACCATCTTAGTTACATCTACAGTATATATAAAGGTATCATGTGGTTGAAAATATTAAGAATCCTGATGACCAGGAAACCTAAAGACAATAGAAATATAAAATAACAGCTAAGAAAAGGATTTAGCTGAAAGTGTTGTCTACAGGATTTGAGGTAGATCTAGATGGATATGAGTTACGCATCTTCATGAAAGAGTTTCAGAGCTGAAAGCCCCACCATGAATTTTTTGACCAAATTACAGTAGACTTAACAGTGCAACATTTTTTTAAACTGTCATAAACTGTCTAGGTTATTTCTTTTAATAAGAATACAAATGCAAACCACAAAATTTGATGGAATATGCTAAAAGAAATGAAAAGTCATTATTTGCATTTAAGCCCATGTATTTTTTGATTGTTTTCTGGGTTTTCCCACATATTTTTTTTCTTTCCAGAAATGTAAGGTAGAGTGCTTCACAAGGTACTTCTGCAAGGAGAAGAATTAATTTGTGAAGCATTGCCTGCTTCGAGTTCCAAAGTCACTGCCACCATTCCTATGCTCATACCTGTCTCCATCAGTTGACTGAAGTGTGCTGTTGAGGCGTCTTAACAACAGAAGGGACTATTTCAAAGATACATCTGAAAACTGTCTCTGAATGTCAGAGTTGCTGAGGTATGACAATTTTAATGAATATGACTCATGCTAACTTGGAAAAAAGAAACCAATAATGGACAGCTAACTGAGGGCTTTGCCTACATATTTAAAACTGAAACCATAACAGATTATACAGAGTTTTCTTTTTCAAATCTGCCTGCATATAAACTCTTCCTTCTGTATCTCTTAAAATAATTAAATAGCATCCTATCATTTGGTCACATAGTAACCCTTTCTTAATCTGGCCTGTACTGTATGAAATTTTAAATACTTCATGGTTTGGTAAGCTTGCTTTTTATTGAATGCGCTAAAGTGGTATAGAAAAAAATCCTTATTGGAATCCACAATATTACAAATGGAGGATAAATCTATAGAAAGTGAGATGGGAGCTTTCATTTCCTTAGATCCATATTTAATTGTTTCGAGTCAAGAACAGAAATTATCATTACTGCAGTAGATTTCTGCTGCTTCCTTCTGAAAGTTTCTGTTTTTCCTGCTTGGAGTTCATCATGTGTTGCTCCTTATGTGGAGGTATAAATCTAAGATAAATGAAGTGAAAATATTTTCATTTAATAAAAAATTATGAAAAAGTCATTTTGCAAAGAAACTATAACATATAGAGATGGATGAGCAGAAGAATGGCACAATTAAGTTCTGTTGAAATTTACTTGATAATACAGGTAGTGCATATTTAGTCTTCCTGAAGCAATGGATTTTCTAACATGTAGCACTTGATTCTCAGCTCAGTAAATTACATTTTTTTTCCAGTTTACTCTGTATTTTGTTAAAAGTAGGCAGTGAATATTTAAAGTTATTCTTTTGATCATAAAGGCTCCATGAAAAAAAAGCAATCTGAATAAGGAATTTAACAAATACTTCTGAAAAGAATTGCATTTCTTCTCCCTAGTGTTTCATGTACTTGAGTTTTATAGCTTTCTTGCTGACACCAATTAAGAGAATTGCAGTCCAGTAATGTTGTATATGTGTGCATACATTGCCAAATATTAAGGTAAGTAGGTGCCATTTAATTGCAATAAATTCAAGACACTAATTCAAGTTCTTCCTCGGATACAGGAAACCAAGAGTTTCAGATCTCAGGCAAAGTTTTCCTAGCAGTTTAATCTGTCCCATGTGTGTGCACAGTCTCTATTGTCTACCTTTTGTTTTTTTCCCATCTTGATCTTTTTGTAAGTCAAAAAAGAAGCATTCAGGTACTATTGAAAGTACAACTTGTTAATTGTGCTTGGATGAATCCTAAACTATGAATACCAGCAATTAAAAAAAATTTAAGAAAAGTACTGCTTTGACCTCTCCAGATAATAAAATGTTGGCATCATATTTCCAGTGCATACAACATTTTTATTTCAAATTGTATTCTGCAGGTGAAAGATCCAAATTATGAATTGCATGAACTGCAATTCTGTTTTGAAAATTTTGTTCTTGTTAGAAGTGATGGGCAGATGTGGATGCTGTCAGGAACAAGACCTCACATGGAGACACTGTTAGTTTTGTTTTCCAAGTGTGCTCCTCTAAGGTATCTTTCCTGCAGGGCTGACTCCTGTGTTATGCTCAGAGGACAGGTTTTGTCTACAGTCCTGATTTAGGCTGCAATGATCAAGAGCAGGACTGACCAGAAGGTACGACACCCAGGCAGCACCAATTTCAACATTAACATACCTTATTACTTCTTTTCCTTTATCTTATCTCTTTCTGCCACCTCTTTTTCTATGCCCCAATCTCCTCATAACTGACCTCCATTACTTCTTCCCTATTGATCCCTGCTTTGCTGCATCCTTATCCCAATTGTTTATTTCTGTGACCATTCCTCGTGTTGCCTCAGCCTCAGTGTAGGTCATTGCTGACATGGTTAACTTGTCACTGCTTGCCAGTGAGAAACTGCCATCCTGAAAGTCCCAAGTTATCCCTCCCATTAGCTGTGTAATTTGGCCATTTCTTGGATAATTCTGCCTTAACCACCTCTGTACCCCACGCCATGCCTCATGGTGCTCTCTGTAATTTATTTCAGCTTCTCATACTGTTATCTGTCACATCCAGCCATTTCCCATGCCGTGCCGTGTCCAGCTCAGTTAACTTTATCTCAAGGCACGGTTATAGCCAACAGCATAGTCATGGGCTTGCAACTCTAACAAGATTCCACCCTTTATGTAAATTCACAGCTGTTTAAAGCCAATCTTCATGTTTATGGACACTTAGGTACAGACTTTTTACTATACTGTTAACACAGGCAACTAAGGGGACTAAAATGCCAATGATAGAAGTTCAAATTTTTATGGCACAGATAGAAATAAAGGCCCATCACTTTTGTGCCCCTCTTCCTAACATACCTGTGGTCAGTCAACTTTTCCAGTAATACCACTAAAAATATTTGGCATTGAGAGATGTCAGATAGCTATTAGAACCATCTGGCTTTGATTCCTTTTCTCAAACACTCTAGCCTTCCATAAAATTTTACTTCTATGCTATTTCCATATTTATACATCATCATTTTATGTCATGTTTTACTTGATGCTTGTTTCTTTACCAACTTTGACATCATCTTCTCACTGTAAAAACCTACTTTAACATCTCTTATTAGGAAAAAAAAATCTCTTCTAGACTTTTAGTGTAAATGATCCTTACAAAGTTTGAGGAAGGAAAAAAAGTTACAAAGCTGTGGCTGAGAATTTTGCAGTCCATTGTATTTATGTTTTCTGTATGAAGATTTGCCATCAAGTATGAGAATGAAAGATTTTAGCTAATTAAAAAAGTAGTCTACATTTGTGAACACTGCAAACACAAAATGATATTTCATTATGTTAAAATGTTATTAAAAACAAACTGTGATTTAAGAAGTTAATTAAAAAATGCACTCAAAGTCAATTCTGCTTTCAGAGGTATTGATTATTCCTTCAGTGCTCTTCATTTTGGCTATAAAGAAAATTACCACCAATTGCTGGAGTTTTACTTTGAAAACTTAAAGTTATTATCGCTATTTTAGATATGTACTGCATTTTATTATTTATTTATGGAAGAAAATGTAGCTGAAACATACCTATTAGTTATTACAATTTTGTACACTAAACTCCACAAGATATTTATATATTTTCCTAGTGTGGAAATAGACCATCAGTGAACCTGGTTTTCTGTACATAGATTGTCTGGAACTTGACCCTTCTCTGAGTGTTTCTAACAATTAAAGTGGTTTTGAGGTTTACTGCTAACAAACAGAGAAAATGCAAAGTTTATAATGTCTAGTTCCCCTGCACTGTCTTCAGATCCTTTTTCAGATATAGTTTAGGTTGTAAGGCAGATTTTCAATGATAATTCTGTGGCCAGAAGACAGAAATTGGTAAGAACATAGGATAGAGTAAGCTTAAGGTCATGCAAGTTGCAAATGAGTTTCAGACTGCACACACTAAAAATCTGTTGTGCTCAGATATCACATGTGGTTTTGAAAGTTAAATCTGAGCTTTGCATTATAGTCAATGGCAAGATTTGGCACCATCAGTTGCCTTGCATTTCAAAGTGACATGACAGATAAAACACAGTTTCTGTGTCCTCCTCCTTCCCTCCTTCAAATTACAGCTGCATGAGGCGCCTAAACACACAGTCTTCTACTGATGATATTTTTTTTTTTTATATTTGTTACATTTCATTTACTAGTGCCTATTAGGAATTTTTTCACGTAGTGTTTTAGGTATATTTTGCTGTGGTGTATTCAAACCTTGTAGAAGTCTCTGATTTGCCTGTGCATTGTGTTCTGTTTAAACAACAAAAAATCTTTAATGCTGTATTAGCTCTTAACCAAGTGTATTATATGGACAGATAGAAATATGATGTCTGAGGCTCAGATGTGCTTGAAAGTTGGATGGCACCACAGCCACTACGTTCTCTTGTCAGTACTTCCTTACTTGTAATTTAATAAACTGTTTATTTGGATTTATATAGATGCTAGAAAGAATAACTGGTCAAAAAAACTCAAATTCAATGAAGTTAGTGTCCAACAGAAATGACTGAAGCACAGACTAACCTCATCAGACTTCCGTGTCTTATTATTCCTCCTTGATAGAAAGCTACCTGTGTGGATAAAAGTCTAACTTGGTAATGTGCCCTGTAGTGCATCATGTATGGAATAGTTTTGGCCAAGTGAGATTGAGAAGTAAAAGTGCTCTATGACTGAAAAGTGATGCTACATAAATGGCCATATAAATGATGAAATAAAAAATGGTTAAGAATGGAAAATAAAACCAAAACAAAATAAAAAATAAGCAAATAAACCCTTCTCCTTCACTTGATTTGTCAATTGCTATGTTCCTTCTGTTGTTCTAAAGGCTTTTTTATCTTCATGCGCTTTTTGGCAATAGTATTTTGGCAATATGATGGAAGGAACTGGAAGAAACTAAGGTGTCAGAAGACATGACAGAGGAAACCTTTTCATGAAACATATGTCTTCTGTTAGAGTTGGGCATGAGTTCACTGATAAAGGTCTATAGAATCTTTCTTCCTCCTCTTTTATTGCAATTTTATGGCTTAATTTGCATTTTAAAAAATCTATGCAGAATGTTTTGGAAGTATTTTTCAGGATTTCATTTTCATTGAAAACAGAGAATAATGGTTCGCAATGTGTTAGCCTGCATTTAATAAGATAACAGAATCATAAAAAAGCACGGAATTATGTTTTTTAAATTCTTGTTTGAGCTGCCCAAATTGCTGCTTGTATAGAAATTTGAGCTGCTTGTATTGAAATTTGAATCAATAACACAACATACAATAAAAATAATATATTTCTCTGTCATACAAAAATCTCTCATTATGATCCTCAAGTATAATTTATCCAGAACTGTATAGTCCAGAAAACTCAAAACTGCCTTCTGAGTTGTCTAATCCCCTTTTTTTGCTCCCATCTAGATAAGTCATATTTGTTAGGGATCTCTGCTCACTTTCACCAGACCAGTTCGGCAGATAAGGAATTCTTTTTGCTTGATTATTTGGTTTGATTTCTGTTTGTTTGCTTACTTTTGCAGAAGCAATTATAGCTGCATACTCCAAAATACATCAATCCAATTTCATGACAAAAACTAGCTCAATTATGTTAAAAGCAAAATCTCTTCTCTTGTAGTTCCAAAATTATTTCATGTAATTACTCTCAATATACTTTGTTTATGAATTGCTCATTTGGAAACAGTAAAAAAAAAATTATTTACAAAGTATTGCTATAACAAACATGTTTCCAGTATGATTAACATACTCCATTCATAGAAAGAAACAAACAGTGAAAGTGTTGTATGAAATTAATTTAAGTTTGGAAAGGAATTTAGGCACTGCAGCATATTATTGTTCCTCATTTTTAAGTCTATTTTGAAGATATGTTCATTGTAGACTGAAATCCCAGTCAATTTTGGTGGACTATTAGCTTCCTAAATGAAGTGACTTATTTGAGACTGACTAGAGTGCTGAATGATGAGCCAATAGTTAGCCAGTAGTGAGAAGTATCTGTTCAGTGTCATTCTCTTCAGACAATAACAGTCCCCAGGGAGGCTGTTTTCTCCATGCATGATTAACAGTCCTTCTGAAGACACAGAGCACATCAAGAACAGTTTTTTTCCCTTTCAACAGAGGTTTATTTTGATATAGTCGCTGTAGAGTCTGTTTTAAACCTGCTTTTTTCTGGTGGGTTTAGTTTTGTTTGGGTTTGTTTGTTTGTCATATGCCCTGTCCTCCAGTCAATAGATGTTGTGGAATAAATATGCAATTTGGAAAGAGAAATTTAAAATATTTCTTTGTCTTGATAAAAAGAGACAAGCATACATAATCTACTGAATTATCTTATCTATCCACATATAAATTAATTCTGTTCTTCGTATCATCTTAAGTTGTTTGGTATAAGAGTTATAAAGATGTAGTTCACTTCCTGCACATGAAAACGTATTTAATTACACAGGTTTACTTTGCAATCCATATATCAATATAGTTTTAGACAAAATATCATGTGGTTTTGCTAAAAATTCATTGGATTCTTTATGCGACCTGTTTTGTTCTTGTTTATTTATGCATGTGCCATAGCTTCTCCCACAATCTTTTTGATTTCAGATAAATCCTTTGCAGAGCCCTTTCCAGAAAAGATTCTGCTGTGAGAACTGACCTCTTATGTAAATTTAATAGATTTAGGTACACGCAATCAAGTAATTTGAAAATAATTACCATTTAATAAGCAGATTGGACATTGTAACTTTTGAATGGAGAGGTCTATATAACAGAATTGTGGCCAATATTTTTATATTACCTGAGAACAAGAAAAACATGTAGAACAGTTCTCAATGGTTAAAATTATGCTTTATTTCTTCTTGATTGTAATATGCTCAGTATTTCACCTATAATTAATCTCTCTTTTTACATCCAGATCTCCAAGAACTTACTAGAAATTGTTCTTACAACTGTTATTTTTCTATTTGAACCAGTAAACCCATTTTAGGTAAAATCATTTTTTTCTTAGTGAAGTTATTGGCGTGTCTACTTGACCTATTGTTGAGTTCTGAAATCAAAATAGGCTGATAGTTTATTTAGCTGTGTCTACATAGTAATACCAAAGACATTCTGGGGCAAAATGTCTTTTATCTAGTGCCCTTAAATGCAAGATGGGTGCTTACAAGGTGTGTACATGACCCTGACAGATTTAAGGTTCTTGATTTTTGTTGTTGCTGAGAAGAATCAGTAATACAGAATTAGACATTATTTTAATGATTATTTATAAAAGAGTGGTCAGCACTGCAACACAAAATGAATTTAAGATACTTCATCTGCTGTTGGACTGTATCTCCAGCTTCTGAAATGAAAATAATTAGGGTAATCTTTCCACAATGTGCAAGATTTTCATTTCCTTTTCAGTGGTATTTTAATTCTTAAAAAATTCTTGGATACTGAAAAGAATATTTTTTAAATTTTTTATGCTACTGATACATGTTATCAAGATAAATTTATGTTCATTACAACATATGAAACAAAATAATATTGATTACCTTTGATAGATGGAAGTTATTAAATTGTGAAATTATTAACCTCTTACATGAATGAGAGCTAAATGTGAATGCTATATTTCAAAGGGCACAGTAAGTTAACTTTTTGAACTTAATAGCTCATTACCTAAGGAATATTGGGCTAGTTATTCTTACCAAGAACTACACATAAATAGATGCAATATGAAACATGACAAAATTAATACCTAGCATAAATCATCACTATATTGGACAATATTACTGGAGAATAACTCAAGCCCACTATCCCTACAGTAATTCACATTCAATAAAACAATGTACTGTTCATAAATTGGATTTCTAAGTTACGAGAGATTCAAAGAAAACAGGAGCTCTGATAATGATGTTGGCTGACTGTCTTGCTCATTTAATTACAATGCAGCAATAATTTATCATAAGATTAATAAAATATGACAACTGGCATGTTTTTTCTGGTGGCACTGCTGGTTCTGCAAATGCCATATGTTATTTGAATTTTATGCTATGTTGTTCTTAATTGTGTACTTGTAACCATAAACAGCATTTGTGTGTTATAATTAATCCTGATAAACAAACATCCACATTAGATTATAGTTAGATAATTTTAATTACACTGATATATTTTCTCTACATTGCAGTGGCAGAGATAAGTCTCTTGTTATGTTCTCATCCATTCACATCTTCTGATATAGAACACACTTCAATTATGCTTCCCAAAATCTACTGTGGAAATTAGCTACGGTGTGCAGCCTTAGAAGTCTTGCTGGCATACAGATTTGACTCTAATAAGCTGATGCACAATCCATGTATCCAGGATGGAAAGTAGCTGTTTTCTCAAGGCCTTTCTGAAGTAGTAACTGCATGAGTAACTGATTGATGCAACCTGAAACAAATGCTTCCCCTGAAATCTGATTACAGGCATGGTACAATAGGATACTTTGCAGTCTTAATTTGGGGTTTATAAATTTGGCTTTGCCCAAACCCAAAATCTGGATTTGGCATGTAGTGTCAAAAAATATATTTCTATCCCCTTTTGATTTTAAATCACTAGTATCACTGTGCTTTGTTTATGTATAGGTTTGCAGGGAGTCTCATTTTGATCCATTTGTAGAACCAATCTCTTTAACATCAAAATTGTGTACTGAATCCAATGTCTTCTGAATGGCTGTATATAAATCTCAAAACATAATGAACAAAGTTTGCCATCGTGTTTGTCCCTCATAAACTGTAATAGACACTCTCAAAAAATATTATCAGTACAGTACTAGTGAAGTAATCCACAATAATAGTGTAGCAGTTGAAAAGCTGAGAGAAATTAAAAATTTAGCATTCATTTATCCCTCCCACTTCAGAATTTCAAAGTCATATCAATGTTGAGAGGATATAGGAGTTATTTTCACATTGGTGGTATGTCTTCTAATACATTAATTATTTTTCTCATTGCATAAAAGCACCACTTCAAAAGAAGTGGTTTTCTTCTTCAAAAGAAGAAACCAAGAGAATTCATCTGCTTTAACCCAACATCTTTTAATGTAATCTCTAAGGCTTTTTCCTGGGAAGTCCAGGATGTTCCTTTTACCCTGTTGGTGTACAGTGTGGAGTAAACAAAGCTGTTTGACAGCCTGGGTTACTCCTCTGGCTGCAAAGAAATCATGTAAAATAGAAAAAAGGTAACAGTTTGTCTCCCGGCAGCTATGTAAAATTCAAAAAGTCAAAAGTCTTGCCAATGGCTTGGAAATAACACTGCAATCATACATTTTTAAGTCTGTGGGATGCGTGTGCTGGTTTACTTAAAGGTTCCCAAGGAGGTCACACCAAGGTACTTCTGTGGAAATTCAGAGCTAGGAAGGCACGTGGTGAGTTTAGATGATCTATTCACAGCACTTGTGAATCATAAGGTTTGTACATATTTTAAAATCTAGATTCAATAGGTAGTTATCCATAGGCTGAAGTAAATGGGAACAATATGCCTGCATATAACAATTTGAGACCTGTGATGTAGCCATGGTTCATAAAACATGATTCCACTATAAGCTCTTGTGGCTGGATGAAAATCAGTAACTCCAGCAGTACCCAGGTGGAGAATACATGCTGGCAAACTCTGCTGTATATTTCAAGTGTTTGAAAGAGCTTCTGCTCAAGATATCTCTTTGATTGTACCTGCTGATTTCCAGCTACTTGGAGATCTCTTTTCTGTCATAGACATTTTCAAAATGTCTCTTTCTTGTTAGGGTAATACTTTTTTTGTGGTTTATTTTTTTGAAGGGACATAAGGTGCAACTTTCTGAGAAATCATAATGGAAAAAGACAAGTTTGAAATTAAGTGAAAATTAAATGAAAGTCATTACTTTTAAGGATCCCTTTATTCAGGAAAAAACCATATTTTTTATATGCCTATAAGTCAGGCAGATACTGTCTCTCATAACTGGAATTAATATTCTCAGGACATATATATATATATATATATGTATATATATATATATATACATATATATATATATATATATATGTATATATATATATATATGATTATCTCTTCTTTGTATATTCCAACATTATTCACTGAATAATGAAGGGAAGCTTATTGGCAAAGTAGTTGCCAAAATGGTTTCTTTTTTTAAGCTCTGACAAAAGCAGTAAAAGGGACTATGTTTTCAGTGAAATATGCAGAAAGTATAAATTTATTATGAACCATCCAAATATTGTCATTTTGGGCCTTATTTGCAAGTCAAAATTATCTGAAAGTTTGATAAAGAATCTGCTTTTATACTCAGTTTTCTAACAATAGAAAGAAATAATAGAAAATTCCAGAAATTTAAACTTGCAGATTCCAGTAAGTTTTGTTTTGAGTATACACACATACTTACCTTCTTAGAAATATTAAAATGGTAATGATTTACATCTACTGTACAGCTGGAAATGACTGCATGATCAAGAGCACTATAGAATTGAATCCCTATCTCTTTTACTAATATATTTTTGCAGGTTGTACATAGTTATGTTGATTTTTAAGCATTTTCAAGTACTCTGCTTTTGTTTCACAGAAGTCTTTCAACTCTTAATGAGTTCTTCTATCCTCCTTGATAGTTCTTAAAACAAATTTCCATTTTTAGGTATAGTGTTCTATATAATGACAAGTTTGATTTTAATAATTGAGAGCAGATGCAGATATTACTGAAAATAATAATATATTTTCTTGATAGAATTGCCTCTTTTTTTTGCCCTCTTTATTAATATTAATGGTGTTAATAATGTATTAGTAGTAGAAGACCAAAATCTATTACAACAAAACTTGGAACACTTCCCTAAATTTTGTAGGACTATATGCAATAAAGCTGTCTAAGAAAGGATGCAGTTTCTAGTTGAATCTGTTTTTTGAAAAATGGAATCTTAACATTTACATTAAATAAAAATTATTTTGTTCTCTTTGTGTTTCATTATCATTATTTCAACCTCATTCCTCTTATATATTATTTCTAAAAATAATTAGTGACTAAGGAGGGAATGTATTTCTGAGGCTGTCAAAAACTGGATAAACTTCTCCTTGGTGCAAGGATCTAGTTTTCTATATTTCCAAAGACTGCAAAGTTTCATGAAGAGTTGTTGTACTTCCTGTATTTTCATTTATGATAATAAATATAATATGTAAATTTTTCCCCTCGGCTTTTATTTATCTTTGAGAGCACTTACATTTAAAATTAGTCCTCTGCATTATTGTGCTAGATTTGCATACCACTTATCTGATTTTAGAAGATGTATTCCCCATTGACTTAGAGTGGTTTTGTGAAGTAAAGACCTCTTTTTGCCTGAACTTTTACAGTAATTTATGTTTTGAAATGTAAGAATGTATTGTTATTTTAAGGAGACCTATGTCATCTTTGGAGTAAAAGATAGAAGAGAATTAGGAAAGCCGTAGTATTGTATTATGCCTGACTGTAGTTTCTTTTGTGATTCTATCAGATATCCTTGCTACAATTTACTGTACTTAATGACCTTAAAGGTGATTTCTAACCTAAAGGTTTCTATGGGCCTGTGATTGTGTGTGAATCCATATGCATACGTGTAGATATATATATATATATGCATTAAAAAATTAAAAGAACATATCCTTAGTGGTGAATCTTTATATTAACTAGTTTTCAGTCTTAATATTTGTCTGAAAATGCTTGATTCTTTTTAAGTAAACCTTTTGCATTAGCAGTAAAATTTATGAAACATTGACTGAGAAGCATAGCTACTCAAATCTCTGCTCATCTCTAGGCATTGTTTGTTCTCAAGTATTAAAGGATGAGTGATAAGGATGGCAGTTCTGTAGGACTAGTCAGGCTAGTAAGGCTGGGGTTCTTATTCAAGAACTTTTGGAGGTCTGAGCTTTAAATATGTGACAGCTGTCTGTATGGCTCCAGGGTGCAGTCATTTAGAATTTACACAAGCATTGTAAATTTTGCCGTAAATGAGCTTCCATAGTGATACTCCAGAAATGGTCTTCATTTGTAATTAAATCGAGTGTTGAAAATTTGCCATAGAAATGCAGTTTAATTTGAATAATTAAATGGTGCTTGAAAAATAAATCAATTAACAAAATCTCAGAATATCTTTTTCTAAATTCTTTCAGCAAAAATTCATGTTATGTATAAGTTAGTAAAAGAAGTTAAAAAATAAATATCAAGGATGAAAAGAGTTAAGGCCTTTTTTTATTCTCTGATATGTCCTTCAAGTTGTTCTTCCTGTTTGTAAGAGAACACTAAAATTGGTCTGGAATTAATTTAAATTATTTATTATAATTAACAAAATGCAGGAGGAGGACAGAAATTTTCCTCTTTTCTGCATAAAATGGATATACATGTCTAATTTCCATTGTCAGTGATCAAGAATGGAATAAAAATAATTATTTCAACTTAATGTTTTCAGCCAAATTTAAGAGCTGCTCTCATTTAAAATCAATAATAATGTTTCCAGGTTAACACTGTACTCATTTAATATACTGAGTCCCCAGGGGTAGGGGACATTTACATGGCAGCTCTTGAGTGATTTCACTTGCTAATTCTGCCAGTAAAATCAGATGATCTCCCAAATGGGGAGAACTAATTAAAAATTAGATGTCTTCCTGCCTTTTTCACTTAGAGTAAAACCCTAGAACTAGAATGTCACAGCCATTCTGTAGGGAGGATTTGTCAAATCTCTTTTCTTTAGGGCTGGTGAGCTTCTGGAAATGTAAAAATAACATCTTCAATTCATAGTTTAAATCCTCATGATACAAATAATGGTTTTGCATGAAGATGAAGAAAAGTCCATGTGCTCATGTGTCTTAAGACTCTCTAGGAAACAGGTAAGTCAGAAAGACAGGAATCAGAGAGAAAAACGCTGTAAAACTGCTTCACAGAGAACACTTCAATTTTTCTTTAATAGGTAGACATCTTTATAAAATGCATATGAAGCTGCATCTGACAGTGTTTCTTGGACTTTTTGGCAGGTGCAGAATATTTGTTGACTGTTTAATTGACTTTATACATAATCTCTGCAGAAGGTGGCCTTCAATGCTAAGAAAACATTTTATATTTCTTGGTTTTGTTCACTATCATGGCCTCAAGCTAATTCATACATAAAGTCCCAGCTGGAATCTAAATAAATGTAAAAAGAACCTGTCAGCCATTTACAGCTTCTCTAAGCCAAACATCAAAAAGTAAAGACAAGTATCATGATAGAACAAAACCAACCATTTTTCAATGTCTTGCTTACAAAATACATATATACAAAAACCATCTAATATGCTTGATAAGTTAAAAATGTCATTTAGCACTACACTTGTCCAGCTCAATCTTATCCCTGAAAAACAGCCAAAATATTTCTCTCGAACATTTGCAAAATAGTAACCTTTACAATATAAAACCTTCTGTCCTGACTTTAGCTCTGACTGCTAATTCTTTGCTCTAAAGCACCTTTTTGGACTAACTGAAGAGGTGAAAAATTGTTGCTTTAAGGAAACTTATGTGCTTGGAAGAAAAAGAGAAAAAAAAACCCACAACCCAATGTCACAGACATATTTTATGAAAAATCCTTTCGTTAGGATCTTTTCTCCTGAGAAGCTGAGATGTCCCAGAAACGAAATGTAAACAATAATTATCTGCTGCTGTGGAATGTAACAAGTGCATCTTTGATTGGTCTCATGTGTTTTTTTTTGATTAATGGCCAATCACAGTCCAGCTGTCTCTGACTCTCTGGTCAGTCACAAGATTTTATCATTCTTTTCTTTTCTCTTTTTTCTTTTCTTTTCTTTTCTTTTCTTTTCTTTTCTTTTCTTTTCTTTTCTTTTCTTTTCTTTTCTTTTCTTTTCTTTTCTTTTCTTTTCTTTTCTTTTCTTTTCTTTTCTTTTCCTTGCTAGCCTTCTGATGAAATCCTTCTTCTATTATTTTAGCATCATTTTAATATATCATTTTCTTTTAAAATAATATGTATCATAAAATAATAAATCAGCCTTCTGAAGCATGTAGTCAAGATTCTCATCTCTTCCCTTGTCGGGGTTGCCTGCAAATTCCACACCCAGTCCTTTTCAGATCAGGAAGTAACTAGTTTACAGGTGAATAAAAACTGTAAACCTGCCTTCTACAAGGAAAAAGTCAGTATTTCACATATAGTAGAAACAATGAAAATCATCATCCACTAAGAAAGTCTTAAATCTTAGCAGCAAAGTATGAGACTGAGCTCTGAAAGAAGTGAGGAGGGGAAGAAAGAAAAAAGAGAGGAAGATTTGACATTAATGTTCATGTATTGGACCTAAGTGGCACATTTGGGTAGCTGGGAGGTGCCAGGTGTTCTGAAGAGGGGAGATCCTGAGGGTTCAGCTGGTGCTGTTGTAAATATCCCATTGCACCCCAAACTGCAGCCAGGCAGGGGAGCCCCTTGTGCTCTGGCTCACATGCATTTAGGAAAGAGGGACAGCCACAAGACACCCTGGGGAGGAACATTTTGGCAGATGAATGTGAGAAGTAGATGAGGAAACGTGCTGCAGAGAGGCAGCTGGGGAGAACATGGGGCTAGGCTCTTGTGGAGGGAGACAGGTGGCGCTGGGTGCTTCCAGAGACGCGGGTGGAGGCTGTGCAGGATGCTGGTGGAGACACACAGAAACACAGACATTGGTGAAAGAGAGATTCCTGGGGCGAGATTCGAGGAGAGGGCCCAACACAGGATTGATAGGAATGCAAAGAAAGGCACAGAGGTGGCAGCCACAGGAGCCCCCAGCCCAGCTCCCTGGTCACACACCACACAGCTGTGACTGCTGCTTTGACCCATCTGACCTTCCTCCCGGTCAACCCCTTGAGACAGAAACGTTATGTAACTTTTAAAAGTGCACATGTGTCTGAGATTAGAATGGTTTTTATCTGCCAATGTCATCTCAAACAGTGAAGTTCAGGAGATTTGATTCCATGACTCTGTTGACAAAATGGCATTTTATTACCAGATAGCATGTAGGTATCAGCACCTCCATCACTGTCATATAACTCCTGAAAGGAAGAAAAAACATAGTCCAACTACCAAAAGAAAACACATAGGGTTTGGTCATGATTTGAAAGGGGGTTTTTTTGAGCAGCCCTATTTTCAGTGTGTAATTCTGTCCCTTCACATTTAGAAATCTGACTGGAAAGTAGAGTGCAAAGAAACAGTCTGAAAATCATATCAACAAATTGCAAATTTCTTTCACTTCAATACAGATATTTATCAAAATACATCTCAAAATGGCATTCAAAATTACTCTTAGAATAACAAAGCACAAAATAATTAACATATCCTGTCCAACTGAAGTATTTCAATATGAGTCATTACAGGGAAGTTGATTAATATTTCTTTTGACACTAGTCCATAGCTAAAGGCGTGCCAGTGTAAGCCAGGAAAAAAAAAAAAAAAACCATCTCTTCTTTAATTTTCTAGTTCCTGTGTATCTGAAGTACTTGGTTTTATGGGCTCTTTCATGCCATATAATCTTTTACAGAACTTTCATTTGACTTAAGTGGTAACAGAATAGGATAGAAAGCCAGCATATCCTACCTAAAATATTTTTGTAGAAAATAGATTATTATTTTGATTTTTTAAACTGCAATTATACATAAACCCCTGATAACTACATTATTATTATTATTTTTAAAAATTAATCATGTATTATAGAACTGCCTCTTTTGTTTTATGCATTAATATTTGAAATAATGTAAATGCATTTGCCAGCTTTACTCAAAAACAGCAGAAGCATTTATGAATATTTCACAAAAAATATTTTGTTAAAGAGAATTCATATTAATTTTAAGTTCTTATGAGTATTTGGTGAAACGGTCTATATGATTTAGAAAAATAAAATTAATACCTTCATAAGTGTCATTTTGCTCCAGTGAGAACTCCAGTTCTAGAGCATTCTTGACATTTTAAGTTTATTTCAGCAAATGCTAAGGACATGACTACCAACACTCATAAAATGCTTTTGAAAATTAGAAAAGTGATGAATAGCAACAAATGGATGCCCACTCATCCATTTTTAAACATTTAATAACTTGACTTTTCTGAAATAATTTTTAACACAGGCCCCAGGCTGAATAACAGTACAGAAGGATGTTTCTTCTTTATCAGTTATGTATTAAAAGATTCTGCCCGCAAAACTGATTTTATTTGCCAGCTCTCAGCTATTCCATATCAGACACTATCATGGACTGCTGCTTTACCCCATAAAAAGGTTAGTGGAATGGATGTCAAGGCAGCAGTCAGGATACTGTGTTCTTTAAACACCCTGTAGTCTGTTTATCCTGACAGGGTTATTCTTGAAGGAACTCTCTGCTTGATCTTGTATTTATCAAATCCATTAGGAAGGATTACTCTGAATCTATCCTGTGGAAACTTCCAAGTCTGCATGAATAAGAACAGAGATTAATTCAAAAGTGACTTTTTAACTCATGCTCTGTAGCTCGCAATTGTAAAATTAGTGGAGGAAGTGACTTAGGATCATAGTTCGGTATCCTCAGGCAGAGTAGTGAAAGAAATGAGTGGAAGCCATATGCTTCTTAGAAGTCATGTGTAATAGGTATAACACTGGGAGAGACAGTGCAGGAATTTAAAAGAGAATAAGGTTACATTTAGGGAAGATACAATTTCTAATAATTTTAGACTTTTAGTTTTATATTTGCTAACATTTATTATTTCTTTATTGTTTCATATTATTAAAATAGAAAAAATATCAGTCAATGCTTCTTCTTTTTGAACTCTGTCTATTGTTATTTCTTTGGACACATCATTAATACATAACAAGACTTGAATATAATATAAGGGAATAATGAGATGAACTTCTAAAATACCGTAATATAAATGGGACAAAATTTAGTGAGGTCATGTGTATAGGAACTTACAGTCAGTTTATACTAGATTAACTGAAAGCTAACCAGTATAATATTACTTCCCTGACCATGACTGTACTCTGCCAAATTAATACAGATATGGTAAAAATTAAGGGAAAGTGTAAATAGTGCCCTGCTACTTCCAGTAAATATCAGAATTATTACAAAAAGGTTTAGAAAAGGGAATAGAATAGAATAGCCTATTTCAGTTGAAAGGTTTCTTCAGCAGTTATCCCAGTCCAACTTCCTGACTCCTACTACTGAACAAAAGTTTTTAAGGGCATTGCTAAGTGCTTCTTAAATGCTGACACTCTTGGGGCATCAATCACGTCTCTAGGAAGCCTGTCCCAGTGTTTGACCACTTCTTGGTAAAGAAATGCTTTCTATCACTAGATACCAAGGAGAACAGCACCTCTCTCTCCCTCTCCTCATGAAACCATACAGAGCAATAAGGTCACCCCTCTGAACTATGCAGGAAAAGTCCTCAGCTGCTCCTCAGAGGAAATTCCTTCTAGCTCTTCTGGATGCATTGGACTACCTTAACACTGTGTGGCCCTAACTGCACAGAGCACCCCAGAGTGAGGCTGCAGCAGTGCTGAATACAGGATGATAGATAACCACCTCTTTTGGCTGGCTGGCTTGGCTGTACTTTGCCTGATGCACCCCAGGATGCATTTTGTCATCGTGGCTGCCAGGGCACACAGCTGACTCCTATTGAGCCTGCTGTTAATTGGCCCCCCAGATCCCTTTATGCAGGGTTGTTTTCAAGCCAATCTTCTTCCTAATATATACTTGTACCCAGAGACAGATGACTTGACTGGAGACTATAAAAGTTATTCTAAGGAGTAGCAGTTACAGGGGCTACTAGCACTTCAAATTGATAAAATGAAGCTGGAAAACCAGTACTAAAAGGTAGAGCATAAAAATAAGAGTTATTAAAGGTATGGGATAAATGTTGGTGCAAGAACAAATGGGTATGAAATGACTATGAATAAAGTTAACATCCAAATTTGAACTTTCAGATAGCAGACTTGCTGAGACAAAAAAATGGCCTATTTTATATTAGCACTTATTTCAGTATAAAAAGATCATCTTGAGTGCCTTCACATGGCACATGCGGGACAACCAGCTGATCACACTAAGGCATCATGGCTTTATGAATGGCGCCCTGACCAATCTGATCACTTTGGACAAGGTGACCAATAGCAACATGGTAGGCAAGGGCTGTCTGGACACTGTGACCCAGACCTCTTGTTGGTATGCAGATACGACTACAGGTCAATAATTACTCTACAAATGTGGTGTGTGTTTTTGATTGTAATTTGGTCCTAGTAGTCAGTTTTATAACCCCACCCTATTTTGAATTGTTATAGCATATTTTACTAACAATGGATTGTTCCTTTTCCCCATGTTGTTGGTTTTGCCCTAGTTGTCCATCTCCCCAAAGAGCTGTCCTTTTTTACCCTGTTCCTCCTCCCACTGAATGTCAATCCCTTCCCATACCTGCCCCTTTCTCTAGAAAGTTCTCCATTAATTTTGTATCCTTCGAAGTCCCACTGGTTTGTTTAAGTTGTTCGCTTCCCCTCTACTCCGCTATCTGTTTAGACATTGTGTTCCCCACCTTGTGTTCCACCCCCAGTTCCTCCCAACTGGTTAAAGATTGTATCCTCCCCTGGGACCTCCACCATTTATAAATTGATGTATGCCTTTGATTCAGAGTCTTTCTGTCCCTGACACTCTGGGGGGTAAACACTTCTGGAAAACATACAGAAGACCTCTCCCTGTTCCTTGTCCCTACCCTCGGCACAGTCCTATCCCCAACACAGTCCACCTGTGCCGTAGGGCAGCTGTGCCCTACAGCCACACCCCGGATTCGATGGTTTTCTGGGAGCAGCCCACTCTTGCTGGCTGCGCCAGGAGCTGGGTGGGCTGAGGAAATCCAGCACCACAGTATATAAATAGTGGGCAGCTCTGGCCCCATTGAGCCTTCCTGCACAACCATGGGCTGCACACCAGCATCTCCTTTTTAGTAGGGATGGCTCTTAAGGTTGCTGTGTGAGGCTGAGAGATTCCTTGCCACAACAGATTCTTGGTAAGAGATTGAGCATGCTAAACATTAAAATCTTAGCTGAATTTCATAAAAGAATGACCTTGCATCTCTAATCCTTTAGACGTATGCCATTGAACAAGTTAAGGACTAGGACTGAATCCAGCCATATCCAGATCACTCTCTGAGAAGGAATTTCAAAAAGCAAAAGGTTTCTTCCAAAACTTCTTGATTTAATTAGAGGGTCTTGCTGATAGTTTTATCTGACCCTATGTAGTAATCAAATGTACCTTGTCATCAAATCTTGTTTAACTTCTATCTCATTACCATTAATGTTGTTCAACTCACTGTTTTATATCAATAAAGTATATTGCTGTTTTGTTCTTATGAGTGAAATTTATCGCTCTGTTTGTGACAACCCCTCACTACAAGAAAGGCACTGAGGTGCTGAAGCACGTCCAGAGAAGGACAACAGAGCTGGTGAAGTGGCTGGAGCGAAATGAGGAGGAATCTAAAGGAATTTCAGTTGTTTCACCTGGAGAAAAGGAGATACAGGGGACACCTTATTGCCCTCTACAGCTATCTAAAAGGAGAATCTGGTGAGGTGAGGGCCTGTCTTTTCTCCCAAATAACAAGGGATAACAAGGTGACATTACCTCAAGTTGCATTAGGAGAAATTCAAATTGAATACGAGGAAATATTTCTGCACCAAACATATTGTCAAGCATTGAATCAGGATGCCCAGGGAAGTGGTTGAGTCAACAGTCCTGGCAGTATGTAAAAGATGTGTAGCTGTGGTGCTTAGGGACATGATTTAGTGGTGGACTTGGCAGTACTGTAAGTGGTCAGACTTTGATCTTAAAGAGCTTTTCCACCTAAAGAATTTTATGATTCTAAGTATGGACCTGTACTTAGATGCCTTAAGACAACCGAAAGTAACAATTTATTGCTGATAAAAGTTTTATGGTTTTTTTTCAACGACAGAAGGAAAAGACCAAGATACAGTGGAAATAAATCACTCAAAAAATCTAAAGCACAAACAAAAAACCAAGATAATGCAAAACAACCCAAAACAGACAAAATTAAATTTACCTTTGTATTTTGCTTTATTTTTGATCTGAATGGTAAAACAAGTCTGCTAATCATAGAGATAAAAATATAAAATTTCTCATGAAAGATAGGGTTACATCATAACAAACACAGTGTTTGTGTTAGTTGAAGCTATTACTTCAGAAGCTCAATTCTATTCTTACTCCATGGAACAAATTAAAGGAGATAAAAAAATCAATACACTAGGATGGCAATCTACATTTTGGTATTTGATACCTGCATGCAACTTTGCTGGAAAAGTTTGGGAGGAAATTTGCCTGTGCTACATGATTACTATTCAATTTTCTAATTCTGTGTGGGCTTTACTTGCGCAACTTTATAGCAGGCTTAGTAAGAAAACACACCAGTAACCTTAGATAATTTGTACATTATCGAAGTCTTACTGTAAAATATTGACTGTAACAAGCTCATCTCAGTGTATTCATTAATATGAACTATGGGTATCATTAATTATATTACCAACAATTTATGTTTCAAAAGTTGAAATAACTGTATCTCATGTGTCATACATTCATGGGATACTTTATTTACATACTTAAATACTTCAGAGAACTTACATTAAAAATTATTTTTTTAATCATATGAGAGAGAAAAATTGTCTAGTAAAAAATAAAATAGAAAGCTAAAAAGAATGTCTCTCATTCTCAGAAGGAATGATAAAAATATGGAAAAATTGAATGTTCACTATAAAACATAATCAGCAAATACAGATATAAAAAATTGTGTCAGAGAAATAAAGTGTGAACACTTTTTCAGCAGTGCTTAAGTATTGCAGAGAAAAGGAGTAAGAAGAAAGGGAAAAAGAGAGGAATGAAAAGAAAGAAACAAAATAAAAGGAAGATAATGAAACAAGAAAAAAGAAATAAAACAGACTGAGTATTGAGATCCTTGTATTGAGTAACATGGGGAATTTCAAACAACATGGTCAGTCACTGTGCATTAGTTGCCCCAGCAGCCTCACCTGCATTTCTCCAGCAATGCCTCCACCCCTGCTCTGCTGCCTAGATCAGGTGCAATGGGACTGGCTCTGTCCATGACTGCCCATGGCCTCTGCCAGGGTCACCCAGCCCTGCTCTTTGCTGCTCCCTGACATACACGGCCACATGACCAGGATGTGTACCATCCAATCCTTTAAACACACATTAAACATCTCCTGCTTATCCTCGGTACGCACAAGTGATTCTCACATGTGACCATTCCTGTATCTGTGCCACACGACAGTAACTGTTTACAAAGGTCCTAATTACTCAAAGGATGGTCATTTCTGCACAGGAACTATTTGGGGTTTCTGAAAAGGTCAGGTTTTTCACCCCAGGTGTTAGTCAATACTTTGCACATGCACACTGGTACAGACCATGTATTTCACCTGGGAAAATCTTAGGGACAGCAGGAAGTTCTGACCTGGAAAGGTCC
This sequence comes from Calcarius lapponicus, assembly GCA_039654755.1. Classification (NCBI taxonomy): domain Eukaryota; kingdom Metazoa; phylum Chordata; class Aves; order Passeriformes; family Fringillidae; genus Calcarius; species Calcarius lapponicus. Next base: position 26,604,301 of record CM077462.1, on the reverse strand, counting down.
TCTGCAAATTAGTCCATGGCTTTTTTTAGGAAGATGACTAAGATTTCAATAATAAACTTCTCTCCTGTCAGTCCATTATCTCAACTGTGCAGATAGCTTCACAGGGAATTTCTGGACCACACCAAGAACTAATGACTTAAGTGCATTGGGTGTGCACAAAAGCTCAGAACTCATACCCTGTTATACAGTAATCATAGCTGAAAAACAAATTTTAGTCTAACTTGCAAATTATATTTCATACCTTTCACAAACAAGAAAGAAACTAACAAATGAAGTCTTCTGCTGATGCTGTGGACATGAGAATAGCAGAATGATAACAGTTTAATTGCTATCATCCGAATATATCATATATATAACTGAATATATCTCCTCACTGTAGCTGAAAACAAGATTGGATATAGTGAAAAATAAGACAGGAGGAGCAGCTACCTGCCTTGAGGGTTGCAGGCCTGCAATGATAAGTCTTGCTTTGACCAAAATCTGAAGTAACATTTTATTGAGAACAGTCCTCTCAAATAAATCTCCTGGTTCCCTATTGCAGGGCATTCTCAGTCATCCTCATTAGCATAAAACTTGACATAAAATTACACTAATAGAATTTGTAGTTGCCCATCTTTAAAAAAGACCCCTAAGCCCTGCAATCCATTGAGTTATTGCCACCTCTTCAGATTTACAATGGCAATATGCACAGTAATGATTTTATTTTAAGCAGAAATCATTTGAAGTACATTATTCAGCAACATGAATTCAATCATATAAATATTTAAAGATGGGCATTTATTATAGGTATGAGTTAATGAGCATAGTATAATTAAGGAGCCTTTGTTTAATTACATATTTAGATGCTAGACAATATCTTGCTTCCCAACTGAACTCCCGAAACGTATGCACAATTTTAATTTTAGACTTCGAAGTGCTTCTCCCAACAGATTAATTTTAAATGTCAGTGTTCCAGACTCTAGCCAAATTCAGCAAATGAAAATGTGATAATAAGGAATGTGATGGCTGTACAGCATCTATAATGCATTAATTGACACCACCTTATAACATTTCTTACATGCAATATCTAAGTAAGACTCAGAGACTTTGTAGTTCCTCTCAGTTGCCAATTGTTAGACTCATAATGAGTCTTCTCCCTGTTATTTTTTTCCCATGATTCTTTTCCTTGAAGGTTCCATAGTACATCAAGCATATTTTTGTGATCCTGTAAAGTACTCTTCACACATTCATTGTAGGAAATTTGGGAGAGACTGCAAGGTGATCCTATGGCTCGCAATGACCACTCCTGCTTCCACATTAGTTTCTGTTGGGAGGTGATGCAGTTGTCTAAAAATAGAGATCTCAGTTTAGGCTAGTGGTTTTTCAAAACTGCATTTAATCATGAGACAGCTGCCTAAAGGCAGACATCTTACTTCCCTATTTACAAAGTAGAAGATGTTATGGATAGACAGCCTTCAGCTAGAGTGGTTCAGGTGACTCAGCTTTATCAAGTTGACAATACAAAAACATGAAGGAAAAGTGCTGCAGGGCATCACACTAAAACCTCCTCCTCCTACTCATTCCCTCCATATTTCTGCTCAGTCTGTCTACTTCTTCAAATCCATCATTACCTTGCTTTTCAATAACCACAAACATGGGAGGTTTATTTTTCCTTTTCTGCTAGCAAGATGTCTTACTCCTAACCCCAGATGAACTATCTAGAAAGTAGAAGATTCAATTTTCAAGGACATAAAAAGTTGTTGTCTCTCTAAGATAATTCTGAGAGAAGAGTCACAGCTTCTAGCTTACAGAAGCAGAAAGTTTGCAAAGCCCAGCACACCTGGACACCACAGTTCCCATCTGTCACAGCCAAAACCAATTAGCTAGATCATGCAGATACCACATATGTTCAGCCGATAAATACTGCAGTTGTTATATGTAGTACAGTGTGGTTGATGATTTACATGCTTAACTTCTTGCTTTAAGGTTCCACAGAACCTGGCAGCTGAAAATTGCTCTGTCACTGAGTAGAACATAGGATGGCAGTGTTTTCACACTTTACCCTGTAGGGTGGAATAAGAGCTATAATATAAGACTCTGGACAAGAGGGGCTAACTAGGGATAGCTGGGATTGTCAAAGAAAAACAGACAAAGGATGTTTTGAGTGGGCCTGGGAAGATACACAGGCACAGTTTCCTCTTTCTTCACTGTCATTACATTGTATATAGGATAAGAATATAGGAGTCAGAAGTACTGCATGCAATAAATGCCTTCACTGAGAGCACATATTGGAAGAATTCAGAACTGACAGATTTCTACAAGGGCATAATCTCTCCACTGACCTGACAGCAATGCCTGATCTTTCCTCTAATGGTGTCAGCATTCATCTGATCAGGTAAACTGCTCAAGTGCCATGGATAATCAGTGATATGGACCAAGGTCCCAGTGGCACAGCATTGTGGATGGCTGCCTACAAGCCACAAGAAACCAGCACTTATTCATCTAGCCTAAGCAGGAAATATTTGCTTTAGGTGGTCAGCACCATGAGTCATTCATTATCAGCCCGAGTTTACATGAGTTCACTTTCTCTTGCAGCAAAACCAGTCAAAATATACACTAACACAAGTTGCAGGTTTAGTTAAATAGACAGAGAAGTCTGAGGCCCAGACACAGGACTAAGAAATCAAACTGTCACTGACATAAATCCCAGTTTATGCCTTTTCTTTCAGAAGCTATTAGTAATTAAGCCTATGTCCCTCCAACTTGTGGAATACCTAAGGAATAAGAAAAGGGAAAAAAAAGGTTTTAGGAGAGATTTAATATTTCTATAGATTTATCCTCCTGCTCACAATCCTTTCCACACCATTAGTCTAAATTTTTGGAGTCTGTCAGTTGAAGAGTATTGTGTCTTGTTCTGATCACTGCCTTTAGTTGTCAAATTCAATCATGTACAGTATAAAAAAGGAGAAAGTTTCAAATTAAATTTCCTTACACTATTTGTGAGTACACCAAAAGGACATTTAAGATAAGAACCGTAGGAGTCACCAGATGAGAGAGAAGTGCTTGAAGCTGGATGGGAGCTCTCTGTGCTTTATAACTGTTCATTCAAGGATCCATTCCCATGCCTGTAAAAAGCTGTACTTCAAAGCATTACCACTGTAATTGAATGCATAGGGGAACTACACATGGCCTTTATCAAAAGGCAGTCAAAGACAGGTACAACATTTTAGACTTGTTCGGAAGCACCTAATTTTACACTGTCTTGGGTAGGTTACTTCTGTTGGTTCTGTTGCTAGATTCCAGATGTAAGTATGCATGAGCATAAAGAGATAATTTGATAATATTCTATGGCACAATACAGTATCTCTCTATCCAGATATATATGCTTGAAGGAAATTTGTGCAAGATTTACCACTAATTCAGCCTTTGATACAATCATTCAAATTAAAAAAGTTAAAAGTGTCTTTCATTTCCAGCCTATGGTAAGTACCTGAGTCTGTGTTGTAGAAAAATTCCATTTTCCAGAACTCCACAGCTCTTCATTTATGGAACTTGTACTAACGAAAAAAACAAACAAACAACCAAAAAAAAAAAACCTCAAAAAAAAACCCCACCACAAACTGGACAGCATTAAAAATGAGCCCATTATCATCTCTTAAAAATTTCCTTTCTAAAAAGCATGCAGTAGTAAGTAAATAGCTCCCCAGGAAGTTTGAGGGAAGAGTGGATGGATTTTTACATTTAGATCCTTTAGTTTACAACTGTCATGTCACAAATCCTTCTCTCCCTCTCTTTTTTTTTTTTTTTTTTTTTTAATTCATTCATTCCTGGCATCATCTTAAGCTACAGAGATGCCCAGACCTCCATGGCATCTTTGCTCTCCTATTAATAATCAGTGAACAAATGAAAAGGCATGAAAAAATTCACAAAAATAAGTTTAATAAATGGATCCCTTTATGTGCTGATTTTTCTTTCAGATATCTCTCCCCTTCCTGATTATCTGTTTTTCCTTTATAGAGCCTTTTGCCAATCTGTACGCAGGGACTGATGCCAGAGGAAGGTTGCTAAGCAACTTCAAATGAAAATCATATAGTGGACTATCAGGCATTTCTAATGAAGCCTTCTTGAGCCATACCTTAGTCTTCACACCTCACGAGTAAGCCTGGGATTATGAACTGGTGTAACAGATAGGAAGTGGTTTCCAATTAGTATACCCGAGTGTACAGAGAAGCAGCATGCCAGAAGGAAAGTTATTAATGAGAGCAAGAGATACACACTTAATATTCAAGGGCATCAGACTGAGAAATCATGGAATGACCAGCTAGAGTGGTTTATTGGATGTACAGTGGTGCAAGTTGCCTAAGCTTCAAGTAAAGAGCTGAAAAGTAAATGGAATGGGAAACATCATCAAGAGTGAAGCCTTTGGTTGCATCTATATTACTAAATAAACTCCTGGAAATGCTCCTGGACACTATTTCATATTGTATCTGTCTGCTGGAATGCTCCCTGAAAAGCTTGTGCCATTCACAGTCTCCTAAGGCATTTCTTAGGACTACGGATGACCCCAAAAAGCACTGTGGATGTATTCATGATGTCCTGCAACATAAGGGAGTTTAATAGTTTAATAGTATGAATGCAGTTGCCTTCAGTAATAGACAAAACTCCAATTCATAATAAATTGTTAGCATAGGCTGAGCCTGTAAGGATTCAGCTGTGTGTTTTCAACCTTGACAAATTTCTTGATCTCTGGATCCTGGTACTTTACCCAAATGTTCTGATTTGCATTTTTATACTTTCTTATATGATATTCAGAAAATTTTGATCAAAAGTAGAACCTGTAGTTTTCTGAGAATAATTTTCTGAGTACAAGTGGTACATATATGCAGTTTACCAGACTGTCTATATCAGCTGCTTTACAATATAAAAATGGTTATTTGAATAATTCACCACCTGAATTTCAATTATTGAAAAAGTCTGATTACTCATTTCTATTATTCTGTGTACTTTCGTCTCTTTGCCATGTTACTTAGGCAATTATGAGCATGCACAAAGGCTATTGTGTTCCCGTGGTGAGACATCAAATGTGCAGGCTCTTATAATTTTGTCACTGATTAAATAATACATAATCCCGGCAGGAAACTTGCAGGATGTCTCTCATTGTCACTGTTTCTCTTTAGTTTCCTTACTCTTTTAAATCTTTCCCTGTCTTCCTACTCACACTCTGAGTAACAAATTTCTGATTTTCTTTCCTTTCTGGCATTACCAAGGTTTCTCTGAATTGGATGCTTTTTAATTAAGCCATGTGAAGGGAAATAATTGTAACAGGAAGAGTGCTAAATTCAAAAAACTAAAATATTTTGGTGGTTTTATTCACCGAAGAGATAAAATATGTGTCTTCAAATCTTCCTATGTGAAGAATATTTTGTGAATATCTTGAAAAATATCTGTGTGCAGGTACTTTGCACACAGTTAATGCTGTAGTCATTGCTTTGGCAAATTTTACAGAACTGAAGCGTTGTGTGTTTTGCAGCTTATGGGGAGGGGTTTCTAGATTTAGAGGGTGGGCTTTGTCTCACCTAACTTAGATGAAATTCATCTAAGTATCCTAAACCATCAATAGAAATACAAATACCTGCACAGGACAGTATGTGAGATTCATCTTACCATGTGTCTTTAAAAGAGGTATCTATGTGTGAAACAGATTATAGTCAGAATTCTGCTCAGTACGGTCAATAAAGTTTAGAGAGTTGATAATTTTATTCTGTAGTATATATCACAGAGGCTGAAGGGCTCTCCATGCTCCAGTGCCCACCAGTCTTCTCAATTATTCCAATCCTTGAGTTGAATCCTAGCAGACGGAAGTTTTCTCAAGGTGACCTTTACCAAAAGAATCAATGTTAGGTGGAATAAATCAATTACTTTTCTGCCAATTTAATAGAAAGGGATCCTAAAGATTAAAGGCATTTGCTTAGGTGAGAGAAATACTCTTTGTAGATGGCATGAATTGCCCAGTATTGACAGCAGAAAGAAGGAAAAAAGTACATAAATAAATGTGCAATGCAGTCAGCAGAACTTAAAGAAAGCCAGTGAAAAAATATTTGCAATATAGTAAGATGAATCTGAGATATGAATGGAGTCCATAATTATGTTTTTCATTCACATTTGAAATATGAAAGAGGATAAGTTTATGATATAAAGAAATAATGGCTTTTAGTTAGAGTATTTCTTTAGAGACATGTACCCTGTGAATGCATGTTTAGCCACATATTAGCTTCCCGTCAGCAATTTTTGCATTTTTAATGGCCTTTAAAATCTATAATTTAATACTTTTTGGATCAATTTTTTTTTTGCTAATATTTGCATAAGCCTTTTTTTTTGTGGAACACTGGGAAAAATTTCCAGAAATGGTTCAGTTGGCTGCTCTGTCATTTGTACAATATTATAAAGCATTTATGGTGTTGTCTATAGAAGACAAACCCATTAAATAAAAGAGTATTCCCATTATACTTCTCCACTATTTCTCCCACCATTGATCAAAGACAATTTTGTATTATTTCCAGAATCCCAGAACACACTCATAATTTATCAAACAGAGCTTCTCATTAGACTTTTAAGAGCAACATGCTCATATGTTTATTTCTGCCATCTTGCTTGAAGTGCAGTTACCCCACTATTAGAATTTAGACTTGAAAAAGAAATACATCTCCTCATCTACCATCTAGTCCTTTTCCTAGTGCATTAATTTGTAATGCTGTGATACTGATTGTTATTTTGGTTTCCAGTATTCTTCAGAAAATTCAAAATATTTAGGAAAAGAATGCCACATTCACAAAGCAACGTAAAGAATTCTGCTGCAAATAAATAGTTAGTGCCAAGTATCTAGAAACAAAGGTGTATAATTACTTGGTCACATCTGAAAACTTGTTTTGTGTTGCTTTCTAGACACTAGCTCTTATAAAAACTGTTGTAAATTTTATATGCTTCCCAAATCAAAACCTAAAACTGATCAAAATCTGGTAGGGCTAATTAACATTATAAGTAATAAATATATCTTGTGTTAGAAAAACAAAAGAAAACAAAGGAAAAAAACCCCAAAACCACAAACCAGAAAAACCCAAGACCTTAAAACTCAAACTCACAAACTACCAAATGAAACAGTTTATTCAGCTGCCACTTTTTCACTTACCTTCTACAATGTAAAGGTGACTCTTGGCAGTTTAAGGAGTAGAAAGTATCCAAGTCTATTTGAAATCAAATTGCATCTGAAAATATTTTGGCCTGAATATTGTTTCTAATATGATTTTCTGTTCTAAGTAAGTAGCAGCACCTTCTGCTGTTGTATGAGTTGTAATTGAAAATATTACTTGCATTTATTTGTATGGTTTTAAACAACTTAAAGTTCGCAAGATGATTTGGTTACAGGAATAAAATGCTCATATTTATTTATGTATATAAATATGTCTCTGTACCTTATTGTACAAATCAGGTCAGTTTCTTTTAATTAATTTAATTTTTTTAATAGACTTTTCCTATGCTCCAAATTTCACTACTATATTTTGGCAATAACTTTTAGAACATATTGCTGAAGAAGCAATCCTCACAATCAATTCCTAACAATTTACTTTTGAAAAGTGGAGAACTTAATTTTCACTGTGTCTAAATATCCAAGATAAAATAACAAAATTTTCCCACCGAAATTCAAGTTTTAAAAGGGCAAAATAAGTACAATATTGAGAATAATATTTATTCTACATAATTCATAGGATGTATTGGATATTGTGTTAGACACTTTACTGTTTCTGATGAAAACATTTTAGATTTTCCGAAGGAGAAGGGAAGAAGGATGACAGGAAAACCACCTACCTTTAAGCAATTGATAGGCAAGTTCCTTTAGTCACTACTTAGTGCCTCTGCAGTCTGTAGAATAGGTTCTTCATATTCTAAAAGAAAATATAATAAATAGAAAGATCTGGAGAAGGTTATTTAAATATATGTGCTTATAGTCATTTCTTAAATTAAGTTTAAAATGAGCTCCCGGCTCAGTAAATTTCTACCAGATAAGGTCAAAGAATTGTAGTAACATGCAGCAGCCCAGCCTCTGCTCTGTTCTCTTCAGTTATCGGCCCTTTAGCAAATCATAATTTCTACCTGAATTAATAGTGCATGCTTTGCATAGATGTTGCACACGCTGTATTTGCATATTTATAATAATGGCTATTTTCTTATTTTACAAACTAGAAATTATGGGCAGGGCACTATATATGCTCAACATAATTTTCACACCAAATTACTTTAAATTATACTGTGGTTCATATGTTTTAGAAACGTGCAAGTGTTAATCCAGATGGCCTGATAGGAACTTTGATACACTGCTGGTTGTTTAAGTGCTTCCTGTGAAAACTGCTGTAGTTATAGTAAGTGCAATGAAAGGTATTTATTTTTAGCTTTTCTGATAGTATTTATACTTGGCAGAAGCGCTGCAATATGATCTTGAAAAAGTATGCATGGTATATTTGCACTATTACCTTTTAATTAAAACCAGCTTGCAATTTCTTTTATTGCTCATATAATTTCTATTATGATTGATGTCCTGATTTTCAAGAGGGTAAAATTATGATTTGTCCATTCAAAAATATGTGTCTGTAATTTAATTAGGTGTGTATTTATTACATACCTCTTACAAACAAAGCCTCTATTGGACATTTTTATGGGTCTGAGGAATCAATAGATATTTACTTCACTGTATTAGTAGTGATAATGCTTCCAATATCAACCTCCAGAAATCCAGCAAATGAACAGACAATAAAGTTCTTTCTTCAGTTGAAATATGTTTGATCAAACCATGTTTTTACTAATATCACTTAGGGATTTTCTCAGTTCATCAAACCAAGTCATGGTAAGGTATTCAGTTGGTAATTTTGGAATGGGTTTGTAGCCATTGTTATTGCCTACATTCCACTTCCCACAATTCTCTTGAAAAGCAAATGAGCTTAGGTAAATTTCCATAGTAGATATCTTATTAGCGATCAAAATATCTAGAAACAATTATTATTATATTAAATTATAATGTTTGTATAAGAATTGTATTTGTAAAAATATAGACTATGATAAAACAAAATCCATTTTTGAGGCTATACCTGCACTTTACCTATACTGATTGCTATTATCTAGACAACCCAAATATAATTGTGGTAGCTGATATTTGGAAAGCAAGGTGTTTGTTTTAATGAGTGTTTTTTCATATTTTAATGAATCCAGAGTTAAATAATTGGAAAAATTAAATGTAGAAAGATTTCTTGAAAAAAAATCTCTAATAAAAAATGCATGCCATAAGTGTGTGCTAAACATGCCATGGATGTCTTCCTGCAAAATATGATCTGTCATTGGTGTAATTATTCTTTAGTTGCCATAATAATTTGAAAAAAAGTTGCACCTAAGTTAGACTAAATAGTTCACATGAAGATGTAGTTAGGACGGTTTTTGCCAAATATTTAATTCACTTTATTACCTTCAGATCCAGGAAGAATACCCCTTGACTTTGAAAACTAAAACCTATTGAACAGAAAAAGATAGTCCCTTCTTTGAGACCCAAAATCACACATTTGTTTGCTGTGGAAGAGGTGTATCTCTGTGTGCGAATGGGAAGTGTACTCACCTACAAAACAGACCAAATATTTAGTAACCAACCTATAGTAAGTGTGGATGCATATAATTTTTTGATCTTTATTTATCTTTTTTTTCAAAGGTAAATTTGCTTTTAAAGATTTTCAAGTCAGTTGAAAAACCCTTCTATGTTTGTTTGAGACTAGAAATATCCATAAATCTTACTATGTAAGGGCAATCCTTCGTACTAGATGAAGAATAGCTAGAATATTATATTTTCACCTGCATAAATCAGTTTGCCTGTTTTGGAAGTATTTTTGTTATCCAGAGCAGTAGCTTTCAATAGGTATTTTCAGAAGGTGTAAAAATTGAGATCATAATCTGTATTGCAGAAATGAAAAAATATGTTTAAACTGCCTATTCCATAATTTCAATTTCGTATGTTTGAATTTTCAATATGGAACTGTAATACTCACTTTAAAATCCCTTTTAAATGCTCTGTCTTCACATAATTTTATTATTTATCCATTTTTATGTTTCAAAATGATATTTAGGGAAGAGTAATTTGCTGTAAATACTTCACTCTTTGCAAATTAACATCAAAGTTGAGAAGAGGAAGGAAGGAAGGAAGGAAGGAAGGAAGGAAGGAAGGAAGGAAGGAAGGAAGGAAGGAAGGAAGGAAGGAAGGAAGGAAGGAAGGAAGGAAGGAAGGAAGGAAGGAAGGAAGGAAGGAAGGAAGGAAGGAAGGAAGGAAGGAAGGAAGGAAGGAAGGAAGGAAGGAAGTGGCGGAAGGAAGTGGCGGAAGGAAGTGGCGGAAGGAAGGAAGGAAGGAAGGAAGGAAGGAAGGAAGGAAGGAAGGAAGGAAGGAAGGAAGGAAGGAAGGAAGGAAGGAAGGAAGGAAGGAAGGAAGGAAGGAAGGAAGGAAGGAAGGAAGGAAGGAAGGAAGGAAGGAAGGAAGGAAGGAAAATTCCCACATGACAGAAATCTTAAAAATTATTAAACTCAGGTATGAATGGATTTTAGGTGTCAAGACTGTTACTAGAAACAATAATGCTAAATTGAACATATATGTGAGACCAAAACATTTAAACTCATTGGATGACCGTTTCTCAGAATCAATATTGTCGATTATTTCTATCTCAAACTACTTACTGCTACTGCACAGAATGAATATTATCATAGAATAATAGAATGGTTTGGTTTGGAAGGGACCTTAAAATTCACCTAAATCCACCCCCTTTTCATTGGCAGGGACACCTTCCACTAGACTGTGTTAAGCTCAAAGACGCATTTGACCTGGTCTTGAACACTTGCAGGAATGGGTCACCCACAACAGGTTCAAGTGTCTCACAGCCCTTCTGGCAAGGAATTTCTTCCCAATATCCAAACTTAACATACACTTTTTAGTTTAAAAAAGGTTTTAAAGCCATTAACGCTTTTCCTATCACTATGTGCCCGTGTGTCCCTCCTTCTACTAGGCTGTCATCAGATACTGGAGGGCTGCTGTAACGTTTCCCCAGAGTCTGCCCTTCTTCAGGTTGAGTAGAGTCCTGGAGGACTCTGGCTTGATTACAGACGCCCCGTGCTACACTGGGGTCTCAGACCATTATTCTTACTAGAGTTTTTGTGTGATGGTCAGCCACTGTTTATTGTTCTTCATCGTAGTGCAGGTAATAAATAGTTGATTGCTTAAATAAAGACACGCTTGAAATTATAAGAGTTAAATTTTAAAGTAAAATTAATTTGAGAAAGAATCCTAAAGCTGTGGTCAGTTACCCCACCCTATATATTTATTGTAAATGACATTTCTTGCAGATGTTATGATCCATGAACCAAAGCCAAGTGATATATACTACTTAAGACAGATGTTATACTTGCTTACTGGAACATGTTGTTATGGTTATAGAACAATACTCTGAACATTTAGAACAACTGATTACATCATGAAGTAATGAAGTGCTTTGATTTTAAAGTAAAATGCATTTTAAAGAAATGAGTTTGGGGGCTAGCACAGCAAGATCTCAGAAATTGAGTGCCAGCTCAGTTCTCTGGTTCAGAGACAAGTGAAGCAATTCAGGAGTGTCCTCCTGTGAAAACAGTTTATAGATCCTTCTGTACAACAGTTGACAACCAGCATCGGAAAGGTGTGCAAATAAAATACTAGCCACTACAAGTTTGCCATCCATGAGTGGTAGGACAACTCAGACTCATAGCAGTGGTTTTGCTGCTGTGCCTGTTAAAATAAACAGAAAAGAATAAGGAAAAATATTTTTTCTAACTAGTTTGTTTCAGTATTGGTACAAAGACTATTTTCCTGCCCTCAGGAGACAGCAAAAACTGTCAACAACTGAAATGCTTCCGAACTGTAAATGATCTGAATCACGAATATTTCTTTTCACATAAAATTTAAAATGTAAGTCACAACTATAAAACAGATAGAGCTATTTAAAGATGAATGTACTATACATACTAAAATATTTCCACACATAACTATTGTATCCTAAGCCTGTTTAAAAGTCTAGAGTTCCTAGAAAAATACTTGTACACAGCTGAGGTACCTCAATGATATTCTCTTTTCAGATTAATTATACTCTTTATTCTCACCACCTCTACCAATTGATTTCTGTAAGTCCTTAGAAAACAGTAATTTCATTTCTTTAGTTCTATAAAAAAATTAGTGACAAGAGTTATTTGCACTCCCAATTTTCTATAAAGCCTGAACATCAAGCCTCAAGAGCTTTATACTGAATTTCATTTAATATAAAACTAAATTTTAAATGGGGGCAGAGAGAATGGGAGCCTGAAGCTAAAGTATTTAGGCTTCTAATTCTTATATTGTCTTCTTACTTACCTATGACAATAACTAGAAAGAGAATAGATTAGAGTTAGCAACTCTAATTTGTTTGACATTTGCACATACTCTCTGACTAAAGAAGAAGTCAAGGATGGCTTTCTGGTCCTGCCTTCACAAGCTGTATCTTCCTTCAAGGTACATCTACCTGCCGTGGCATGGAGCCCCCCACGGGCTGCAGAGTAGGTATGTCTGCCTCCACGGGTCTCCAGGGACTGCTGGGAGACAACCTGCTTCACTATGGTGTCCTCCAGGGACTGTGGGGGATTCTCTGCCCTGTCAGCTGGAGCACCTCCTCCTCCTTCTTGTCTCATCTTAGTATCACAGATCTGCTTCTCATACTCCTTTTTTCCTCACTTGTCACTGCCTATTCATATGTTTTGTGCTTTTTAAAATATATTTTCACAGATACTAATGGGCTCAGTTGCAAAAATGTGTCTTGCTAGAAAATCGCATGATATCCAAAACCATGATTTTGTAAAAAAGAACAGTGGAAGTACAAATATACTGCTATACTGTCTTCTTTCTCCTTAAGATCTAGAAAGAATACTGGGCATAAGAAAGTGTTGTTTTAAGGAGAAGATTTTTTTAAGATTATAGGGTGGGTGTTCAAATTTCTGTTGAGAAAAGGCACTTTGTCTTATGTGATAAATATCATTACCCATTATATGCTACAGAATATAACTAGTGACAAATTCTGACCAACAATAGCAGATCAAAATCTAGGGAGACCAAGCAATATGCCTTGAGTGGCCAGGACATATCCATAGAGTCATAGAATCAGCTGAATAGGAAGAAGCCCATCAGGATCATCAAGTCCAGCTTCTGGCCCTGCATGGGACCATCCTCAAGAATCACACCACATGCCTGAGAGCAGTGTCCAAAAGCTTCTTGAACTCAGACAGGCGTGATGCTGTGACCACCCCCTGGAGAGACTCTTCTGGTGCCTAGCCATCCTCTGGATAAAAAACTTTTTCCTGATATCCAACTTAATCCTCCCCTAATTCAGCTGCATTCCATTTCCTTGAGTCCTGTCCTTGTAGACATCATATGAATACTTTCTAATACCTTATTGTCTTTTTTTGCTGTGGCAGCAGAAACTGCCTCCAGCACTCGAGGTGAGGCCGCCCCAGAGCAGAGCAGGACAATCCCCACCCTTGCCTGGCTGGTGATGCTGGGCCTGATGCACCCCAGGACAGGCTTGGCCCTCCTGGCTGCCAGGGCACTGCTGACTCACATTCAGCTTGCCACTGGCCAGGGGCCTGGGGCACTTTCTGCAGTGTTTCTCTCCAGCCTCCTGCTCCCTAGTCTATACACACACCCGGATTGCCCTGTCCCAGGTGCTGAATCCAGCACTTGCCCTTGTTCAAGTTCGTATGGTTGGTGGTTGCCCATCTCTCTTATTTGTCAGGATCTCTCTGCAGGGCCTCTCTGCCCTCTAGGGAGTTAGTTGGCAGCTCCTCCCAATTTAGTGTCTGGCAAACTTAATATTCCTTCAAGTCCCAAGTCCAGGTTGTTAAAAAGATGCTGAGAACTGGCCCAAGGATGATACTGTCTAGCCACTGAAATTAGCGCCTCATACTTCTTGTTCCTTAGTGCAGAAATTAAAACAAATGTCTTTTTACTTGTTTCGTTTATACCCATGCAGATATCTTTGGTTATGTTCATGCTTTTAATCCCAACAGCAGCTGACATGACATTTACATACACAGCAACAGCACACTTTTCCTACTGTTACTAGACTTAACAATTTTGCAATCTGTGAATCAGTGACCTTTGCAACTAAATTCAGACCTTCAACATTTCTCATAAAAATAGTAAAATGTCCTCAGAAGAAGAGAAAACTTTGCTGCATACTCTGTAAAACTACAGAATATATGATAATGAGTTAGCATCACAATAATTTAAGAACAGACCCTATATTTTATCAGGGAAAAAATTAAAACGAGAGCTATTTTACACAGCAACATATCTGAGAACCAAAAAGACTAGGATATTCCAAACTGTTCCCTGCAATATAAATGTACTTGTGAGAATACAGAATATAAAATATGTAGTTTTGAGAGGCTATATCCTTGCTAGGCTAAATTGGATCTCATCCTGTGGATGAAAGATCAGGGAGCTCAAAGTGGAGATAGAGACACACATCCAGATAATGAGATATAGCAAAGCATTTTTAAAGATAATTAAGGATTCAAGTGGACTGGGCAGTTAGGTTAAATCTGCCACACTCATTCAGTTTGGGGGACTAAATCGTGAAGGAGTGTTAGACCATATCTGCTGCTGTATAAAGTAAAAGAGAGCCATCAAAATTGTATGGTTAGTGTGAACACTCACTCTCTATTGTAAATCACTTAATAGGATATTAAATAGTCTTAGTAACAAAATGAAATAAAGCCATTATACCATCTTAGAATGGGAAAATATGTTCAACATTTTTTTCCTTCTGTTTTCTTCTTTTTTTTTTTTTTCTCCCATAACATATGAATCAAAATTTTGACCATTCTGGAATGCTTTCAACAGATGAACCTAGCATAGTATTTTTAGTACAGGCTCTTGCCCCTTACATGCTTCATTACCATTTTGTAATATACTCCACAGTCATTAGAGTTTTTTTATCTCTTTTCCCAGAGACAACTTTTAAAGGACTACTTAACCCCTATAAATCATATTTTCTCTAGTTTCTCAAAGCTTTTTTAGAAATTTGTTTTAGGGTGTTTATTTAAATATTGCAGCATTCCTAATGGCTTAAAACTTTAAGGCCCACTACAAGCAGAAGTTAAAAGTAAATCTTATTGTAAAGAGAATGTTAAAGCTAATGAACTGCCAGTCTTGGTATTTGTATGTTCCTAAATCCTTTTAATTTCAAGGTTTTCTTCCTGAATCCTCAGTTTAATTAGCAAACATTGTGTTTATAAACCAGACCCATTTCAATTGCTTCTGCAAATTCACCTTTATTTTACATGATTGCACTTAAAGAAACCTTGTTTCATTAAAACATTAAAAGTATAGATTTGACATCACATGTGACCCTTTCATCTGTCTGAACTGTATTTCATTGTGTAAGTTTCTCAGTTGCTTCAAATAAGGAGAGATTCTTTTCAATTCACATAGCATGTTATCTGAAGATCTGCCTGCTTTCTTCACTTGGTTTAATGGGAAGTCAAGGGAAATACATTCTGAATGTTATCTTTTATAGTCTACTTTTACCTACCAGTGTGCTTATATCTACTAGAACCAATTTCAGCTTGAAAGAACAAATCAGAAAATCTATTTACTAAAATGACCAAAAAGAATGCATAATATTTAGAATTTAAAAAAAAATATATATTGGAATAGTATCATTTTAGAGAATGCCATGTATCTATGAAAAGTACAAGAAACTTATATTTTCAAATGCACTTAAAAATCACCATTTTGCCCCTATTTTTTTGTTTGAAAGCTCTGGCACCTTTCTGATTCCATTTTGACCTAGTTCAGCTCATTAATCTGGTAGGAAAGCAGTTAAAAATAAACAGAAAAACCTATGGGGGACAGGATGCCACTTCACCCATATGTAGTAAAGTGTTAGGTCAGCCTTCTGTGTTGTAGAAATATGTCTGTCATATATGCAAATCAGTGCATAGCACTATCTTTTTTTAAACTTTCTCATTGCTACTGAATACCTGAATCATCAAGATAGTTTAAAACCAAACAACACCCAGCCCTCTAAGATACTCCTCAAACTATTGCAATGTAATAACTTTATCAGGTGAAAAATTTGCTATGAAAAACCTGAACATGATGTCAAGAATGCTTTGTTGTGGATTACCATTGTTTGGGACCGTCTGTCCCTTACCCTACCACGCAGGTATAGGAAAAAATTAAGTAGCCACAAGGCTTTTACAGCTGTTCTTGTATTTTGGGGCAGTAAGGATTTAGGGTAGTAAACAAAACTGGTGAGTTTTACTATCGACTTTATTTCTTTTTCACTTTGAATTAACTGCTTTGCATTTCAATTTACCCATCAGTATAATGAGAAGAAGAAGGTCTTCCTTCCTGCCTGAAAGATGTTTAATTAATGCCTGTGATCACATGGATTTAAAAACTAAAAACATTGTGACTAAAAGGCAGTACTGACGTGCCACAAGGTAACTGTAGTGATCTGTGTTTCCTCCTCGGCTTCTCTGTGGTTGTAGAATTTTAATTATCAGTTCCAGAAATTTGTCTTAGCATAGTCTGGTGACATATCTCAATAGAGCAGGATATGCAACTTAGAGAATTATCACTTTGGTTGGAAAAGACCTTTAAAAACATTGAGTCTAAATGTAATTAGCAAACACATATACAAATTAGCCATAAATAAATGTTTTGCTGCTTGAAGAGAACACATGGTTTATCTGGTAAGCTTTGCAAGTATTTGTGCCATCACAAGCACACATGTCCAATGCATTAGATGGGAATATAATAAGAAACCTGTGTGAATAAATAGAATGATTCTCAGGGTAGGATATTTGCATAATTAGTCCTTCTTCCTGACTTCTTGAAATGAATTATTTTTATAAAGTAATGATTGGAATTGTTACTCTTTTGGAAGTTCTTAGTGTATTACTCACATTTGTGGCATATGAATGCCAAATTGGTTCATTCATTTGGTTTTTCAGATAAAGATCAAGATTTAGTGTTGCTTTAGCTGGAGGCAGAAATACTTAAGTTCTCCGGCCTCCTTCTTAGTACCTAATTTATATTACAAAATCAGGGCACAATCTTGTCCCTTAAGGTCCAGCTGTCAGCCAGCTGGGCTGGCTCAGTTTGTACCAACAGGGTGACATTAGTAGGGCTCACATGACGCTGCGCACAGAAGCCCTCAGTGAGCAGTTATAGCAGAAAGTAATTCCATGCAGTTGGACAATCCCAGGGCTGACTTTGGATCACCAGAAGAGTAGAACTATAGAGATTTAATGGAGATGTCTCTGGAGAAGGTGGCCTGAAAAAGCTAGCAGAAATCCCATCTGCGTGTTTGGACAAATAATTTAAATGCCATTTACAGAAAAAGGTCTTCAAATTTATCCTTTTTTTTTCTGCAGATTATTTGTAAACTATATGCATTACATGGACAGTTTCACGGAGCATCTGAAATACAGCTGGGTTTAAGTGGACTGAATCGGGGTTGGGAAGCAGTGAAATAAAGGTTTTCAGAAATACATGACATCTAAGT
Organism: Calcarius lapponicus; assembly: GCA_039654755.1. Lineage (NCBI taxonomy): Eukaryota > Metazoa > Chordata > Aves > Passeriformes > Fringillidae > Calcarius > Calcarius lapponicus. Next base: position 26,586,671 of record CM077462.1, on the reverse strand, counting down.
CCTGCAGAAATTTATTAATTTTTTATGTCCAGATGCTTTTTAAAATAATGGGTGACCATTTAGCTACCTAATACTTTTAATCTGAAATAGAAAAAAAAAACTTAAACTGTTTAAGTTAAAAAGAAAAGAAAAAGAAAAGAAAGAAAAAGAAAACTCACATCTGTAAAAGAAAACTCACATCTTTTATAGCTCTAATCTTTTTCTTAGTTTATTTCCAATTCATTTATACAAATCATATTATTACATAATGAGAACTCATGATGGCAGAATGCAGAACCTGCCATGTAGGATCGAGTACAAAATAAAACCCAAGAAATTCTTCATGGATGCTGCATAAGTACAAAGACACCATTAATTAAAGTTGAAAAATAGTCAGTGTGAAACTTGTTAGATGAATAAAAACTATGCTAATCAAGACACTACAGTGCCAAGCATGCTACAAGGCATTTTAGTAATTAACATAATTTCCAGCATGAAAATATACTATTTTTAATTTAGATTGTTTTCAAGTGTACAACAGTTTGAAAAAAAAGCTTTTATTTTTCTGTTAATAATAACTGTGTATCATTATAAGAGATACTGTAAACAGATTTTTTTGAAAACAATGTTATTTTAAAGGTTAATTATATTCATAAATACTTCACATGAAAAAATTTGATCTGCTGTTAATCCTGAAGACTTTTAAAGGAAAATGTCTTTGTTGCATTCTCTTCTCACAAGTACAGGAGCTCAGTCTCACCTGCATTCTGATACATTTTTATGTTCCTGATGCACGGCCTACATATCCCTGTCTCCATTACCATCATTATTTCCATATCAAGTGATGAGAATTTCTGTTCATGGTTGGTGAAATTAGGTGTCATAACATTAATGTAAAGTCAATTTGAAGTTTTTTTCAAAGGAAATTTCTTCCTTCCTAAAGAAAACCATTGGCCATAGCAAACCTACTCAGTTTTTCAGGAAGTGAAAGAATACACCTGCACTGTACCATTTTAATTTTTTTTTCATCATCTGAAGAAAACTACTGTTTTCTTCTTCTTATATCACCTTAGACTTACTTCATTCTAAATAGTTATAAACTTTTGAATTTCTATTTATAGCTAATTGCTTTCACAGTGTGCTGTAGCATATGTATTTTAAAAGGACATTTGTACAATTATATTAAGAAAACATAAAGGTGCAATAATATTTTATCTTATACCAAATTAATAAAACCCTAACTATTTAAACTTATACCAGCAGATTATGTCTGTAAGACTTCCAGGAGGTTTTTTCCAGAGCAATGTGCAGTTCTTCCCAATTATATTTTTCCCACTGATTACTTTGTACACAAATATTTTTACAGAGTCTTCTACTGGGGTAGAGTATTGCCCTGCCAGCATTGGAATTGACTCTATTGTGGTTGTGTTCAGATTTGCTGGTGGGACAGGGTTTTTTTGCTGAACGCACTTTAGCAAGCAAGAGAGCTCCTTAGTCTTTAGATGCCATGAGTCCCAGAAAAAGATTAATGAGGTGATGACATGCCTTGTGTTCTGAAGAGAGATCAAAACCTTATTTCTGGAGTTGCCCCCCTCAGTACAGAAAGTGCACAGAGGGGTTTGAAGCAGCACTTCTACCCTCTTTGCATTCACTAGTGAATCTGAGACAGAACTTGCCCCAAGGTTTGTGCAAAAATACTCTTTTTATGCAACTGTTAGCTGTTAAGCAGACAATATCTCTGGGAAAATTTGCAGTGGCAGAAAGCAAGCCCTTCCTGGGAAATCTACTGAAATGGTTCAGAAGTTATTCCCATTCACTGTTGCTAACCTCTGCTGTCCAGCTGTCAGATATGTTTGGAACCATGTTGGCATAAGCAATGTACTTATACTGCAATACTGAGTAAACATAGGTATTTTCCATAGGTGTCGTGGAAAAATATTTCTATTGGTAAAAATGAGTTTAATATAAAAAAATAACAGCATGGTAGAATAAAAAATTACATCAATAAAATGAAGATGCCCAGAATTCTTATTTTCAAGTTACACAGAGTGAATATTTTCTAAATTAGGTTGTGAAACTTATTAAGAAGTAGGAGTACATTCCACATATCTGGTGCATAAGATCATGTTTCCAACTTACTAAAAACATATTATTAAAAGAAAAATTTTCTGCCTCGTGGAAAACTAGCCTATTAGTAATCTTATCAAAGGTAGGATTTCATCAGTATTCCTACAAGACACTAGTAGTACTATGAAAAGCCTTTTGGCATGTATTTAACTGCAGGAAACTTGAGAAAGCAGAAGGGTGTCTTTCCCTGCTGTAAGCTGTGCTTCCTATTTGCTACTGCTGCTTAAACATTGTCTAAAGAAAACTTGTCAAAATAAGAATATTGTATATAAGCAACTGTAAATACCAATTCAGTTCCAGCCAATTTTAGAAAGTATGAGACACACACTCTAGTTGAATATTCCAATGCATAGATGTAGTATACCATCATGAATAAATGGGGACTCTTGTTAAAGGAGCAAATGAAGAAGAATTTCAGTGAAGGAAATTATTGGAGAGCTAACTGCAGTCCCTCAAAATTACAAGAAATTATGTCCAGTAATCCCAACCAGAAACAAATATAACTCCATTTTGAAATGAGTTGCATTTATTGTCCTCTCTTCTTCCTGTATGAAGGAGTAGTGTTTCGAATCAATCTTCAAAATGGTATGGCTAAAGACCTTAGATGCCTCCAATTTTTAATTTTTTTTTTCCTCAGAGAAAATTGTCTCAAAGCCTTTTTAGAGCTGACTTTTTTCTTTAGGGTGCCATATTCTAAAATAGCATCTTGTCATTTAACAGGGTATTCCAAATATCATTTACAAATTTAGACTAAAAGTAACACTCTTCCTAGTAATCTTTCTTTTTTTACAGTGCAGTGCTAACATAGGCAGCGAAGAAGAGAACAGACTGCAGCTCTTTCTGGAACATCTTGAACAAATGCCCTTGCTTATGTTCTAATCATTCACTTCACTAAAATACCTAACGATGAAGAAAAGGTTGTGAAAGCATTACTAGTAGTATCATATGGCAATGTGTGGGTGTGATTTATCAAGTAGAATGTGTATCACATAGATGATACTTGGCAAACAGCAAATGAAGAGGTTTTTTTCAGATCTCAGACTGATGTAACATGTCAGTAATTTAATAAAAAGATAATGAAAATGATATTTTTTGACTCAGTGAACATGAAACTTTATTACACCCCTAGCATGGACATCTGAATATTATGAATGGACAGTGTCTGATTTAGAAAAAAGTGAAGAATTATCACAGTTTAAAGAAACATATGACCATAAACACTTTGCTGATGGAACATAGCCTATTCATTGGCTGAAATGAAGTAGATAGACAAGACATATGAAATATTTTTTTGTGGATCAAACATTTCCTAAAGTGATGCTGACAGATGGTGAGCTCGCCAGCTTAGATATTGCACAGTAGATAAGGGTACATAACTTGCTACACTTCCCTGAGGAATCATCATCCAAGGAGATTTTCTCCTGCATTTGTGAAAATGTGCCTACCTTTTTCACAATGCCTTTGCAGCAGCATTGCTAGCCTGATCAGCTGGCATGGATGGTGAATTACCAGCAGCAAGGTGACTGGCCAGAGTAATTTGTTAAAATGGATTTTGATCTACAAGATATTTTTGAAGATCTGTTTCAGCCCTGTTTGTCAAACACAGCCTTTAAATGGTCCTTAACAACTTCTCAGGCTGTGGATCACATGAAAAAGTACTTTCTGATGTCTGTACTGGGCCATATGCTCTTTATTCTCTCCCTCAACTTCTCCATCATCTCTCCTCTGTCTCACATGAGCTATGTTCAAGGTCCACAGGATACTTTTCACAGAATCTTGAGGCCTGGTGCAGTAAGAATGATGAATATATCCCACCTGGAATGAATTTAACAATTTGGATCAAACATGTTGTCCAGACAAATCCAATGAGAAGGTGTTCCCCCTATTCCCCAAAAAACCTTCACAAGTACTAGTGTTCTACATAAACCATATTTTAGTCTGAAATGAAAACCTTTTCTGAGAGTGTCTGAGAGATTTGTATGGCACAGATATTTGACATATGTAATTTTGAATATCAGAGGAAAAAGGAAATTGCAAGGTTTTAATTTTTCTCGTTTTAATTTTAAATTCCATGCACTTTTTAAAAAAGTGTCAAGCTCAAATGCCCATCAACATATTTTAGTACTCTGTAAGTTGTTATTAATATAAAATGTGTTTAAAATGAAAATAGTTTCAAATATTTCCTCAAATTTTGTATGACTAGATTTATTATTTCTGACATATATTAGATAAAAGGAAGAAATTTTTTACTGTGGGGGTGGTGGAACACTGGAACAGGTTGCCCAGAGAAGTTATGGATGTCCCATCCCTGAAAGGGTTCAAGGTCAGGTTGGATGGGGCTTTGAGCAGCCACAAATGCGATTCTTGATGGAAGAGGAACAAAGTTTGAATGCAGAAGAAACTCAGATTTCAGTATAGGAACAAGTTTTCTCTCAGCTGTTGGTGTAAAAAAGGTAGGCGCATTTTCAAAGTTGTATGAAATTGCAATTATCTGTGATTTTCATTACTGTAACAGAAAGGTTAATGCTAACTATGAAGAAGATATCAAATTTTAAAATAGATAAGAATTACAACATAAAATACATGGGATGGATTTCAACATGAGACACTATCAAAGAGAAAATCTCTGTATCTCAACACTTCATAATGTTAGAATTTCATGAAGTGATAAAGAAGAATGCAAAATATCATTCTGGGCATTATTTACTGTCGTTCAGCCTGGCCATTAGTACTAATTGGTGTTTTAACTAATGTAGATATACCACACACCTTTTCCATTCACTGAAAAATTACTGTTTACCATGAATAAGCAATAAGGATTAAATTTTATTGAAACCATCTTAAAAATGTAGAGGGTTTCATTGCAAATTATCTGTGATTAAAATACTTATTCCACCTTAGCGAGGGACAAATAAATTCTTCCATATCATTACAGTTTAAAATTGTATAAACCAATATTTTATTCTGAAAAGATATATTTTTTTCTATTTTTTAGAAGAAAATACTCACAAAAATACAGCATGTGAGAATTAAGTAATTTTAAATAAACTAATCAAATGAAAATATTCTGCAAATAAATTTAAATAAAAAGCTGTGTCTTAAATATGATGTAGATACTAAACAGAATTTTTGTATCAGATATTTTAATGATTGTACCAGATATTTTGCACAGGAAGAGATGTGCTTATCATTTCAGTCTTTTCCAAGGTGTTAATGATCTGCTATGCTGATCTCTGTGTGCCTGGGTGTGTGTGGAAGGGAGTGCATGGGGAGGGGAATGTGTATGTTTGCTTAACTATTGAATTATTTGAAAGTAACTGTGTTCAAAAACTTGAGGATAATAAATTAGTGTTTTATTATTATTTTGCACAGAAAGTTTATTACACCAAGGACTTCAGTCAACTTAAGTACGAGCTGGTCAGCTCAATAACCCCAAATCAATTTGTCTTAGTGGGAAATTAGCAGAATCAGTCCTAGAGTGAATGGAATCACTCCTGTTCGGGTTAATAGGCATCATTTCCCCTTTCACATTATTTTGGATTAGACTGGCATATTGATAAATTTCATCAAGCAATTATAAAAACCCCATATTTTTGCTTCCAGAAATCCAAGACCCACTGAAGAGAAAGTGGGGTTTATCCAATTAAGGGAGAAGTCTGTGTCATAGCTAGTTGTTCTCAGCTTTTTTTATAGCTAATGAAAGAAAACAGACAGTTGCAATGTGTGATTCTTCTGAATTAAGATATCTACTTAAGATGAGATAAACCACAGCCTAAAAAATTCCTGCTACTCAGTATTGATTATATATAAATCCTTGTATCAATACATCAAAGAGACAAGCAGACTGCCTGTGCCTGAAGTCAGATGACCAGTTGAAGGCTTTTTACTAATTACTATGCTTTAGAATAAGCTATTTGCTTTCTCTGAGCAGAAATTCCTTTGGATTCTTATAATATCTGTTTTTCTATTGTTTTTATCTTAGTTTAGATAAAAAAAAAACATCTTGCTTACATATTTTAAACTCAAAGTCTGTTTAGATTAAGGTAATCTGAATTTTAAAAATTGGGTCTTTCCCCTTCTTTATCTTCCAAATATGCAATTTTACTCTTTTAACTATAACTTTTTATATTATCTGCTCTTTGAAAGAAATTATGTATACATATTTGAAAATCCATATCAGTGTTATTACTGAGTACTTTGTATCTTATATATGAAGTTCTAGGGATCATGCAGATTGAAATACCTTAAAAGTAATGAAACCAGTATTGCATTTGTTTTTCCTTTTAAAGTAGTTTTTAAAATAGAAGCAATATTTTAATAGTAATTCTATAAATTAATTCAGATTTAAATATATATACACCACGCATGTATAAATGCAATTCTTTTGTTAACTAACATATCATACATTTCTTGAATTGAGACCAGCATTAGTTTCAAATTAAGTACATCATAAAAATCATTTGCCTAATGTTCTATAAATTCTTTAATAACACTCCTTAATTGGATATTTTAAAATGATATTTTTAAACTGTGACTGTTCACCCTGGAAAAGAGAAGGCTGGGGGGAAAAGATCAATGTATTTAAATACCTAAAGCAGGGGCAGTGTATGGAGCTGGGGTTTTTTCAGCAGCGCCCAGTGACAGGACCAGAGGCAGAAACTGAAACACAGGAGGTTCCCTTTGAACATCAGGAAACCTTTTTATACAGCAAAATTTTTATCTTCTTGATTTCTATTCATATTCTGAATAGTTCTATGAAAAGAACATTTATTAATATCAGTGGGAGCCCTGTATACAGGGCAGCTGGAGAATATACCATTAAGAACTGCAATGCAGATTGGAGAATGGAATTTTATCCCTTGTTAAGGTCTACACTGCAGCATTTCTCATCATTTAAAAGAAACTTTCATGCAAAATTATTTTACTCTTGTCCTGATTTTCATCATTGTCTAATTTTTATCAGTGCATTCAATTTAGCCCTTTCTCTGCACAGTTTCATTTTTCTTGCACTCCTCTAATGATCAACTTTTTTCTGTTCTCTATCAATCACACCCAAAACTGCAGACCAATAAATAGTGGTCAATCATCTTTGATCACACTTGAAAAAAAGACTTAAAGCTCTTCTATTTCACTGACTCTCATAAATCCCATTTTCAAATTTTTTATATATATTACTGCACTTGCTAGTCATATTTTTGGATTAAAGTATAACCTTAAATATATATTATTATAAAAATTCATGTTATCTATTCTGATGAAGTTTAAAATGTTATAGAGAAGAAAAATGTTAAATTAAACTGTACATAATAGACTGTTCAAACCAGAAAAACAACCTGTGCATCATCCTAGTGTATTTAAAGCTAATTTCATATTGTTAACTAAGGAAATTAGAAAAAAAATCTCATTTCATCATCATATTAAGGATTTAATATAATTATAATTTGTAAATTAGAGCAAAATTTGGCACAAAAAAGTATCAGAGCAGCAGAGAGAGAATGAGAAGTGAACCCGTTGGAAACAAAAATAAGATTTAAATAAGGGAGGCATAGGTTAAAAATTCCAACTTATGCAATTACATTACATTCATAGCTGTTAGGAGTGCAAAAGAAATTAAAACATAATTAAGGAAATTTAAGTCTTTAAAAAAAAGTGGGGTCTGTATTTCATAAGTCATCTGTAAGAAACTCAAAAAAGAGAATTAAAAGAAGCCTTTAGTATAGTGAGAGATTTTTGGAAGGTGTTTAGAATCTCAGTAAACAGTTTATAGTAGTAATCTGAGACCCTAAACTGAAGGAAAGACTTAAGAATCTGGTTTAAAATTAAAGAAAGTATTTTGTTTTTTCTAAGTTAAAAAAATTATATCAGATCATCATACATCCAGAAGAAAAAGAAAATTAAACAGAAACAGATCTCACAGCAAAAACACACCTAAACAGCCCCAAATAACAGCTCTAAGAAAAAATTTGTTTTGCAAAAACCCACAAAGAAGGAGTGGAATTATCAAAGAAGAAATAAAATATAAAGATATCTTTTATAGTGAAGATCTTTCATGGGTATATGTTGAAGCTGTAGCTTAATCTATTGAGATTGTTTCAGACAGAAGTGGAATTCTTAGTATTCTTAAAATGGAACCTAGCAAAATAGATAAGGAAATGTCAAAAACTATGCTAAAGTTTTAGAAGAAAGAAAGGATTATTTGAGCATAAGTAGAGTTCAGATGATACAATGAGGAAATTATTCTGTCTCAAAATCCTGAAAAATTGTAGAATAAATGTACCAAAACACAATTAAGAAGTTTATGCTTCCCAGACAACTTCTTAGTAGGAATTAGTAAAGAAATTATTGACTATGGCGAAGTGCTCAGAATATGTAGTTTCATTGTAGTACCTAAAACATATGTACATTTCTTACAAATATTTATAAAACTTGCTGAAAAGAACATTTTCTTTTCAAATTGAGCTTCTGAGGAGAATAAACCATTGCCCTTTCTCTTCATTTTTTGTCTCTCTGTATCTTTGAAAGCAAAATTAAGGGCACTTTGAATATAAAATCTTTTTTAAAAGGACTTGGTTTTGGTTTTGCTGTTTATGAGACAATTAAGTGCTATTTTTTAAATTAAAGAAAAAATGTGGTGCTTAAAATAATAAAGCAGATTAAGAATTCTGGTTAGGTAAAATCTCTTCAGAAGCTTATATTGTCTACATTAATTAAACTACATAACACGAAATATATTATACCTTTAATGCAAGAAAACTATAAACTGGAGATTTGAAAAAACATTAAAAAAGGATTCCCTTCAATCTGGAAGACTAGTGAATAACTAAAGCTTAGACAGATGAGTGTAGACAGTTCTGGATAGATCCAGTGTGGTATACAGTGTAAGTCCTCTGAACCATCATGGCATAAATCAGCTTGATTCCAGTAGCCAAATAAATATTAGCATGAGCAGGTCAATATATTTGAGGTCACGGGCTTTACCTGCTGCAGGTTGTCAGATGCTCATCCTGCTGGCACAACAAAGCAGCCAAACATAGGAAGCCATGTCTAGAATACAATATTTTAACAAATCTAAGCCTAAGTTAACATTCCTTGCCTCTTAGCAAAGCCTGTCAGCCTGAATACAATGACAGTGTCGTTATTTTTAGTATATTCATAGCACTACTTCTAGCAATTCATGAAGACGTTTTTGTCAAATGCAGTTTATGTCATTCATTCTTGCTTATAGGCAACATTAACGAGCAGCAGGCCGATGCAAAGCATCTAAACAGGATAATATGCATTCATGGAACATCTTTCTTTTCATATCATGAGCAATACTTTACTAAGTCTTCATAAGAATCACACTGAATTAGATAATATAAATCTAAAGTAAACTGAGCCAATTAAACCATGGAAAAGTGTGAGGTTATGGGCAAATCAATAGCAGAGAAAATTAGAGCTTAGGAACTTTGAATGTGAATAAACCATCCTTCAGCATCAGTGGAGGTGGTTCTGTTAGAATGATTTTATGAAATCTCTTTACTATGAAGGTTGTGAGACTCTGTAACAGGTTGCCCAGAAAAGTTGTGGATGCTCCATCTCTAGGAGTCTTCCAGGCCACACTGGATGGGGCTTTGAGCAACCTGGTCTAGTGGAAAGCTTTCCAGATGTGGCAGAAGGGTTGGAACTAGGTGGCCATTAAGGTGTCCCTTCCAACCCAAACCTTTCTATGATTCTATGGATCATTTTGCAAGAGAGGACGATGTTTTACAAATATTGTAATAAGAGAAAGGTCTGCTAGGTAGAATTACTTCACTTTAAAGGTCAAACACAAGGACAGCAGGCAATCTCTCAAGAGAAAAGAAAGGTTATTGTATAATAATGTTGTGAATACAAAGTACTAGCTCTGTTATAATGGCAGCTATATCAGAGCAGTAGATGAGGCATGGAAAAGGATGCTATAGAGTCTGAACAGAAGAATATTTAGTAGTTTCCAACAACATAGAAAAACATATGCTTTTCCAAGGTGACCCCAGGATCCATGGCAACATGGGCAGTTCAGTCTCAATGTTATGTGTTTCTATATGGATAGAAAATGACATGAGCATATCTGCCATATTTAGGCTCTTGAAAGGACAGATCTCAGCTTTCAGGGTTGCAGTCCATATAGAGAAAATGACATGACACTCAGTCATAGATCTGGTGTGTGTGGTGTTGGTTTGGTCTTCTGTGAACACCCCATGCATGCAAAGACCCGTTCAAAGACCTTGGCTGATCATTGACACAGACTGCAAAGCAAAAGAATCTTTTCTCTCAGTTTGGCATACACTCTGCCCTCTTAAGCATGCAGGAAAAGATTCTCGCATATTTGCAAAATGTTGGCTTCTTCATGGTTTTCCTGCTAGCAAAGATTTTGGCAACTAATTTCAATAAAGACAACACCTCAATTCTAAACCTGTTATTTTCAGTAAGTAGTAACAATAGCATCATAGAATCAGTGACTGGTCTGGGTTATAAGGGACCTTTAAAAATCATCTAGTCCTATGCCCCTGCAGTGAATAGGGACATCTTCAACTCGATCATGTTCCTCAAAAGCCCTGTCCACCCTGAATGTTTCCAGGGATGGGGCATCTACCACCTCTCTGGGAAAACTGTCCCAGTGTTTTACTTCCTTAATTTTAAAAAATTATTTCCTTTCACCTAATGTGATTCTATTCTCTTTTAGTTTAAAACCATTATCCCTTGGCCTATTGCTACAGCCCTGCTAAAATAGTCTGTCCCTGTTTTCCTTACAGGCACCATTTAAATATTGAAAGGCTGCAGTGAGATCTCCCTGAAACCTTCTGTTTTCCAGGCTGAACAACCCCAACTGTCTCAGCCTGTCCTCTTAGGAGAAGTGTTCCTCTGATCATTCTTGTGGTCCTTCTCTAGACACACTCCAAGAGGTCCAAGTGGCCTCTCCTGTACTGAGGACTCATGGGCTGGATATAACACTCAAGGCAGAGTCTTACAGGAGCAGAGTGGACACCTGCTTGCTCCTACAAGCTGCTGGTCACACTCCCTTTTAACAGTGTTAAACTATTGTTATGCATTTGCTATAAAAACAGAGAAATCTTTTGACTTCGTTATTAATAAGACCTGTATTACTATCTAGCTCTACTTTCTTTAAAATTTCATTTTACAGAATTAGTTAAAAAAAGAGTCACTGAGTTTGTATTTGAAATTCTTATTGGGCTGCATAGAATTGTTAATTTATTAGATTTTTTTCACTAAAGAAGAGCAGAAATCTGGATGCAGAGAATGAATTCACTCATTACAATGGTACAAGACAGAAAATAAATCCCCAATACATGCTTCAGGACTCAATTGTTCAAGCAAAATTAATTAAGGTTGAATTGCATAAGCTAACCAAAATCACAAACACCTGGAAAATTATTTTTCAACACATATATTATCCATTAAATTATGTATCTTATATTTAAACAGTAAATACTTTTAAAGTCATTGTTAAAGTAAGACAGAAGGCAGATTTTAAAAGTGATTGACAAATACCCATACATCTGGAAAAAATATATGTTCATTTGTTAATTATTTTGCATTTGCTGCTGGCGCAATTTTACTATTTTCTTTATTTGTCTTTTTGATTATAAGATATATATATATATATATATATATATAATTTCATTTAATGAAATATTCGCCTTCACAGAGCTTCTTTGCTACTCAAACCAAACTCAATTCTTCCTCAGCTCAGCCACAACCCAAATATATTTTAACTTGGCTTTAAGAAAAACAAGTAGTTGATTTTGAATATGTCAAAAAGGAAAGAGATTTCTTTCCCCTTTGTATCAGCTCTAAAATGTAGTCATTCATTATGCATACTATAAATATAAAAGTGGAACCCAGCAGTAGTAGGGATGGAATTAAATTGCAGGGTGCCATGTGTGGTTCTGTTTATAGCTGCATTCATATTGATTACATGTAATTTTTATAGCAGACCTCTTTTAACTATATAGGTGAAGATGGCAATTAGGTGTCTGCTGTTTTTCTTTTGTTGCTATGAGATACCCAGGAATTCTTTCCATTCTTTTACCTTTTTATCCTTCAGATTAAATGCTAGACATTTCTGATTCATTCCACAGCACTTGAAAAGTGCATGTGAGCTTTTGTGGGTTTTTCCTTAGTAGTTTACAATATATTTAAAAATGTGCTCATGAGTGACAGTTAAAAAAATATTTTGGGAATGGTTGCTGAAAGACTTTTTTTCCCCTACGTAATGCAGAACCAGCAGTACAATATCACAATTCTTACATAAACTGATTAGTAAACTTAAGACTTTACTCCTGGTGAGGACAGAGCCAGAGGAGAATCATGTCTACTTGCATGTGTTCTATTTGGAGCTGAATCTCTATAATTTGTGTCCTCATTGAAATTAGCCAGTACAAGTATTTTTCATTGTCACTTGTGTTCATCAATTCCACTTTTATTGTCAGCTCAGGTGTCAGCCCCATCTTAGAGATTTTCACGATCCTGTGTGTCAAATCTGCACATATAACCTACACTCCTTTTTTGAAGCAATATAACTTATAAAAGAAAGCTGCAAAAAGATAATACACTGAGGGAAAGATAGCTAAGAACTTTTTTAAGAGATTCAGATAATGGTAGAATTTCCAGTTTAGCTGGGAAATATTATGTGTTTATTTGTGGGTGTGTTTTTGTGTGCATGCACCTCCCAAAATTTTAATAAAAATTGTTTATTTTTACATTATCGACACCAAAGAAATATAAATTCAAAGCAGTGCTAGAAACAAGTAAGTATCTCATACAAATATAGGCAGGGGGGAAAAAAAGGCTTAGGTCTGTGAAATCAACTAGGAGAATTTTTTCTCTGTCTAATTTAGCTGGGAAACACCCAAATCTTGAATCATATGTGTTACAGAGAATTTTAGAGCATGTGAAAGCATGCTTTGTTTCCTAATAGCAAAGATCTCTTGCAATTGTCTGCAACTTCTATTAAGAAGATTTTTGTAAATATGTTAATAAATATTTTTTTCAATGCCTCAGTCTAAACTGTGACTATAAGTATGCATATATATTGCTCCTAGCTTGGTCCCTCTGAGTGTTTTAATCAATTGTCTCAGCAGATAAAAGAGACACTGTTAGGGATATTCTGAGCTCAAAATCTCTCCTTTCTCATAATATAATCTATGCACAGATATTCTCTAGATATAGATTTTGGATTTAGGATTTTTTCATATTGCTGGTGGTGAATTTCTAATCTACTGGAAATCCTGTGTTTTAAGGCTAAGCATCTGTTTCTTCTGATATATTTGTATGTTTTGTCATTGATATCAAGACTAGATACCTAACATACATATCTTCTTCATGGAAAAGGTGAAAGTCCTGAATGCTTTCTTTCCCTCAGTCTTTATTAGTGAGACCAGTCTTTGGGGATCCCAGGTCACATAATCCAAGGGGGGGAGTGCTGGAGCAAAGAAGGTGTAGTCTTGCTGGAAGACAATTTTCCCTGATATCCAATCTAAATCTCTCCTGATACAATTTGAGGCTATTTCTCCTCTGAGCCTCTTTTTTTTTTTTTTTTCCAGGCTGAACAGCATCAGCTCCCTCAGCTGCTCTTAAGCCTTGCACTTCACACCCTTCATCACCTTTGTTACCCTTCTCTGGACACATGCCAGCATCACAATATTCATCTTTTGTTGACAGTCCCAGAACTGAACACATAACTTGAGGTGCAGCATCAAATGTGCTCTGCTAAGTCCTGCTGGCCACACCACTGCTGATGCAGGCCAGGATTCCATTTGCCTTCCTGTCAACGTGGGCACATGCTGACTCGTGTTCAGCAGTTCTCCACCACTGCCCCCAGTCCCTTTTCTGCTGGGCAGCTTTCCAGCCACTCTTCCCCAGGTCCTGCAGAGGGTTGCTGTGACTAAATCTCAGGACACGGAACTTTGCCTCACTGAATGTCATGCAATTGGCCTCAGAAAACTGATCCAGCCTGTCTAGATCCCTCTGTAGTGTCTTCCTACCCTCCAGCAGATCAACATTCATGCCCAACCCAGTGTCATCTGCAAACTGACAAGAGAGTGGCCCTGATCCTCTCTTCCAGGTCATTGATAAATGTACTAAACAGGACTGGACTCAGTAATGTTTGCTTTTCTCATTAAAATGGCAAGGAGAATTCCCTGAAAATGAAATCAAGGCCTAACATCCAGTGCTCTAAATGACAGGTGTACCTGCAGTTTTTTAAGAAGTTCCTCAGTAAAAACTGCCTTTCTTTAATTTGATACTATGCCTTTGCACATTGTGTTTCACAGAGTCTGATGTAAAGTACTGAGAAGTTGTTTTTGTAACTAGCAGGCAGCTGGAAGCAGACAAGGAAAACAGTGGGCTACTGTCAACACTGCAGCACATTAATTTATCCTGGTTAGTCACACCTTAACAAGACAGCAAGTAAACAGAAAAAAATATTCAAACATAGGAACTGGTCAAATAAAAGCATTACCAAAGCACTGTGAACCATAACAGAAGGGCTGATATCATACATGTATTTGTCTCCTAGCAAGTTTGTGCTAATGATGCATCTATTCTGAACTGTGTATTATTTTGTGTTTTACAGTAGTTCAATAGAAGCTTGTGCAAGGCTCATGATGAGAAATGGGTAGTGTACAAGTACAGCCAACAGGTTAACAGACAGAGAACTGAAAACAGGAACCAGTTCTTTAATGTGAACAGTAGGAATTTGAAAAAGTACATAAATAAATAGAAATCTCAAAAGGGAAGGAAAAAGGTCTAAGCCAGTAACAAGACATGAATACATACACACAACAAGAGATTGCATCAATTAAAAAATAGTGAACTCACCAGAGACAAAACTAATTGTAGACTAAGTACAACCCTCAAAAAGTCTGCACGTAAACTTCACATATAATTCTATGGGGATTAATTTAGGGCCAGGTTCTAAAACCATATTTAAAAGGTCAGAGGCAGCATAAATAGCTATCAGCTCTTTCTCTGACTTCATCCTTACATTCTTGTTCTATTAGTTCCCTCTTGGCTCTTCTAGCCTTGAGGTGAACCATGATATAAGGCAAAAGAAATGTTTTTCTCTTTGTATCTCCTACCACTGCTTTTTTCCCTGAAGGTAAAGGCAATATAAATAACTTTTTCAGGAGGTATTGGAAAGTAAAGACTTCAAAAAAAGCCACTCACCATTTTTACTGATGTATTCTACAAGGAACATAAGGAACCATCTCTAAAATCAGCGTAACTGCTACTGGCAAGTCAGCTAAATCTGTGTAAGAGTTTATAACTGTCCTGTAACTAGCCTTAGCATGTGTATCAAAGAATGTGTAGGCTTATGTAAAAATCTGCCTACTAGTCCTGAAAATACCTACTTTGGGATTCCCTCTTGCAGGATCATATTCCAGCTCATTAAAACCTTTTCTCATAGAATTATAGTTAACAGTCTTCGTCCTGTAGAGCTTCTTCCTTATGTTAAGTCCATTGTCAGTTTTGCTGATGGTCTGATTTTATTCTTCCACAACTTTTGGAATTTTTTACCCAGTCATGCAGTGTTTAGGTTTCCAGATCTGATGCACAAATATCTTGACAGGAAAGGACATGAAATGAATTCCCATTCCACTAAATTACTGCTGCAGTGCAAGGGCACTCTGAATTTCTCCTCATATTTTGATATAACAGATCATGCTCAATTAACTGTAAAAAGCAATAAAAGAGGATTTTTTTTTTTTTTTCCCAAAGGATGCACATTAGGTTAATTTGCTGCATTAAACCATTGCTCGTGAAATGCAAGCTAATGCAAACACCTGATGCTGAGAATGATGCAGTGGATCTTCTTCTGCTTTTAGGCCAATAACAATTTTCAGACAGCAAAAAACAGATGTCAAAATTGAAATTCTCCTGAAATCTCAGAGTCTGGCCTTTCATCAAGTTTCTGTGATGACAGGCTTGGAGTTGGGACCATGTGTCCTTCATCCCATAGATGTCAGTTTTTCATGAGGCTGAAAAAAACAAAGTAAATTGTGCCTTTAATCGTGTATAAGAGGTTTCCTGTCAAATGAGCTCCCTTTATCAATACACCCCGAGGTAGAATGCTCTGTTTAAAAAAAGGGATAGATCTGTTGGACACCACAGTAAAAGTAGGTTAAGAAGAACATACGCAAGCTATAAAGAATTTTAGAAAGAAAATATAATGGTTGTTACATCTGAATTTTTTTCTTACACTCTCCGTGAATTACACAGACTACCACAGAACTCAGCTGCTCTTTGTGTTGATTTTTGTTTGTTTTTTTTTGCGGTTATGTTATGTTTTGCGGTGGACGAGAGAGATATACCCATTAAAAAACTTCCATTTAAAAAACCCCCCAGCCCAAAAAAACCATTCCTAGGTAAGGCGGCAAGATATTCCAAGACATGAAGACCAGCGGAGCCTAGGCGATACCTGCTTATCATTTTGAAGGGATATTTAGGTGTTTTTTTTGCCAAAGTAAAAAGGCAAAGCACGGACTATGGTTCTGCCACTTCTTTAATTCATATTTTTACAACTTCTGCTAGTCATTCTTGAATCACATTTGAAAAGCCAAGAATGAATATTAACATTTCCCTCTTACTCTCTTTACCCAATATTATCTCCAGAATTCCTTTTTTCAATGTTTCCTGTGGGTTTTTTTTTGTGAACATTAGTGATATTTGTTTTCTCCCCACATGTTACCTGCAGTTTGTTACACGCATAAAGCAACACCGTTGCAATAATATTATTTGACCCAAACCCTGACTCTTGCTACAATCCAGAACAAAAGTAATCAATTATTTATGTACAATATACGATATATACCCTGTATAGGTATTAAACAGAAGTTAACTAGTTGGTCTCTCTAATAGTTGTGTTGTCCATACTAAGGACTTCTATTTTTTCCACAGTCCCAGTGTGATCACTGAAGACCAATCATGTGATACTGTGAATTGGGTGAATTTCTAACTTTTTACTCCGTATCATAGTCCTAGCAGAAATATATAGCATCTAAACCGCATAAGCATATCTTTCCGATACGTTTTTTCATGCCAGTCTGACCCTCATAGAGAACAGCTGAGCACTATTTTTTCTGTTATACTTATTAATTTTCCAATAACTTAATATTAGCTTTTATACAAAAGCTAACATTTTTTACAGGGATATTGTTTATTTTATTTAATAATGCATTTTTTTTTCAACACTAACAGAGCAGATGTTATAGAGGGTTCATAACTTCCCAGACACATTCCTGTTTTTATCAATTCTCTTTTGTAAAGCGCAAATGAGTTGATATGCATTCCTTTCATACCTTTTTGTTTGTTTGGATTGCATTTCTTTGGGGTATTTTTTGATTGCAAGACATATTGAATATAATCTTAAAAAGAAAGAAGTTTTGTTGATACTAGCAAGTATTTCATGGGCCCCAGTGATTTTAAAATAACACTTGTGGACTTAAGGGCAAAAAGATATGCTTGTGACTTCTGCTATTCTACCCTACTTCTGTCAGAGATATAGAAGAGTAGTGAATAGAGTTTGGGGACCAGGAGACAAAAAAAGTAGGATAAAGTCAGAATAATCACCTGGACAGGACCCTACTAGCAATAGTATTGCCAAAGTAACCCAGCAGGATGTCAACCCGCTTTGCCATAAGAGCTCCTTCAACTCCTCTGAAAACAATTCTTGGATAAAAAGACGAAAACTGGGAAGCATATATTCAGTTTCTGCTTCTCCTAGGTATCTAACCTATATTAATATTAATGAGACATGAATTGGAATGCATAAAGTAACTTATAATTCTCCTGATTTCAGAAAGTGTTGTGACTGTTCATCGCTTTCAACTGAGCCCTTTGCACCTTCACTGTTTTTAATATGTTAACTTTATTAAAATATCTTTAGCTTATAGTCTTTACTTCAACATTGCAGTAACATGTCAATTTAAATAATTTTATGATTATATAGCATATTTCTTCCCTTCAAATATTAACTCATAAACTTTGATATTTTGTTGACATTCACAAATAGCCAACTTTGAAATTGCCTACTCTCACTCTAATAAAAGGCGAATTTGACCAGAATTCCAAACTACTTTGGGATAAGATTTAAATTAGTTTAAACTTCACAAAGGAGGAAATTTTTATCTGTTGCAACTAACATCTACCTTGTACTATTAGTTTATGAATAAAAACACAGTGTAGCAAATAAGTCTTAAAGGTATTCTAATAGACATTTTTTTTTGTAGTTGCTTGGTTTAAGACAATATTTTAAGAGGTGGTCACTCCAAAATGAGTTACTTTGTTTTTAACCAATCCCTTTCCACAAATAATAAATTATGTCCAGCAATGTGCTCTTATGGCCAAAGAAGGTCAACAGCCTACTGGGTTACTTTGGCAATATTATTGCTATTAGGTTCAGGAGGGGATCTTTTCCTTCCCCTGGGAGACACATTTCAAACTGCCAGACCTAGTTCTGAGCTCCTCAAATACAGCTGAGAAATATAAATATTCCTATGAAAGGCTACAAAGTTGAATAGGGGCTAAAGCATACTGTTGGTACAAAGAGATGCTGAATGTGCAGGGCCTACTCAAGGTTGAGAAGGGAAGAAAAAGACAGAAGAAAACTTATTTATAACTGATAAAGAAGATGGAGACATACTCTCTCAGTTGTATTCAGCAAATGTAGAAGAGACAATGGACAGAAACTGAAATATAAGAAATTCCATCTTGAACCAGAAGAAAAAAACATTTCGTTTCTGAGAGTGCCCAACAGATTGCTCAGAAAGTCTTGGCAGTCTCTATCTGTGGAGGCATTCAAGACCCTACTGTGTACAGTCATGGGCAACCTGCTCTAGCTGGTGCAATTTTAGCAAGGTATTTGGACCTAGGCAGTCTCAAGAGACCCTTCTAATCACAGCTTTTCTGTATTTATATCTATTTTTATTCAGAACACTATGAACCACACAGTAGCAAGATTTCTAGTGCTAATATCCACAACAGAGGCTTTTGGGAACCAATTTCACCATGATTGTTGGTTTGTGGGGTTTTTCTCCCCTTTACTTCACAAGCGATTCCTTGTCCATCTCCTTTCAACTAATAGTGGCAGTTTCGTTTTAATTTGCAGTGGAGCATGCCTTCATGTTCATCTTTGCTGTTAAACAACCCTCCACGATAAAATAGCTGTAAAAAAGGGCCCTCTCAAATCTGTCATATAGCACAAAGATTATTTATCCTTAAGGGGAAAACAAATAAATAGTAAGCCATGATAATATGTTTTCATTCATTAAGTTTTTTGAAACTAAGCCTAGCTTTTCAATCATCTAACACATGTCCAAATGCCTTTTTATTGTTTTTCAAAGGATTTGGTAAGTTTGTACACTGTCAAATGGAAAAGAGATTCTGGAGGCAGCAAGCCCTGTCTCATGTGGAATCTGTCAGACACTGAATTATAAATAGCTTGCTATGCTTTTGGTGTTACTACAGATTGCCAAAGTTTTGAAATTGCTCAGTGTCATGGAGAAGGAGCACAGATTATAGATTAAAAGCCATGAAGGAAGAGACAGTTTTTGAGAGGAGGTGAACACAGTACATAGGAAACTGGTAAAGATATACTAAAACAATGAACATAAAGCTTATACAAGAGCAGTGAAAAAATTTGTACCATTTTCTTCCAGAGATGAAGCACAAACTTTACTACCAAATCAGCATTTTTCAGTCATCCCTCCTTAATGTCTATATCTCTTTGAAGAATGATTGGGTAAATATATTTGAGCAGTAGCCTTCACAGTGGCTGATTTGTGTAGCTTCATGTTTTCCCATACTGACATTCATTATTTATTTTATTTAATACTACCTAATTAATGTCTGCTGTTTAATAAGGCATGCCACAGTTTGCATTTTTAACCCATTTTCCCCATTTTTTTCACATATAAAAGATCTCAAACTTTCAACACTGTTACATCTTTCCCCCTAATTTACTCATCACTTTTGTAATGTCTACTTTTCACTGTTTACAGATGCAATATTCATTATTAGATATTGAAAACCTATTACTGTTGCTATTACTATTACTAAGATAGTAATCCCTTACCACTAATTTTATCTCTGTTATAACATAATACCTTTTGACCTTACTTGTGCTTACCTTTTCAATATACATATAGAGTACAGAGTGGGGTTTTGGCTGATGGGTTGGTTGTAACAGTTGGGACTCGAAATGAGGCTGAAGTGATGTACCTTGCTCCATTTCCATTAGCAGATCTTACTATCTTGATGTAGCTGATGTTACCATGTGGAACAGGCCAGGAATCTGCTAATGCTTTCCATCTGTAGTATATTACTAGACCTGAAAGTCTGAATCAATGTCAAAAAGTTTGCTTTAAAACTGGAACACTTCAACATGTTTTGATGTTTTTCAACAGCAATTGCTATCACAGTTTGAACTCACAGAGATTGCATCCTGACAGGGGACTCATTGGAGGTCAGTGGAAAGGCTCCATTGATTTTAGCTGACCCACTGTGAAAGAACTACACTAACTATTAAAAAAACTTATTTTGATCTGGTTTGTCCATGAAAATCACAACTGAATGGAGTTAGTAAGTCTGTATTACTCAAGCTGAATATCTTTACACATGTATATATATAGAGAAGACAAATAGACTACCACACACATATGTATGTAAATATTTCTATACACCTACACATGTTATGTCTGAGATTTAGGAATCACTGTGACAATTGTCTGATTCACTTGGCTTCTTTTAAATATTTGAATGAATTTTGTTAGGAGCACAGTTTGAAAGTTACTGCTATTACTAGGCAGTTCATATACACAACTGTTAGTCTTTGAAAAATATATCCCAAATAACCTGTATACACAATGGATGCCTTATAAATAGCACTGAGGCCTATAGTCCTTGGTTATTCTTAATTACTAAGATGGAGGTTACCATTATTGAGAACAAAGAAAATCAGAATTAAGCAGAACTATTATTTTTACCTGTATTCACTCCTTCAAGACTATGTTTTCATACTGCTTGTTACATCTTAAAAGATGGAGAATCTCATCTGTTCCCACTGCTGATAATCCTGGTTTTCATTTCCTTTCGTCCTTCTCACACATTTAACAGGATTTTTTTTGCTTATTTTCCGCCCCTTATGCCAATCTTTTTTGTTTTAATTTGCAGCCCCTTATACCAATCTTATTTTTTATGTTCTCTGTCCCCATATCTGCTCCTTGTGTCATTGTTTGCAAGTTTTACTATGCCTCCCAGAGAAAATGGCCCACTTCTTTGTCCCTTTGTTGGTCAATCTATTCACATCCTGAAGTACAGTGTGCATGTATGTATTGCTCAGCAGTCTTTAAAAATATTTATTTATTGTCATTGGTTATCACAAATATTTTCATTGGATGCCTGTCACAAATGGCAGGAGATTTGGCAAAGGCACCATCTGCTGTACTCAGGACATTATGGAAAAGTTTAAACTTTCTGGTCAGAGTCCTTCTGGAAAGTTCACTCTGTCACCAGGGCATTGATTTTTAACAACAGTTCACTTAAGAACTTTTTTTACTTTCAACTTGTGGTAATCAATTTTAGATTATTTGGCTATCCAATGATGTTTATTTTATTAAACAGGAAGAATTCCAAATCTGTCCCAAAGGGCAATTTCACCCATTTGCTATACTGTCTTATTTGCAAAGCTTTTTGGTTTGCGTATTTAAAATTATTTTTAATCAGTGTTAAAAAAATATTGCTAGCATCAAATATCTACTAAGCACTTGTTCTCACCGGATTCACATTTTGAGCTCCCTGATGCTTTATACATCCTATGCCATGTGGTTGTCAACATATTGCAAAGGTTCCATATTGTTGTTTCCTTATTGCAAGAGTTTCATAACTCCTTAATGGTTCTCATAGACAGCTCCTCTAAGCACTGACTCTTCCTTCTTCTCACAGTAGCTAACTGACTCCAGATCCCCCTCAAGCAAGCAATCCACTCTTTTATAACACTCTTCTTCTTATTGGCTACAGCTGTGGCCTGTTAAAGTCAGGCCTGCTCCTAATCTTTAATAATTAGCTCAGCTGCAACTCCTTAGGGGTAAAATTACTTTCTATACTACCTTTATTTTCTTAGGTTCTATCCCCCCACACTGTGTAAGTTCATTTCCTAAGTAACTTGTAAAGACTGAACTGAATAACCATTGCTGAAAAGGTAAAGCAGGGTGCGGCAAACATGCAGTCTAAATTAAAGTAGAAAAAGAAACCAGACCTGAGTTTGCTATACTATGTGATGATAAATACAGTGTGTGGGCAGGACACTTGGAAAGAACTTGGAGAAACATAAAGCCAGAAGCTAGAATGTCACAGTATGGCAGTGGTTACTTTTATATTCGCAAATAAATTCAGTGCCTACAGACAGAAGCTGTAACTTGCCTTTATTTCAAAATGTCACTGGCCCAATTTAGTCCAATCACAGAGTTACTGCAGGAGACCTAAGCATTGACACTTTTCACAGTTTCTAACAAAACAGCTGAACTAGGTTTTTTCTTGTTTTGTTTTGTTTTGTTTGAATATCATTCCACTGTCAGTAAACAAAAATGCTATCATCTCCTCAGAGAAATTTAGTAGCTGTCATAATGTCAGTGGAAATGAATCTGTATTGATTTATATTCAGACTTTTAGCCAGATGTACACAAAGTCAGCATCTAAACTGATTCTGTTTGGTCCTCCATTTCTTTCTTACATGAGTAGTGTTCCCACAGTACTGTACAGCACTGCTCCCTTAGCATGAGACATTTCAAGGTTGAATGTGAAGAAGTGTATAGTTATTTTAAATTTTACACTGCAAGTTCATTTTACTATTGACAGGAAATTTGGAGAAAGCAAATGCCCACTGAGGCTGATGAGTGATTTCTGTAATCTTCATAAAACTTGACACTCTCAGCAATTTAAGTCACTATCTTATTTCTTATTATCTATATGTAAGTAGATGCAAATCAGGACTATAGATTTTTTATTCACTAATACTCTACAAAATTGTATGCAATGTAAGTTGCTCAATCAGATTTGATGTCTCTTAATTTGTTTTTGTTATATTCTTTCCTAAACATCCATTGTTGACTATTGTCAGGCTTTTGTGCCAGATAATTCTTTGGTCTCTTCCTATACAGACATTTTTATGTTCCTAAATACTCAGAATTTTTTTGCATGGATTAATAATTTAGTCATTTTCACACTCTACTATATAGGTATCAAACACTTGCAGAACTTCTATAAATGTCGAGAAACTTAAACAAATAAATTATTTTAAATCATTGATAGCCAGAGAATTTTTTCCTAGAGAAAATAATAGTAGGGTACTTTTTTTGACAAATTCTTTTCTCTATTATTTTGTGCTGGTTTATTCCATGAAGTTAAAATCCTCATCAATTAGTGGAATAGTGATAGGAAGGAAAACTGTAAACTCATGAATAAAGGAGAAGTTTTCCCTATCTTTACCCTATTAAGGTGTTTTTTATCAACTCAATGTGGAATGCTTAATGCTTTTTCTTAAAAGTGCTGTGCAAGCATTGTGTAAATAGTTTTCTTTGAGACTGCCAACTAAAAGCCTTTATTTGTGACTTTATTGTTAGTACCCAAAATATATTGCTCCACTGCTATAACACAAAGTAAGCTTTATTACTTCAACACATTAATTAATTTATTAAATATTAATGATGAAAAAAAACATGCAAGGCATGTTATATATAGCTTCAGCATTGTTAATGTGTTATTGCCTCATTTATCAGCAGCTATGCATAAGATGTACAAAGCAATATAACTGGTTGATGAGGTATGTTCATACCATATATTGTTAATCTAGTTAATGGAATAACAAATACATAGATGGGTCTATTAGATGTCTGACTTAACAATACAAATATATGTTAAAATATTTTATCTTCAGACAGGATGGTTACACTGTCTATTTGATGTCAGATAAAGAGCAGATCATGAATAAAAATCTTTCTAGAGTTATAGTTATGCCAGTTTCAGTTTACTGTCCAAAATTTTACATTGAGGAAACATCTATACTTAAACAAATACGTAGATTTTTTTTAAAGAAATATATGATAAAGTTATAGGAAAAGTAACTAAACCTTTAAAATAATTTACATCTCTTTGCACACTTTATTTTATTTAACCCTTTTAAATTTTCTTCTTTGTCTTCCATTTATTGTGCTGTGTCAATATGAATTCTCATCTACCTTTTGTGTACTGAAAAGCATGTAGTATAATGTCAACCTTCTGAGATGAATGTTTACTTGGATGTCAATTTTGGAAGTTGAAATTTGCTTTTCTAACTTCAGTATGTGATGGCTATTGACCTAGACCTCGGAGGTGGGAAATATAAAGATTGATCCATTTTTTTGTTCATAATACTTCTTGCACAATTCTTAAACTCTGCTCATTTATTTTCCTTTATCAGTATTGTCTCTAATTAGTTTTAGATGTGACATATTTATGAAGTAATGATTTATAAATTAACATCTTCTATTTAACATACCTTCAAATTATTTCCTTTTTTTTAATAATTTGAACTATAGGCAGTCAATTCTAATACATGGAAAATATGATGTTTAAGATTTCAGATTGCAGCTATCCTTTTGAAAGTTCCTGTAAAACTTTAATTAATTTAAGCAAATAAACCATTCAAAGGGAATATCAAAACTAATGCTGTAAATATTTAAAGGGTAATTCTTTGTTCTACATAGTCCAATTAATTACTTCTGCCTATCCTGTTTTCTATTGAAATGTTGCATGTATTTGTAATGTGACAAATTTATTACTCTTCTTTTATTGCATTCTGCAATGAAATAAAAATAAAAAACCAAAATGTGGTCATGTATTTGTAAAAGCACTGGTTTTCTTTTCTTAAAATATATTGTCTATAATTTTAAATTCTTTTACTTTAATTGGAATATTATTCATTCTTCAGTATCATTCTGATTGATAGAATTTTATGCTGCTAATAAAACATTTTATGACCTATTTCCAAATAGATACATTAAACCCTCCCCCACTCTTGCAGCTGTGAAAGTATCAACACACATGAAAAGGAGAGTTAGTGAAAACATGGATTTGAATGTTTTAGGAGTGGTGTTACTTCCAAAAGGTGTATTAATGTTGTGTGAAAACTCCTGTAGTGGCAGATTCATGTTTCAGCTCCATAGTTTTTTTAGAAACTTTGCAGACAGTGGAGACCAAGTTTAATATGAACAAGAGATCAATTCCCAAATAATCCATTTTAGTCTACCTTATAAATAATATGCTTTGTTGCATATTTTATCAAAGATACTTTCAACCCATATGGGAAATGAGAATATGGAGAGTCCCTGAAATGCTTTGCAACTTTTATGCAAATAGACTTTCAAGAAAATCATCATTTCCATTTGTAATACATCTGGGACAGGCATGATGGTGGTGTCAACCTGTTGGAGTTTTTGTTGCTAGGAGAAGTTGTACAAAAGGATTGGGTTTTACATTGACCAGTTGCTGAATAAAGTGCATGAATACATTTGAAATACAACTTGGGTTTCCTTGTTCTAGCAGACTACTTATAGAACTAGCTTGCAGACTCAAGCTCTCCCCTTTTCTCTGTTTTTGGTTCTTTCCTATTTTCTTGGCTTCTTTGCCACTTTATACACAATTTTAAAACTTTTTTCCCAACTAAAATTGTTTCATAGTCCAATAATTATGACACAGATTTCACAAGGAATTTTTAAAATCTTTGTTAGAGTTAAGAAAGTTAAGGACTTAGGTCTTTTTTATCCCTTATGAATATTACAATGAAAATGTTAAATAAAGGCCAATTCTTTATTTTTATTTTGAGCACAGGTAGATAATTCTCATACAGTAATACATTGTGTGGACCAATATTTGCCATTATGATATAAGTTGTCACTTTTTAACAATTTACCTTCTATAACTATGTTGACAATACTTTCTGTGAAGATCCTAGGGAGAAATAAGGAGAAATTTACTCAGACAGTGTCTGCATGTGTATCAGAAGATCCTTAGATACCTGAGGAATTTTCCCATGAAAGGAATCAGTTATGGAAGAGAGAATTATCCCAGAGTTTTACATTCTTCTTAAACACTACTTAAGGAACTTAAATCCCATGTCCATTCAGATCTATCTCTGCACAGAAATTTGTGATGCCAGTACTTGAAATGCATCTCTAAGAGGATTCACTATCACAGAATGAACAAGGGTGGAAGGGGCCTGCAGGGGTCATCAGGTCCAACCCCACTGCTTAAACCAGGATACCTAGAACCTCTTGCCCAGGATCATATCTGGGCATTCTTTTAATGTTTTCAAAGATCCAGACTCCTCAACCTTTCTGGGCAGTCAGTGCCATGGTTCATTACCCTTACGTTAAAAAATCGCTTCCTGATGTTCAGAGGCAGTCTCCTGTATTTCAGTGTGTGCCCACTGCCTGGTGTCTTTTCACTGAGCATCATTTAAAAGACACTGGTTCTCTCCTCTTTGCACTATTCTTTCAGCTATGTATGTGTGCTGTGATGTAGATAAATGTCAAAACCCCCCCTGAAGCCCAGGTAGACAATATTCCTTTCATCTAGCAGGCCAGTTGATTCCTCATAGGAGTTTAAAAAGTTGTCAAGCATGAATTTCCCCTGGTGAATCCATGCTGACTGCATTATTGTCTCCTCCTTAATGTGCCTGGAAATGTTTTCCAGGAATAGCTGCTCCATAAACTTCCTGGGGATAAAAATGAGGCAAGCAGGCTGGCTTGTACTTTTCTGAGTCCTCCTAGTTGCCTCTCTTGAAGATGGGTGACATTTGCTTTCATCCAGTCTTTGGGTACTTTCCTCAGTTACCATGATCCATCAAACATGATTAGGAGTGGCCTCAGAATAACATCTTCTGGTACCCTTGGGACCTGTGGATCCATCTCAATGGGGCCTGTGGACTTCACGGAATACTTATGAATTCAGTGACTATGCCCATAAAAATTTGCATGGGATAAGAGGACATATTAAAAGGTACCTGAAGAATGAAAGAAAAGCTATGGAAGCAGTCCAACAGGACGTAGAATAGAGTTCCCTCTTAAGACAAAGCATCCTATCATGGAGCTGAGCAGCTTTAGATCCAGGTAGCCATCCCCTCTGAAAGGACCCAGAAGACATTATTTTAGTTTATCCAGTAATAAAATGTATTGAGCATTCACTTGCAATATGAAAAATTAAATTATTTCAGCAATTACTGCCTCCTAACTAGACAATCATGTACTGGCTGGGTATTCCCCTAACAGATGACAGCACCTGCTTGATGCCTCTTATGCATACAGACTATTCTAATTAGGTCATTTGAGTGGAGATTACTAGACTTTGAACTTTCTTTCTGATGAATTTTAAATATTCACTGAAACAGTGAATATGAACATGAAAATTTCATTTCCCATCAGTGCTCTCTAACATCCATGGCTGTAATGCCATTGTTTCTCATTGAGTCAATAATTTATTACTACAAAATGTAACAGCTCCAAGAAGAAAGATAAATTCTGGACAATATTCTCTCTTGGTAAAGCTATTTATCTCAAACAAAGTGACCAGCTTCTAACCACTCACAGGCCTGAAGCTACAAGGAGGGGGAGATGGACCAGGTTTCCTTCCACTGCCATTCTCTCTGTTACCTCAGTGTTCAGTGCAGGTATGAAGACATTCAAAAGGATAGCTTTGCTGGATTAATAAAATTCAGTCTAAAAATATTTTTTTTAGCAAGCAGAAGGTAAAATAACAAATAATATGTAATTTATTCCATGGAAGATTGAAATCATTATTTTGCATGTTATGATGTATATTGTGTAAGTTTGTCTTGCATTGTTCTACAGGTTTTCTACCTAGCATACCTTTCCTTATGAAGGCACTGTCCTTACCTCAATACTCAGATTAGGAGGAATATGCTTCGATAAGCAGAACAGTAGGATGTCTTTACTTGACTTTTTATTTTTACTGATGCTTGGTCCTCTGAAATTAATGATTTTTTAAAATCAGGTAATTTTTTTTTAAATGGGATAATCCTCAGACTCTTCCTGTCAGAGCTGTCACTAGTCAGCTATTCTCCTATCTGCCTTTAAGTAGTTGAATTTTCTGGTCTAAAAGTAGCACTTTCTATGTAGCCATGATCTTAGTTTCCAGTGTCATCTTGAATCCAAACACCCTCCTTTGAAGTACCATCTGTTCTTTAGTCAACTAAGAAAAAAAAACCTGTTCCATCCATGCTTACTAATTTAAAATATTAGGGCGTGGTGTCCCTAAACAATTCTCTGCAGTTTAACACTACTTATATTTGCCATATTTCTTCAACTCACTTGTAAGCCATTTGTGAGAATTGCTTAGTTTGATGACTAAAAAGGGTATGGGGATGTTCTTGTGGTTCTGGTATGAGGATACTTTTCAAATCCATACAAAATTCCTGCAAATGCAAAAACCTGTATCTTGTATACATAGTGAACTACATAAGAAATAATGGAACAAACTATTATTTAAATTTTCTAATGGCTAGAAGACATTAGAAAAGTCCATAGCAAGTCTTCAGAGCCTCTAACTTTGGAGGCTTTGCAGAACAGGAATGCCCCTCTGCTTCTGCTGGAGTAGACAAATCGACATGTAAAGGAAGAATGAAGTTAAGTGTGTTTCAGAAGGGAATCAGTGAAGGTGAATATAAGTTCTTTTAATCGAGAGATGTTTCCAGAACTTCTTTTTTATGTGAATAACCTAATTGTTTGAATATATTTTAAACTCTGATAGTATATTTTTCCCAGGTAGAAGATTTTGTTGCCATGAAAATGAGATAAAATATTTATTTATTTATTTATTTCCTACTGTAACAGCAATATTTTCAGTATGTTCCTGTCCAGAGAAAAGCTTTTCAATGTTGTTTTTTGAGTTCTTAATTGGAAGAAATGTGTGAATTGACAACAGCAGATAGAGGTGAAATGAAGGAGATATCCAGTGTCTTGATGGAGGGTATGTTTGGAAACTGGGATTTAGACAGCATTAATAAGATGGAAAATTTAACTTTTTCAGCAGCTAATTTATATAGAGGAATGGTTATACACTTCTATTACTTAAGTAGTTTGTATATTCTTCTTTAAAATTTCTAAGAAATCAGAAATAATATGAATTATGAAGCAAATTAGACATGATAAAAGCTATCAGAAATCCTAAAGATTGGAGGATTGTCTCCCCTTACACACAGATTTTTGATGCACTGAACTGATGCTGCAGTGCAGCGCAATCGACTAGTATTTGTGCAAGAGATGATTAGAAAAGAATAACCTTGTAGATACAAAGTAATCAACATGTTTCTTCAAGAAATAGAATTTGAACAATGGAAATAATAACTTAATGTAGTCTGTTGAACTGTGGAAGGGAATATAATTGCTAGTTATAGGATATTTTTAAAAATTTCTGAAAATATATCATATTACATAAAATATAAAGATATTTTTGGTATCCTTTGTATAACCACATCAGCTTCATCTGTTCCAACTTCCTTGTAATTTTCAGATTCCCCTGCTAAATTTAAGGCAGTATCAGGACATATATATGTGAGGTGGATGAAGTGTCAAGGTGAATAGT
Organism: Calcarius lapponicus; assembly: GCA_039654755.1. Lineage (NCBI taxonomy): Eukaryota > Metazoa > Chordata > Aves > Passeriformes > Fringillidae > Calcarius > Calcarius lapponicus. Next base: position 26,556,890 of record CM077462.1, on the reverse strand, counting down.
ACCCTATTCTGTCAAAGTCAGATATGTCACACTCTGCAAAGTATTTATGACACCAAGATTTGATTAGCACAGCACTGAAACCTAAGTTACAAGCCATAAAAAGTGTCAGTTGACACTAAAAAAAGCTCTCTGCTGAACAAATTGAGCCATAGTGAACATAGTTGTGCAATATATGCATATGGACACCAGTTCATTTTTTTAATTTACTTTCTTTCCCAAAGCTGTCTTTTCTTTGTGGCTGCATCTTCTCTCAAACTCCCATAACTTTTAGAAACATAAATGCTAGCTGAGATGATTAGCCTTACAAGATCAATAGAAAGCAGATGGATCTGTAATTTGCTATGTATTCCCCATTGTTCTGCCACTACATGCATTTGGAAAATGCTCATTTCTAGGTTTCTTGTAGACCCCCTTCAGATATTTGAAGAGCGTCATAAGTTCTCCTCAGTGCCTTCTCTTCTCCAGGCTGAACAGACCCAACTCTCTCAACCTAACTTCATAGGAGAGGCATTCCAGAACTCTGATCATCCTCTCCTTGTGGCCTCCTCTGGATTTGTTCCAATGGGTTCGCAACTTTCACCACAATCCCAATCTTTTTGGGATTCCCAGACCAGGACAGATCAGTTTAGGCAACCCACTTGAGTCTATCCTTTTCTTATTTTCTGTTTTCCATGTGGTGTATTCCAGTATTCAAAGGGGTTTATGGGAATCACAGTTTATGCAAACTTAATCATCTGCATTGTAAATTCTACTGCTGAAACTGAGCAGTTGCATTTCACAATTTTGAGCATCGTATAACTGAAGTCTTTTGCTTGAATGCCTGCCTAGCTCTGTTAGTTTAAAATGCAACTGCACCACAGAATGCTAATGCTGCAAAGAAAGAGTTTTAAAAACAACAAAAAAGTCAAAATGAATTCATAAAGCAAAATGACATTTCAACGCAGTACATCATTTAATAAAAGTAATTGTTTTAATTACCAAACAGTACAGAAATATAACTTAAATGAGAAAAATATATTAAAAGTGATATGCTATAAATGATAAATCATAAATCATAGGGGAACCTATAAACCAATTGCCAAACTCAGAGAGAAATGTCAATGAATTAATATATACTTGTGATGTTTTAAACTCATAAATACAAACCTACATTCTTCCTTAAAGAAAAAAAAGGATATTTTTCCTGTGGTGATATATATTGGCTGATTCTTTACAACCCTACTATTTATTATGTGTAATAATTCTATTATCTTCAAAATTTTCAGAGCACTACTTGCATACTAATAAAGTAGTCTGCTTCTTCTATTGCAAAGTTTGACTCTATCTTGATTAATAATCACTACATTGTAGTGATTATTCTGTGATTTTTTTCTACTAATACTCTTTTTTCAGCCTTCTGACATCAGAATTCAAAGACCAGGATATGCAATGAAGGAATCCACTGACAACTGAGATATATGCTCATGGGACAAGATGACTTTTATATTTTCTTTTGGCATCCTCTACTGGTGTACAGCTGTGAAGACTCCTCTATGACACTGAAGATCTCAATATGGCTCCTGTACTTCTTTGGATTAGTCCTATTGAATTTTAATAACAGAAATGGCAGTTTAATGGGAAAATATTTATATTCTTTTCAAGTAACATAATTTCATTGCTTCAGTGAATATACCATCTCCTTAAACAGTACATCTAATTACACTACTTTGCTTTTTTCACATAGTTTATCTCTTTATTTCAATTTTGGTTTAGGTTTTGTGGTTTTTTTAATCTTAGTAACAGAGAAATAAATGTCAAACTTGTCATTCAAACTAAACCATGATAAATATGCTTTGTGATAATGCAGTGAGGCAATGTATAATTTTTCATCAATTCGTAAGTCATATGAAGATGAAAAACCTGCATAAAAATTCCAACTCCATTCTGTGAGGAGTGGGACAGAATGTTTTCTGACTATTATTATTACTTACTAAAACTTACTTCTAACAAAAAGAGTGGAAAAGCATTAGTGACATTAACATCTTTCCATTTGTTGTAGCTGCAGTGTTTCCTAATGTAGAAATCTTCAATCACACTTTAGGCATCTGGAATATCTGGAAACTTGATCAAAGCTGGCTCTGTAGAAGAATCAAAGGAGGCAAACTAGCATATCTGATTAATAAACTAGGAATTCTCTGCTGGCTACAGAAGTACTGGGCAGCCTGCACTTTTAGATAAAATGTTTTTAGGACACCAAGCATACACTGTTTTCTCACCATTATTAAGTATGTGAATTTTGTCCATAAAGAACCTCAGAAATGGACAACCCCTGTCAGGTCTACGATCATAGGATCTGCACATGAAGGGGAGCTGAAAGATCTCTCTGTGGATACCTAATAAGCACAGGAAATAAATAATTTTAATAGAAATCAAATATGCTACTGAGAGCTGATGTTGATCAATGACACCTTCCAAATAACAAATGATTTCTAATTGCAGATTTTGCTCATTCTTTCAATGCTCATTAATCTCTAGCGAGTATAAGATGGGAGTATGTATTGCTAAATATTAATACTTCCCATTAATTTTAAAATTCAATTTTGATTTTCAGTTAGATGGAATAATATTATCATATGTGTCCTGTCGGGTCATCTGTTGGACAGAGCTAGTCTTTTTCTTTTTTGATAGGCTACTTTGACTCTTTACTCACACATATCTTTGTATTTTCTTTTCATTAATCAAAAAGTGAGATTTCTTCAAAGATAAAATTCACTGGTATTTAAATAAATAAAAAAAATCACTATTATTTAACCTCTTCCCCCTGCCCCCCCCATTGTTTTTGTTTGTTTGTTTGTTTGTTTTGTGATTTTTTTTTTTTTTTTACTGTAGGTTATTAGTATTTTCTGGAGTTCATGACTAGAATATGCCTTTTTTGTAGATGGGATTTATGAAGCATAAACAGCTCAGTGACTTGCTAAATAAGTAATACTTGCCTGCAGCATGAGAGTACAGGAGTCTTTGTTCCCAAGTGCATATTTTAATTTTATACAATCTATTTTCTTCCAGGTATAGACTGTAAACCAAGAGGAATTAATTTCATATATAGAGAAAATATTTGCCATGCACCTTAACTTTCAAAACAAAACCATTGAGAGTGTGCCTTATATTTAAGTAAAGGATAATGCTGACACCAGTGACATTCATAAACATCTTTAAGACATTGAGGCCATTTCTATGTGTAAAAGTAGCACAGGGACAGGAAGAAGGTTTGCCATTAATCATGCTTAATTGCCATCACCATCTACAACATTGCTTTCTGTATGCCAGCTCTTCCCCAGGAAGCATCTAGGCTTGGACAGCACATCCCCCTAGGCAGTACAGAAGAGCAAACCCTGTGTGGTGATGAGTTTAAGCAAGGGTACACAATAAGGCTTTGCCACCTAAGCCTGGGATCAAAGAAGTGTCCCTTGCAGAAAATAACACGTAACTGCATCAAAATTGATTTCTTTAAAACTGCTGTATCTTTAACCATGAATCAATGTGTTTGTCTATAGAGTTATCTTACTTCCCACAGTTCTTAGATTGCACTGAAATAAATTTCCTTGAATTTCAGAGGGTCAAAAGTTTCATTACATCTGTAGGACAAACTGTACTGCTAGGTACAGACCAGTATCTACACTGGACCCAAACCCTGTTTCTTTTGAAATTTTTATCAAAATCAAATGCATCCCTTCTTGATATTTAGAATGTTCTGTATGAGTCATGAAATAATGCCATATGGTATTAACAATTAATTTCAGTCATAGTGAAGGAGAAAATGGAAGTTTCTACTTTTCATCTTAAAGTGCATCTGACTTGGTTGCCATGCTGTTTCAATGGTTTTGTCTATGCCATTTGGTTGAACATTTTTGTCCCTGTGAAATTACATATTTTTTATTGTCTTTAAAGCCTCATTTTACTCCAAACCACACTATCTATACAATTTCTGCTCAGAACATAGGGTGCTATTTCATTGTAGTATAGAACAAATACAATAAGAAGTTATTTTCTCCTTTTTATTACAGAAAAGTAGATGGTTGGAGGTCCAGCCTCTCAAGATATGGAAAAGTATTGAACTGACATCATCATATATTTCATTAAATAATAGTTTCTGCGAATGCAAATACTGCACTGCAGTTTTCCAAAACATTTGTTAAAATTTTTTGGGTTTAGGTTTTATCCCTCCATAAAGGTAAAACCAGTTCAAATTCTTTTGTCCTGCTTCAGGATAGCAGTCGTTCAACTGAAAGGTAAAGTTTCTAGAAAAGCATAGATTCATTCCAGCTGCCTTTTTTTTTTTTTTTGCTGTTACTGCTTCCCTTATGGTAAACCAACAGCTAGTATGAGAAGTCCAAATCTGATTTGTGCTGGGAAAAATTCTTGTACATACATAATAACGAATAATAATAAAACTATTTCTTACAATTCCATAGCCTATGACTTATACAGTTAATATTAAATAATCCAAGATTTGAAGTTCATAAAACAGATATTTGTAAAATTAATTAAATGGAAATAAATAGGATGATGTTTATTAACTTAATACAATATTCAAAGCTACAAAGTGAAGCTCTTCACATTTCATGTGGATTTCTGTTCCACTTCTCCCATATTCAAGGAAAGACTGTGTATTCCACAGGTGTATTCTGGATGTAGAAAGAAAATCTTAGAAACAGTGACTTAAATAATTCTAACATTTCTCAACAGTTTAATGCTGACTGCCTACCAGCTGCAATCCTTTGATTTCTGGCTCTCCATTTCTTTCATTCCTTTTATTCTGAACAGCACAGGGATACTGTGCCACCATTTATAATGCAACAAGGGTAGGACATTTGCAAGGTTTCCTCAGTAACAAGAACACCACATAGTTCATTTTTACTGAAATAGAGTCAAGTAACAAAATGCAGTTCAAGACTTCTGCCAGCAAAATAGGATCAAAGTGAAAGATGCAGTTTTCAAAACTCCCAATGCCTACTGTCGAGCAGGCATCATCATTTTGAGTATTTTTTTTTTCTGAAGTGTCTGTATAGTACATTATAGCTGTCTCTCATGGGCTAGAGAAATTACTAAATAACTAAACCTTCAAGTTTTGAGTGTCTTTCCGTCCTAACAAAACCATAAAAGGGCTCAAAAAATGTTCTGAAGATTTTTTCCATAAAATCTGCAGAATAGAGTGGGGATAAAAACGACACAGGATAAGTTCATACTTTTAGTTTTAATATCATCTTCCTTACATGCACAGGTCAGCTACTCTCTGCATTGTAACAAGGGTGTAGAGCCAGCAATGTGTTTCTAGCCTTGATATGCAAACTTCTTCCTATTAGACTGTACTATGCTGAATGTCAAAACCTACCTTGGTTTTTGTTCCCATTGATAAAATGAAGGATTTTTAAGATTTTCGGGTTATTTTCATTAGATTATAGTAATAGTGAAGTAATTATTTTATTCCAGTTCAGAGAAGAGGTGAGTTCATCTATTTGAATATTAGTACCCATTCATTGTGTAAATACAACAGAACATGAGATCTAGACAGAAAAGATCAATCTCACATTTTTAATTTTATAAATTTTAGTTGACAGGGATTGGATTTTTTTATTTATCCACTAAAATTAGCAAAAAATCCTAATTTTGGATAAATAAAATTGACACTTTATTTAAATGCAAAATCTACTTTCTGTATTGTAAACAAACTCTTCACATGGTGTTTCATAAAAAACCAACTGAACAACTTTTTTCCTGTTTCCAATGGGCTTTATTTAAATCTGATTGTCAGCAAGAAATATCTACAGTACAGATATAATTATCTTTTCTCACATTTGTGACACTTGTAGAGACTTGTTTATACTCATGCACTGTGACTCAACAGGAACTAACTCAGTGCAACCCATATATCCTCCAAGACTGAAAGCATGCTTCCTGTTAATTAAATATGTATGCATGCATGTTTGCAATGACAATGTATGTGCTGATTGACTTTTTCTGTGCCCTCACTTCTCATTCCACTTCTATTCAGCTGTTAATTGAATGTGTTTGTCTGACTAACCAGTAGCCTCCTATTGCGCTGGAGAACAGAGGAAAAGCTACACATGTCATCTACCCAGACCTTTGATAAGGCCCTGCACAACATTCTTCTGTGTTGGAGAGGTATGGATTTGTCGAGTGAACTTTCAGTTGGATAAAGAATTGGATGGATCAATGAATGGATGGATGGACGGACGGAGGGACGGACGGACGGAGGGACGGACGGACGGATGGGTGGATGGATGGATGGATGGATGGATGTTTAAAGAGTTACAGTCAATGGCTCAACATACAAGTGAAAACCAGTAACAAGAGGTCTCCCTCTGGTGTCTGCACTGGGACCAAAATTATTTAATGTATTTATTGATGATGTAGACAGGGGGATTGAGAGCACCCTCAGCAGACTTGCAGGTGACACCAAGGTGAGTAGTGCAGTTGACATATCTCACGGATGGGATGCCATCCAGAGACTGGTCAGGTTGGAGGAGTAAGCCCATGTAAATATACAAAAGTTCAGCAAGGCAAAGTACAGACTGGGTGATAAAGGTATTAAAATCAGTCAGACAGAGAGAAGGAGTTGGAGATACTGTTGGATGAAAAATTTGGCATGAACTGCCATTATGCAGTTGCAGACTCAAAAGCCAGCTGCACCAAAAGAAGTGTGGCCAGCAGGTTGGGGAATGTGATTTTCCCTTTCTAATCTGCTGTTTTGAGACCACACCTTGAGTGTTGCATCCAGCTCTGGGGTCTTTTGTAAAGGAAAGAAGAGGACTGTTGGAGTAAGCCCAGAGGAGGGTCATGAAAATTATCACAGAAGTGGAACACCACTCTTATGAGGAAAAGCTGAGAGAGTTGGTGGTTTTCAGCCTGGAGAAGACTGTGGAGACACCTTCTTATGGCCTTTCCATATATATAAATGCAGCCTATAGGAAAGATGGAGGAAGATTTTTTACCATGGGTCTGTAGTGATAGGACAAGGAACAATGGTTTTAAACGGAGAGAATAAAGGTTTAGATTGTATGCAAGGAAGAGCTTTTTTAGAATAAGGGTGGTGACACATTGGAATATGTTGTCATAGAGGTTGTAGATTCCCCATTAGTGGAATGTTCAAGGCCAGGCTAGAGGGGGCTTTGAGCAACCAGATCTAAAATGTCTCTGCCCAAGGCAGAGTTTTAGAACTAGAAATTCTTTAAAGGTTCCTTCCAACCCAAAGCATTCTACAATTCTGTGATTGCAGATATGAGTGACATCATCTCATTGTATTGATAGAGGCATGCGAATGGCACAGAGACAATTTTATATTTGTTTACTTTTAATTTAGAGTCATGTGATTTTGATCCTTAATATATGTTCTTTAACATGCATTTTTAAATTTTGCATATGCATCACTGAATAACACATTTTCAATTCATTCTATATAATAATAAAGTATAGAATAGAAATGGAAAATCTTTTTAGTCTTTAGGCATTACCACATTACTTATATAATGCATAGGATTTTTAAAAAGGCCAAACAGTTTTACAGACCACTGTGTGTTATTATTTTAAGCATGATGTAGTAATTGATGCCAGTGTTTGCAGAGATTTGTGTTTTTTAAAAACAGTCAAGTAGATATAAGTAAATATGTGACTAATGGAAATTTTAGACCTTTGTAAAAAGTTAAATGATGTCTCTGAAATTCAGTTTATTAACACTCAGATCTTGATCTTTCTGAGGTGTATAGCACCTAGTGTACACACAAAACCCCCCCACTCTCCCCAACAGACATGTTACTGCCAAACAAGAGTAAATTTCAGATTCCAGAGCACAGTGAGGAAGCAGGGACCAGATGTGTCTATGGAGACAGAAGCTTAATTACAGACCTCGATTGTACTAGTAAGATCCTGCTTAATTGTGCATCCTCCTTTGATAATTTAGCCCAGCTGCTCTGCAGCTATAAGAGCCATACGGCATGATATGTCTCAGAATACTTTATGCTTTTAATAGAAAGATTGACAGCAATGTGCAAAATAATGCTTAGTCCAGCCCAATATATATTTGCACATGGTAAAAGAAATCAGCTTGTATTTATTTTTTTTTCTTCTGATAAATGCAGATTGAGTAATTAAAAATATAGGCACCTTTAGATTACACCAAAGTCACTCGTTCTCCCAGTAATGTCAAGGTTCTGGTTTATTAAAGAATGAGCTGCTCTAAAATTTACATTTTTAAAGAAACACCTCACTGAAACTAGACAAGAAAACAGGTTGTAGTATATTTTCCTATAACAGGAAAGGATTCAAGTACATATGTCAGCCTAAAGATTTTATTTTACTGTACATGCTGCTGAAATCTGTAATTAAAAGGTAACTTTGGCATTGCCAAGCTAAATGTCCTTAGAAACTTGTGATATCCCTGAAAAAGAATTATGAAGTTCTTAATAGATGAGAAATGGGTGTTTTCCTCTATCATGCGCCACCAATAAATGATTAACAGAAGCCAGTTAATCAAGAAAAAAACCTGAAGTCATGTAAAATTTGGACTTATTTTCTTCCCCTGTCTCTTCTTCCAGCCTTAATATTAAGGACATATAGTCCTTTCTTGCTTGCTCCTGTGTTTAATAAGTTTCTGGCTGAACAAAATGTCTATAAAGGATGCTGATAAAGGTTTGAGCAACCCCATAACTGTTTTGTCCTTGAGTTCAGCCTCGTCTCCCTGTAGGAAGGAGTCAGAAAATTCACTTGAAATAACTTTGTTTGCTCTTCCTTTTTTCCCCCTGCATTAAATTCAGATCATTCAACCTCCCATTTATGCATTTTTAAGTCCTTGTTCTCACTTTCTCCAGCTTTTATATTACACAGGAGAAAACATATAGAAGGTGAAAATCATGAATAGAAGTGCCTTAAGCTACGTCAATACCATTAAGGAAACTTAATGCACTGGGGACCATGTACACACATTTTATCAAAATAGCCTAAGATATGTTTTTTCTACATTTTTCAAAGCTACCTCACCATGGTGTGGGGATACAAAATTGCAGGGATCATTACCAAAGGGAGTAGTACAGCAGAGTAAAGCACACTGAGGGGTACAGAGTCTGAAACTCATGAAATGAAGTGCTCCACGGCACTTGATCAGCACCAGAGAATGTTTCTTCATCAATTTTATTTATTAGCATGCAAAATGAAAACCCATACAGCAAGGTAGTGGAGAAACAAAGTCAGCAATGCAGCTTAATAGAAAACACCCAAGGATCTATCCTTATTCCTGAATTTAAGGGGCACCACATACTTAAAATGCTAAGGGTTTGCACGTCTCTTAAAGAGACAGAGGATGCAATCTGTCCACACAATTCACCTACTCTGCCACCTTTTGTTGTCCCTGTGAATGGTTCTTTGCCATATCAGGATGTCCAGAGTCAATCTTTGCTCTCTTCAGCAATGTGGCTGAAATTCACCTTCTTGGTTGGTTTATTTTGTTTGTTAGTTGTTGAGTTTCTATTTTTTGTCAAACTCAGAAACTGACAGTAGCAGAATGGGAAATCTACAATCCAATTTTCTATAAATGTATCTTATATCTTCCTACATCCCTTCTCTGAGCTTTTTGCCTCTTAGGATACTGCATTTTTTATTTTGTCTTAAGAATAATTTCTGTTGAATTTTGTGATCAATGAGCAACTTTGTTTTGCTGTTACTGTTGTTATCATCCCTTACTAATTCCCACTGGATTTCCACTTCCAACAGCAATAACAGTGAAGGAAAACAGGGAGGGAAGACATGAGGTACAATGTTTTATAAAGACACTACATTTGCTATGAATACACATTTTAGAAGAGATACTGTAATTTCTTTTCTCGATGCAACTATGTATGCATCTTTTTGTTACAGGAAAGCATGTCAGGAATATTTGAAAATATAAACTGTAGTCTAGCAGTCATGATTCATATTCCTCACTTTGATTCCTAACTTCACCTCACTCTTTTGCAATGCAAACATGGAGGCAATTAAAATTATCCAGATACAAAATTTCATTATTGGAATTAATTCCCATGTTAATGAAAAACCTCTCAGTGCAACGTCAATGAAGACGATATTTCAGTTGGTAAAAATAGAGTGCTTTAAAAAAATCAAATGTTCCAAATGTTATTAAATAGGATATTTACATGGGATAGTTTATTCAAATAAAATCTCATTTGGATCATTGAAAGTATTAGTTGCATTAACTAATTATTTCATTAAGTAAAAAATGTCAGTAATATTACAATATACCTGTAATCTAATTATAAGCAACCTTACCATATCACATTGTCTTACTCTGTTCTTCAACAGCAGACTATCTAAATCCCTTCTTAAAATATATATATACCTCCTCTCTCTGTGT